>CAEFZP010001994.1:0-41125 GCA_903064625.1 Mallotus villosus | reverse complement strand
TGTGTGTGTGTGACTGCGTGTGTGTGTTTACTGCGCGTTGTGTGTGTGACTGCCGTGTGTGTGTTGACTGTGTGTGTGTTGACTGTGTGTGTGACTGTGTTTGTGTGGACTGCGCGTGTGTGTGTTACTGTGTTGTGATTTGTGTGTGGACTGGTTGGTGTGTGACTTGCGCGTGTGTGTGTTCTGTTTGTTACTGTGTGTGTGACTGCGTGTGGTGTGGTACTGTTGTGACTGTGTGTGTGATGTGTGTGTTGACTGCGCGTGTGTGTGTTACTGTGTGTTACTGTTGTGTGTTCACATGCATGACGGGCTGTATTACTTGTGTCCATTCAGCTCCCCGCTCCCTCTGCCCACATCTCTCTCCTCTCTCTCTTCTCTCTCTCTCTCTCTGTCTCTCTCCTATCTCTCTCGCTTCTCCTCTCTCTGTGCTCTCTCTTCTCTCTCTCTCTCTCTCTCTCTCTCTGTCTCGTCCTCTCTCTCTATCTCTCCTCTCTCTTCTCTTCTCTCCTCTCCTCTCTCGTCCCTCTCTCTCCTCATCCTCTCTCTCTCTCCGCTCTCCCCTCTCTCTCCTACTTTCTATCTCTCTCTCTCTCTTCTCTCTCTCTCTCTATCTCTCGTCTCTCTCATCTCTCGTCTCTCTCTCTGCTCTCTCTCTCGCGGGTCGTCTCTCTCTGCTCTCCTCTCGTTCTCTCTCTCTCTCTCTCTCCCTCTCGTCTCTCTCGGTCTCTCTGCTCGTCTCGCCGTCTCGTTGCTGCTCGTCTGCATCTCTCTCTCTTCGGGTCTCTTCTCTGCTCTTGCGTCGGTCTCTCTGCTCATCTCTCTTGGCGTCGTCGGTCGGGTCTCGTATCGTCATCTTCTCTCTGGCGTCTCTCTCTGTCTCTGCTCTCTCCTCGACACAGTCTAATTGAGGTGGATTTGGTTGACCTCTGACCCTGCTCAGTGCCTAATAGCGTGCTTTCAATCTCCCGTATGAAAGGTGTCAACGTGTGTTTTGTGTTGCATCATCGTGTGTGTGTAGGTGTTGTGTGATATATGGAGTGTGTAGGTGTGTGTAGGTGTGTGTGTGTGTATGAGTGTGTGGGTGTTGATGTACAGCCGGGCAAAGTTCTATAGAGGCTCTTCTGATGTCATAGAGCCTGTGAGCGTGATGCTGTTAGCGTGGGTAGAGGTTGAGTGACGCTCATGTGTGTGTTGTGGGACTGAGGGTGTGTGGTGGGCGTCTGTGTGTTGGTGGTGGACGAGGGTGTGTGTGTTTGTGTGTGTGTGGGCAGTATGTGTGTTGGTGGTGGAAAGAGGGTGGTGTGTGTGTGGGTGTGTGTGTGTGTTGGTCTGCGTGTGAGTTGTGTGTGTGTGTGTTCTATGTGTGTGTGTGTGTGTGTGTGTGTGTGTGTGTGTGTGTGGTGTGTGGTGTGTGTGGTGTGTGTGTGTGACAGCCGTTATTAGACCCTGCCTGCTGAGATCCTCTCAGAGCCGTTGACACTTCTGATCCTCTACTTTCCCAGTCGCTTTGTGGATAAAGCGGCTAAATGCGTGAACATGTATGAACTCAGGAGCTCTGGAGATCTGCCCGCACAACAGGCCTGCCTCCTCCTGCGGGCTGTGGTCTGCATTGCATCTGACAGCTCAGATTAGAGAGTGTACTGCAGATAGGGCCCGCTCGCTCCGCTCGCCCCCTCGCCCACGGCCAACCCTCCACAGCTAGCATGCCCCCCCGCTTACTCAGAAGGCCTAACTGGATAATGAAAATATAAATAGTGTTTGCGTTGTGCTGGTAGAGGCCCGGGATAAACAATTCCCCGGGCCTGGCTCTGCTCGCACGTGTACTCCATGGATATAACTCCTCTCCCATCTCTCCATCTCCCTCGCTCCATCGCGTCAGTCTCCATCTCCAGCGCGCCATCTCTCTCACTCCATCTCTGCCATCTCGCCATCGTCGCCACGCTCCATCTCTCCCTCTCATCCTCCTCCATCTCGTCCACATCTCTATTCTGCATCTCGCCCATCTCTACATCTCTCCATCTCTCCTCGCTCCATCTCTCATCTCTCATATCTCCATCTCTCATCCCTCATCTCTCCTCTCTCCATATCTCGTCTCTCTTGCGCGTGTGTATCTCCATGGATATACACTCCTCTCTCCATCTCTCCATCTCTCCATCTCTCCATCTCTCCATCTCTCCATCTCTCCATCTCTCCCATCTCTCCATCTCTCCTCTTCTCCATCTCCTTGCACGTGTATCTCCGTGCGTACGTAGCGCTAGCGACAGAGGGTCATCAGCTCGTGTCTCCTGTGCTCTGCTGACCGTTATAATCATGTTATCGTTGTTGTCCAACAATCTGTCAGGCAGATTGTCTTAAAGACTCTCCCTAACTTCCCCTCCGGTGAAAAATGGAGGAGCCTGATTTGAGATCAGATGGACTGAAGTGAATATGTGATCCAGTCTGTATGATCCAGTTTGATGAAGCATCTTGCTGGCTCTGCCCAGGGGCTACTAGGATATACATGTCGGTTCATTTACTCTGGATAAAAACACTTATTGTGAGTCGCTTTGCGTAAAAGCATCTGCTAAGTAGACTGAACTATCAATGTTTAATGTTTGTGTGGTACTGTATGTCTGTGAACATGGATGTCTATTCATCAGAAAGTCTCGTTCCCACTCCTTTCTCTCTCTCTGTCTCTCTCTGTCTCTCTCTCTGTCTCTCTCTCTCTGACTCTCTCTGTCCTCTCTCTGTCTCTCTCTCTCTCTCTCTCTCTCTCTGTCTCTCTCTGTCTCTCTCTCTCTCTCTCTCTCTGTCTCTCTCTGTTCTCTCTGCCTCAGGGTCCTGGTGACACACAATCCCCTCCTCCTATGGTCTTCTATACCATGAGCTCTGGCTCCGCCCAGGATGTGGCTGTGGAGCCATTTCCTGCGTGACATAGAGAGGCGGGCAAGCGGCTACATTGACGCTGTGATAGGCTGCGAGGAAGAGCGTTCCCGTGGCGACATGAACCTGCTGGATCGCAAAAGCCGTCTGGATTGGCGCCAGAAAGACCCAGTGAGGGCGGCAAGAAGAGGTGAGGGGGAGGAGGGGAGGGAGGGGGAGGATGGGGGAGGGGAGAGGGAGGGATGGGCAGGGAGGGGGAGGGAGGGAGAGGGGGGAGGGGAAGGGAGGGAGGGGGAGAGTGGAGGGAGAGGGAGGGAGAGAGAGACCATGTAGAGGGCTGTAGGAAGAGGTATGGGTCTGGATGGTTATCACTGGACACCAGAACACCCTGAGGAGTGGGATGGCATAGTCATGTATAGCCCCTGTGTTTCTGGTTAGAGGAAGGGGAGAAGGGGGGAGTGTGAAGGCGAGGGAGGGAGGAAGGAAGGACTGTTCGTCTTCTCCCAGGAACACAGTGGCCCAGAGGTGTCTATGTAGATCACACACAGGTCATGCGTGCAGAGACTACAGGACACACACACACACACACACACTCTCACACACACGCACACCACAACGCTCGCTCACACACACGCGCGCTCACACACACTCGCACCACACACACACACACTCACACAGCACACACACTCTCGCTCACACACCACACTCACACATACACTCACACAAGCAAACCCACACACACTTCATCACATGATGAGACAGAAAACAGTAGCATCTTTCTTCTCTCGTGATGATCAGTCCCTGTTTGTTTCTACTGCTTGCCTGTCTGCCTGCCTGTCTCCCAGCCTGTCTGTCTGTCTGCCTGTCTGTCTGTCTGTCTGTCAGCCTGTCTGTCAGCCTGTCTGTCAGCATGTCTGTCAGTCCTGTCTGTCTTTCACAGAGACACACCTAACTGACCCAGACGACCAGCTAGCACCTCTCTCATGGATTGCTCACATGCCACATTCTTCCAAATGAGGTCTGATGCATGCTTGGAAGCACAGAGCTTTCACACATGTAATCACACAGGCAGAACCAGAGTACGAGACCATAGGATACAGACTCTCCTCTCCTCTCCCCTCGTCTCCTCTCGTCCTCTCTCACATCTTCAGAGCTACAAGCTCAGCTTCCAGCTCGTCTCCATGCTCTCCCTCGTCCTCAGCTGCGCTGCCAGACGCGTTCTATACGCCTCTCTCAGCTCATCTTCACTCTCCTATCTCCATCTCTCGCTCTCATATCCTCTCTCTCCTGTCTCATTCTACCACTTCTCCATCCTCTCTACTCACATCTCTTCATCTCTGCTCTGCTCTCTGCGTCTCTACCATCTCTCCATCTCTCCATCCCTCCTCTCTCCATCTCTCCATCTCTCTCATCTACATGGATGTGCACACAGATGTGAACTCCCCACACACTCCCACACGCTCCGCCAGAAACAGCTTTCCTCTGGTCTGCAGCAACATAACTATCTCCTCCCTCCGTCACCTCTCTCCATCCTCCATCCATCACTCCCCCTCTCCACCTTCCCTTCTCCCTCTCCCCTCCCTCATCCCTCCTGCCCCCTCCTCCCTCACCCTCTCCTCCGACTGAGTCTGAAATGAATCATATAACCTCATATCTAATAGGATGGTCAGAGTCAGTTCAGACAGTGGAGATCTTTTAGCTTCAGTACTGTACCACACTATACTATACTGTACATACTAGAATAGACTACCTACACTACACTACACTACTATACTATACTATAATATCTACACTACACTACACTACACTACACTACACTACACTATACTATACTATACTATAATATACTACGCTACACTACACTACCCTACACTATACTATACTATACTATACTATAATATACTACACTACCTACACTATACTATACTATACAGAATATACTACACCATATGGGGGTTGGGGGTGGGGGGTGGGGTGGGGGTTGGGGGTGTGGTTTGGGGTGGTGTGGGGGGTGGGGGGTGGGGGGGGGTGGTTGGGGGGGGGGGTGGGTGGTGGGTGGTGGTTGGGTGGTGGTTGGGGGGGGGGTTGGGGGGGGGGGGGGGGGGTGGGGGGTGGTGGGTGGTGGTGGGGGGGGGGGGGGGTTTGGGGGGGGGTGGGGTGGGGTTGGGGGGGGGGGGGGTGGTGGGTTGGTGGGGTTGGTGGTGGTGGGGGTGGGTGGGGGTGGGGGGGGTGTGTGGTGTGGGGTGGGGGTTGGTTGGGGGGTTGGGGGGGTGTGGTGGTGGGGGGTTTGTGGGGGTGGTGGGTGGGGGGGGTTTTTGTTGTTGTGGGGGGGTGGTGGGGTGGGGGGGGGGGGGGTGGGGGGGTGGTGGGTGTGTTGTGTGTTGGGTGGTGGGGTTGGTGTTGGGTGGGGGGGGGGGGTGGTGTTGGGGGGGGGGGTGTGTGGTGTGTGGTGTGGGGGGGGGGTGGGGTGGGGGTGGGGGGTCTACTATACTATACTATAATATACTACACACACTACACTATACTATACTATACTGTACTGTACTATAATATACTACATTACACTACACTACACTATACTACACTACACTATACTATACTGTACTATACTATACTATATATACTATACTATAATATACTACACTACACTACCTACACTACACTATACTATTCTATACTATACTATAATATACTATACTATAATATACTACACTACACTATACTATACTGTACTATACTATAATATACTATATACTGTGGCGTGCTTACAGAAAAAGCATATGAAAAAACTAACTGTGGCGTATAATGATGGAATGCGGATGCTTCTCAGAATACCGAGATGGTCTAGTGCCAGTCAAATGTTTGTAAATGTTGGTGTGCTACCTGTCATGCTTTAATTAGGAATTTGATGTATTGTTTATATGTAGAGTGACAGCATCACAAAACAGTATTATTCAGGCATTGGTCAAGCCGGGTTTAGCTCTGTCAGGTTCTCATCCACACTCTGGAGACATTGGAGGGCATCTTTGTATACTGCAAGTGTTGTATGCTGATCTCTTATCTCTATCTCTTGTTATTTATGTTATTTATGTATTGAGTCTATTTTTTATACATTGTACTATGGATCTTCATGTGTCCTGAATAAAATCATATATATATATATATATAATATACTACACTACACTACACTACACGATACTATACTGGACTTTACTATAATATACTATACTATAATATACTACACTACACTACACTACACTACACTACACTACACTACACTACACTACACTATACTATACTATACTATTCTAGTCTATGCTATTCTATTCTATTCTATACTATACTATACTATATTATATGATATTGTACTATACTACTCTATACTATACTAGGCTCCACCCCCAGTGTGTTGGTGCCCCATGTTGCTGCTTCCTGTCGTGTCCTGTCAGGCGAGCGTGTGAGGTGTGTCAGGCAGAGCGTGGCAGAGGTGTGTAGGCGAGCGTGTGAGGGTGGTCAGGCGAGCGTGTGAGGTGTGTCAGGCGAGCGTGTGAGGTGTGTCAGGCGAGCGTGCGAGGTGTGTCAGCGAGCGTGTGAGGTGTGTCAGGCGAGCGTGCGAGGTGTGTCAGGCGAGCGTGTGAGGTGTGTCAGGCGAGCGTGTGAGGTGTGTCAGGCGAGCGTGCGAGGTGTGTCAGGCGAGCGTGGAGGTGTGTCAGGCGAGCGTGCGAGGTGTGTCAGGCGAGCGTGCGAGGTGTGATCCTGGGCTCTGTTTCCCTCCAGCCTGACATCAGGGCCTGGCTGGCCGGGTATCGATCAGGGCTCGATCAGGGCTCGATCAGGGGGCTCGATCAGGGCTCGATCAGGGCTCGATCAGGGGGGCTCGATCAGGGCTCGATCAGGGCTCGATCAGGGGGGCTCGATCAGGGCTCGATCAGGGCTCGATCAGGGCTCGATCAGGAGGGCTCGTGAGGAATCCATGATGGATCTTCACTGCTGCTTTCTGGGGCACAAAGACCAGCTTCACTGGTCATTCAGTGAAAATCAATCAGTTGGGTTGACCCTAATCGATGACGCCAGTGGAAAACTGCAATGTTTTAACCAGTTACATCACATGGAGTAATTAACAGGGAGCATGTCCTAAACATTGAGCATTTCAGATTAATCGTTGTAACCGGTTGTTCTGTGACGTCACGTCCCGCACACACACACCCTGTCTCCTACCTGCGGTAACCATAGTTACCCTGTCTCCTACCTGCGGTAACATAGTTACCCAGTCTCCTACCTGCGGTAACCATAGTTACCCCATCTCCTACCTGCGGTAACCATAGTTACCCAGTCTCCTACCTGCGGTAACCATAGTTACCCAGTCTCCTACCTGCGGTAACCATAGTTACCCCGTCTCCTACCTGCGGTAACCGTAGTTATCATCTGCTACCTGCAGTATCGTGAAGGCCGTCTGCCATGGGAACGGACGCTAAGCCTCTAATCACTCCAACTGCACAGAGCACCACAACACCACCACGCTTCCCAGGCCAGCCATGCATGAGACAGACGCTGTATGTGTGAGGGTATGTGTGTGCTTGTGTGTGTAGTTTGTGTGTGCGTGTGTTCATGACAGAGACAGAGAGAGAGTGTGTCTGTGTGTCAATGTGTCTCTGTTGGTGCAGTAGAGAGAGAGAGAGAGAGAGAGAGAGAGAGAGAGAGAGAGATACAGTGAGCAGGGGAGAGAGAGAAAGAGAGAGAAAGAGAGGAGAGAGAGAGAGAGAGAGATAGAGACAGTGAGCAGGGGAGAGAGAGAGAGAGACAGAGAGAGAGAGAGAGAGATAGAAACAGTGAGCAGGGGAGAGAGAGAATGAGAGAGAGAGAGAGATAGAGACAGTGAGCAGGGGGAGAGAGAGACAGGGAAATGGGCTGGAAGCTATTTAAAGACCCTTTAGAGAGAATGAGAAGCAAAGCGAGGAACACAGTAAGAGAAGAAATAAGGTTCTTTACTGAATGAAGACTGGGAGCAGGAATGTGTAGTAATGTACAGTACTGTACTGAAATATGCAGTAACACACAGTAACACACAGTCACACACAGTCACACAGTAACACAGTAACACACAGTAACACACAGTAACACACAGTAACACACAGTAACCACAGTAACACAGTAACACACAGTAACACAGTAACACACAGTAACACACAGTAACACACAATAACACATTAACACACAGTCACACAGTAGCACAGTAACACACAGTAACACACAGTAACACACAGTAACACACAGGAACACACAGTAACACAGTAACACACAGTAACACACAGTAACACACAGTAAACACAGTCAGACAGTCACACAGTAATACACAGTAACACAGTAACACACAGTAACACAGTCACTCAGTAACACACAGTAACACACAGTAAAACACAGTAAAACACTAACACACAGTAACACACAATAACACAGTAACACAGTAACACACAGTAACACACAGTAACACAGTAACACAGTAACACACAGTAACACAGTAACACACAGTAACACAGTAACACAGTAACACAGTAAAACACAGTAACACACAGTAACACAGTAACACACAGTAACACAGTAACACAGTAACACAGTAACACAGTAACACAGTAACACCCAGTAACACAGTAACACAGTAACACAGTAAACACAGTAACACCCAGTAACACAGTAACACACAGTAACACACAGTAACACACAGTAACACAGTAACACAGTAACACACAGTAACACACAGTAACACAGTCAGACAGTCACACAGTAATACACAGTAACACAGTAACACACAGTAACACAGTCACTCAGTAACACACAGTAACACACAGTAAACACAGTAAAACACTAACACACAGTAACACACAATAACACAGTAACACAGTAACACACAGTAACACACAGTAACACAGTAACACAGTAACACACAGTAACACAGTAACACACAGTAACACAGTAACACAGTAACACAGTAAAAACACAGTAACACACAGTAACACAGTAACACACAGTAACACAGTAACACAGTAACACAGTAACACAGTAACACCCAGTAACACAGTAACACAGTAACACCCAGTAACACAGTAACACACAGTAACACACAGTAACACACAGTAACACAGTAACACAGTAACACAGTAACACACAGTAACACAGTAACACAGTAACACAGTAAAACACAGTAACACACAGTAACACAGTAACACACAGTAACACAGTAACACAGTAACACAGTAACACAGTAACACAGTAACACCCAGTAACACAGTAACACAGTAACACAGTAACACAGTAAACACCCAGTAACACAGTAACACACAGTAACACACAGTAACACACAGTAACACAGTAACACAGTAACACAGTAACACGTTGTGTCTCATCAGCTCCAGCCAGAAGGACTCGTCGTCGGCCACCGTGGGGAAGGTTCGGGACCTGGCCTCCTTCCGACGTCACTTCCGCATGGGCTTCATGACGATGCCGGCCTCCCAGGCTCTGTCCCCTCACTCCTGCTCCTCGGCCATGGCCCCCCCGCTCCCAGTCCTGCCACGCCGTGGGCGCCGGGGGGGACTCCGGCCTGGAGAACGGGGACTACTCGGACACCCAGTCGCAGCACGGGGGGCGCTGTCCCCCCACCAAGCCCAGGAGACACCCCACCACCCGGCTCAGCGCCAACGACCCCCGCGCCTCCCACGGGCCCCCCGAGGCGCCCCCCCCGCCCCCGCCGTCGCAGTCCAAACACTCGGACAAGAAGAACGGTAAGATAGGCGGCGGCCGCTGAAAGATAGACTGTTAGAGAGACTCTAGAACATCCACTTCTGATCGCTGATACTCTTTCCATATCCCCTGTTTGTCTGTCGCTTTGGATGAAAGTATCTGCTAAATAAATATAATATATAATTATGCAGAACTTGTTTATCTGCTGCAATACAACTGTACAGTATATGCCAACAATGCTGACACACCAGGCTCTCTCTCTCTCTCTCTCTCTCTCTCTCTTTCTCTCTCTCTCTCTCTCTCTCTCCCTCTCTCTCTCTCTCTCTCTCTCTCTGTCGCTCCTCAGCCATGAAGAAGTCCGACTCAGGAGACATGAGCAAGAAGGTTCCTCCTCTGAAGCCGAAGCGGAGCCCCAGTACCCAGCTCTCCTTCGACCCCCCGCCACACCCCCGCCCCTGGCCACCCCACCACGCCCCTCCCCTTCCAGGGCCCCGAAGGCCAGGGTGGTCTGGGGGACGACGAGCCCGTTTACATAGAGATGGTGGGCCAGGTGTTCACCAGAGACAGCCAGACGCCTCACCCCGTCACCCCCGTCGCCACCACGCCCGACTCGGACTCGGACCAGAGCGAGGCCATCTACGAGGAGATGAAGTACTCTCTCCCTGACAGCAGGGACTCCCACAAACGCCTGCCGCTCAAACAGGAGAAGCTACGACACTCCAAACACCACCACCACCACTCGGCCACCTCCTCCTCCAGCGCCTCCTCTCCCCTCCCCCGACCCTCCTCCTCATCCCCGTCCTGCTCCTCCAAACCTAAAGCTACCGTCTCCATCTCCCTCTCGTCGCCCCTCCCCTCCTCCACCTCCTCCACCCCTGTCCCCCAGGTCCTGTCCTCCAGCCCCCACCCCCCGCGGGCCCCCACCCCCTACCTGCTCCAGGGGGGCAAATCAGAGACAGAGACCAACAGTAAAATCCCAGCCCCCTTCCCCAACCTCCTACAGCATCGGCCCCCCCCTGCTAGCCTTCCCCCAGCCGGCCGCCGCTTCCAGTGGGGGTGGGGGGTCCAGCACAAGACCTCCAAGCTGGGGACCATCAGCATCCAGTCCTCCTCCAGCCTCACGGCTCCAGCCGGCTCCTCATCCTCCACCCCCTCCTCCAACCTCCCGGTGCTCCTGTCAGGCTCCACATCCTCCAACCTCCCCACGTCTAAAGACCCCTCAGGGGGGAAGGAGGACAAGCAGGCCGATCGTAGAGACACCTCGCTGGGGCCTGCGCCTGGCCTGAGGGCACGGAGCCACTCCACCCCGCTGCCTCCCTCCTCCAAGTCCACGTCCCCCTACTCCCACCACCACCACCACCCCCAGCACCGCCCCTCACACTACCACCACTACCGCAAACCAGAACGAGGGGACTCCCCTGCCCCTGGCAAGAACGGCTCCCAGAACTCCAGCCAGTCCTGTGCCCAGACACAGACCCAGGGCTCGGGCAAGGAGGGCAAGTCTGTCAGCTTCCTCTTGAAGTCGGAGGAGAGGGAGAGGGATAGAGATCGAGATCGAGACAGAGGAGAAAGAAACAGAGACAGAGACAGAGACAGGGAGAAAGACAGAGACAGAGAGAGAGACAGAGAGAGAGATCGAGACAGAGAGAGAGATCGAGATCGAGAAGGAGGGAGTCACTCCTCTCAAAAAGAGAACATCCCCGCCACCAGCTGTCACTCCTTACACACCAGCTCCACCCCAACCCTCACCTCCTCCTCCCATCGCCCTCACTCTCGCCCCCACCTCCATCGCTCCCACGCCCCCCACGCCCTCCCCGCCTACAAGCCCCCCTCCTCGGACAGCCCCCTACTGTGGACCTACCCCTCTGGGGGGTTTCCGGCGGCCCCCGGCCTACGACAGTCTGCGAGGGGGACCCCAGCTGCCCTCGCTGCACCCCTCAGGGCTCTCCGGCGGGGGGCGACATGGCCTCCAAGAGCAGCACGGTTCCGGGTCCCCTCCAGAGCAAGGCCGGCTTCGTGCCCTGGGACAGCGCGGGGGGCTTCTCAGACGAGGGCTCCCATTGGCCAATGCACAGGAAGCTGTCGTTCAGCCATGGAACCAGAGAGTCAGAGAGTAAGTGGACCGGAGCTGGAGGGGGGAGAGGGGAGAGTGAGGGGAGGGGGGGGAGAGGGGAATGTGGGGTCACGAGGTCAGCTGGCTGCTTCAGAAAAGGGGGTTTGAAGTCATTGTCAGCGTATCATCTTTGTGGTATCTGTATATGCTCAAAATTTGGTCTCTATAACGAGCTAATATTTATACGTATACGTAACATATTTATAATTTGTACATTTATTCAGACAATCTGAATAAGCATCTGCGTAATCAGAAGCATCTGCTAAAACAATGCTAATCTAAATAACGACATCATCAAAGAGAGGCCTCTGGGCCTGACCTGCTGTTCCTCTGAGCCTGACCTGCTGTTCCCCTGAGCCTGACCTGCTGTTCCTCTGAGCCTGACCTGCTGTTCCTCTGAGCCTGACCTGTTGTTCCTCTGAAACCTGACCTGCTGTTCCTCTGAGCCTGACCTGCTGTTCCTCTGAGTCTGACCTGCTGTTCCTCTGAGCCTGACCTGCTGTTCCTCTGAGCCTGACCTGCTGTTCCTCTGGGCCTGACCTGCTGTTCCTCTGAGCCTGACCTGCTGTTCCTCTGAGCCTGACCTGCTGTTCCTCTAAACCTGACCTGATGTTCCTCTGAGCCTGACCTGTTGTTCCTCTGGGCCTGACCTGCTGTTCCTCTGAGCCTGACCTGCTGTTCCTCTGAGCCTGACCTGTTGTTCCTCTGAGCCTGACCTGCTGTTCCTCTGAGCCTGACCTGCTGTTCCTCTGAGCCTGACCTGCTGTTCCTCTGAGCCTGACCTGCTGTTCCTCTGAAACCTGACCTGCTGTTCCTCTGAGCCTGACCTGCTGTTCCTCTGAGCCTGACCTGCTGTTCCTCTGAGCCTGACCTGCTGTTCCTCTAAACCTGACCTGCTGTTCCTCTGAGCCTGACCTGCTGTTCCTCTGAGCCTGACCTGCTGTTCCTCTGAGCCTGACCTGCTGTTCCTCTGAGCCTGACCTGCTGTTCCTCTGGGCCTGACCTGCTGTTCTGAGCCTGACCTGCTGTTCTGAGCCTGACCTGCTGTTCCTCTGAGCCTGACCTGCTGTTCCTCTGGGCCTGACCTGCTGTTCTGAGCCTGACCTGCTGTTCCCCTGAGTCTGACCTGCTTGTTCCTCTGAGCCTGACCTGCTGTTCCTCTGGGCCTGACCTGCTGTTCCTCTCCCTTCAGAGAACGAGAGCCGGGCGTGGAACGGCAGCGCAGACGCCCTGCTGCGTCTCGGCCAGGAGGAGACGGGACACCACCGAGGAGGAGGAGGACACTCTGGGATCCCCGTGCGTTTCAGCGGCAGCAGTGCCAGGGGCCACGCCCAGGCGCTGGCAGGATTGGAGGGCAGCGCCAGGGGCCACGCCCAGGGCCTGGCGGGGTTAGAGGGCAACTTAGGCTTCAGGGACCTGCCCAGAGGATGGCTGCCTCTGCCCTGCCAGACATTCCCCGCTTGCCGGAATGGAGGTAACCCCACACACCCTAAAGTAGAGGATGGAACTGGAGATGCAGTGTTTCAGTGACGCTTCGGACCTTGAGTTGTCCTGGATGGTTCTGTGCTCTAAAGTGTGCGTGTGTTTGTGTGCGTGTGTGTGTGTGTGTGTGTGCGTGTGTGGTGTGTGTGTGTGTGTGTGTGTGTGTGTGTGTGTGTTGCAGAGCTGGGCAGGCTGGGCCGCTCGTCCTCCACGTCGGGAGTGAGACTAGCCGGAGGAGACGTGACCCGGCAGAGCAGCTTGCCTGGCCGAGAGGCTCAGAGTCAGGTGAGCTACCTCACTACCTCACTACCTCAGCTAGCCAGGTGAGCTACCTCACTACCTCAGCTTGCCAGGTGAGCTACCTCACTACCTCAGCTAGCCAGGTGAGCTACCTCACTACCTCACCTAGCCAGGTGAGCTACCTCACTACCTCAGCTAGCCAGGTGAGCTGCCTCACTACCTCAGCTAGCCAGGTGAGCTACCTCACTCCCTCAGCTAGCCAGGTGAGCTGCCTCACTACCTCACTACCTCAGCTAGCCAGGTGAGCTACCTCACTACCTCAGCTAGCCAGGTGAGCTGCCTCACTACCTCACTACCTCAGCTAGCCAGGTGAGCTGCCTCACTACCTCAGCTAGCCAGGTGAGCTGCCTCACTACCTCAGCTAGCCAGGTGAGCTACCTCACTACCTCAGCTAGCCAGGTGAGCTACCTCACTACCTCAGCTAGCCAGGTGAGCTACCTCACTACCTCAGCTTGCCAGGTGAGCTGCCTCACTACCTCACTACCTCACTACCTCACTACCTCAGCTAGCCAGGTGAGCTGCCTCACTACCTCAGCTAGCCAGGTGAGCTACCTCACTACCTCAGCTAGCCAGGTGAGCTACCTCGCTACCTCAGCTAGCCAGGTAAGCTACTGCACTACCTCAGCTAGCCAGGTGAGCTACCTCACTACCTCACTACCTCAGCTAGCCAGATGAGCTGCCTCACTACCTCAGCTAGCCAGGTGAGCTACCTCACTACCTCAGCTAGCCAGGTGAGCTGCCTCACTACCTCAGCTAGCCAGGTGAGCTACCTCACTACCTCAGCTAGCCAGGTAAGCTACTTCACTACCTCAGCTAGCCAGGTGAGCTACTCATACTCACTACCTCAGCTAGCCAGATGAGCTGCCTCACTACCTCAGCTAGCCAGGTGAGCTACCTCACTACCTCAGCTAGCCAGGTGAGCTGCCTCACTACCTCAGCTAGCCAGGTGAGCTACCTCACTACTACCTCAGCTAGCCAGGTGAGCTGCCTCTCTACCTCACTACCTCACCTTCTTACTATCATCAGGAAAACTATCTTCTCAGAACCGCCCTGAAACTGACCATCATTCTTAATCACTGTCCAGAACATAACCATCACTCTGAGCGTGATAATGGCAATGTTCCGCAGTACTAGTGTCTGGTATTAGCATTAGCATTAGGAACATCATAATGTTTCTGAGTGCTGATGAAGGCAGCGCGCCGCCAGGTCTATTAATAGCCTGTAGCGATGTTCCCAGCGAGCAGAATAGGGTCGTGGCCAGCCTCCCAGCAGAGAAGCGAGGAGAGGGCTCTGGAGCTGACGAGATGCGTAGACGAGAGGAGTGCGATGCACAGTCTTTAACGGCAGCAGCAAACTGCTGTCCAATAGCGTCGGGTTTGTCCCAGTCACTTGGCAGCGTCTCATGCTGACGCAGTTTCAGTGCAGCAGAATGTTGCCCTGTCCCTCCCGCTGTGGTGGAGTGTGGTAACAGCGCTGCTGCCCTCTGGTGGTAGACTCTGGTTATGGCAGTGCTGCACCCTGGTGGTGGTATCTGCCATGAGCAGGAGTGCCCCCTTATTGCCACAGCACTGTCAGGAAAGTCACTAAACCGCCCCAAAAAGGCGCAAGGCACAAAATGGCACAAAATAATAATAAACTGCTGTAATATCTACATCTAATCTTATACAATCTATAATAGCAGAATTAATATCTCCGTTGTGATGTGTCCCAGACTCCGGCCCCCTGCAGCCCCGCCCCGTCCAGACAGCAACAGCTCCACCTGCAGTTCCAGCACCTGGCCCAGCTGGCGCAGGGACACCCTCCCACCACCGGGGGCGCCATCCCATCGGCCGCCCAGAAGCAGCGGGACGGGAAGCTCCTGGAGGTGATCGAACGCAAGCGCTGCCTGTGCAAGGAGATCAAGGCTCACCGGCGTCCAGACAAGAGCCTGTACAAGCAGGACAGCATGCCCATCCTGCCCAGCTGGAGACGAACACCAGAGCCTCGCAAGACTGGAACCCCGCCCTGCCAGAGGCCACAGGCAGTGGTGTGGGACACTGCCATCTAGTGGTGGGGAGGGGAAGTGTGGGACACTGCCATCTAGTGGTGGGGAGGGGAAGTGTGGGTACTGCCATTTAAGGGGGGAGTTTGGGGGCGCGGAGAGGGAAGGGGGGGGAAACTGGCAGAGCACACACTCTCTCATCACAAACTCCACACATACACACTCTATACATACACACACTCCACACACACACGGTGAGATTGAGATGGGAACTCTTCAGAGGAGAGCGTGACAGCGGACCCGACCGGTCCCTGTGGGGACGTCCCCACACACAGACGGCTGGGGGGGGGTTTTGGACCGGAGTCCCAGAAAGCAGCCTGGACGAGGGTTGAGACGCCACGCTGAAAGCAGCCGGGTGAGGGAGAGAGTTTGTGCCAAAAGAAGTTGCGTAATGATTTTTAGTGATGAGTCAAATGAGGAGAAAAATGCCACCCAATTTGGAGAAATACAATCAGGAACTAGTCCTTTCTTAAAGTTTGAAAGTTTGACCGTTTGAAATAGGTTTAGTGAGCGCCGTCGTTTTATTGTAAATGCTGTGACTCAGCAACTATTAGCTAAAATGTAAAACCCTGTGTTTGGTATAGGGATAGGTAGGTCTGGGCTGTGTTGGGTAGGGCTAGGTAGGTCTGGGCTGTGTTGGGTAGGGCTAGGTAGGTCTGGGCTGTGTTGGGTAGGGCTAGGTAGGTCTGGGCTGTGTTGGGTAGGGTTAGGTAGGTCTGGGCTGTGTTGGGTAGGGCTAGGTAGGTCTGGGCTGTGTTGGGTAGGGCTAGGTAGGTCTGGGCTGTGTTGGGTAGGGCTAGGTAGGTCTGGGCTGTGTTGGGTAGGGCTAGGTAGGTCTGGGCTGGTGGGGAGGGCTGGGCTGTGTTGGGTAGGGCTAGGTAGGTCTGGGCTGTGTTGGGTAGGGCTAGGTAGGTCTGGGCTGTGTTGGGTAGGGCTAGGTAGGTCTGGGCTGTGTTGGGTAGGGCTAGGTAGGTCTGGGCTGTGTTGGGGTAGGGGCTAGGTAGGTCTGGGCTGTGTTGGGTAGGGCTAGGTAGGTCTGGGCTGTGTTGGGTAGGGCTAGGTAGGTCTGGGCTGTGTTGGGTAGGGCTAGGTAGGTCTGGGCTGTGTTGGGTAGGGCTAGGTAGTCTGGGCTGTTTGGGTAGGGCTAGGGGTCTGGGCTGTGTTGGGTAGGGTAGGTCTGGGCTGGTGGGTAGGGCTAGGTAGGTCGGGCTGTGTTGGGTAGGGCTAGGTAGGTCTGGGCTGTGTTGGGTAGGGTAGGTAGGCTGGTGGGGTAGGGCTAGGTAGGTCTGGGTGTGGGTAGGGCTAGGTAGGCTGGGCTGTGGGTAGGGCTAGGTAGGTCTGGGCTGTGTTGGGTAGGGCTAGGTAGGTCTGGGCTGTGTTGGGTAGGGCTAGGTAGGTCTGGGCTGTGTTGGGTAGGGCTAGGTAGGTCTGGGCTGTGTTGGGTAGGGCTAGGTAGGTCTGGGCTGTGTTGGGTAGGGCTAGGTAGGTCTGGGCTGTGTTGGGTAGGGCTAGGTAGGTCTGGGCTGTGTGGGTAGGGCTAGTAGGTCTGGGCTGTGTTGGGTAGGGCTAGTGGTCTGGGCTGTGTTGGGTAGGGCTAGGTAGGTCTGGGCTGTGTTGGGTAGGGCTAGGTAGGTGGGCGTGTGGGGGGCTAGGTAGGTCTGGGCTGTGGGGTAGGGCTAGGTAGGTCTGGGCTGTGTTGGGTAGGGCTAGGTAGGTCTGGGCTGTGTTGGGTAGGGCTAGGTAGGTCTGGGCTGTGTTGGGTAGGGTTAGGTAGGTCTGGGCTGTGTTGGGTAGGGCTAGGTAGGTCTGGGCTCTCTTCACTTCTCTGACTAGGATTCTACCTCCACGGCCACAAATACACACAGAAGGGTAAAACTAATCTTGACACGACACAAGCACACTTAAACTCTCGGGCCTTATTTAGAAGGTGCAGAGGAATGACCGAACCCACAAAAACACACCCTGGACTAGAAACACCATGGATTCGAAACACCCTGTCGCCCGAAATCAAAAGTCAAATTTGATCAAATACGAACAAAGACATAACATAGTGTACCTGTACAAGCCCTGCTGACCAGATTGAGACGAGGGAGGAGGGACGATGGGGTGTTGAGGGATGTGTGTGGTCTGTCTCTCTATCACTAGATCCTTACGCTGCCGCGTTGTGGAGGCAAGCATCACCAGAGAGGAGGCAAATACTACCTAATCGTTTGCAAATTTGTAATGTATATATATACGGACTTTCTCAATGTTTCTGCGATTTTATAGCAATATGCTCCCAGTGTTGGAGTGACATGATATTAAAACGTGTGTCAGCTAGCCTAACATATCTAAGACTTGAATGAAGTAATTACTGTGTCATTTCCCGCTTAACAGAAATACAGTGCTGTACAACATGCGTGTGGAGATGATCACGTCCAGTTTTAACCTTGACTAGATCTTGAATATCATATTAATCTGTACCATAATCATACCGTACTCCATCGAGAGTCATTCTTAACTGTCATGTTGTGATTGTATAAACATGGTGTTGCCGAGGAGGAATCACTGTTGTCAAGTGGCACATATCGTAGGTGTTGACCTGGGCTCAGACAGACGGAGTGAAAGGGTTCAGAAGTGTGTCTGAAGACTCAGATTCACGGGTTTAAATGGTCGTTCAATCCCACAAACTACAAACAAAGCTTTCAACACTGGCACATCCCACCGTCGCCTGGACCTAGTCCTCCTCTCCTTCTGACAGAATGCTGGATTTATCTGCACAACATGCAGCCTAGACTTGAGCAGACTCACCCCACGGTAGTGTAAATAGATATGTACAACTGTATTGAAAATGTAGCAATTATTTCCACTTTCATACTTATAATCAATAATATAATGTAGCATAATGTATAAACCTGAATTTGTTCATTTGTTTTTTCTAAAAAAGGAAAAAAAATAGGAATCATCTGTTGAAAACGGTCCACACATCTGTCTCCTTCTGACATAAGCCACCCTCAAGGACAGTCACAGGCCCCTTCAATTTATGCAAGGTTCCCTTTAAGCCGTACAGTTGCTATAGTTCAGCTCTTTTCTACATATGTTTTGTTTATGTACAGGTTTGAACGATTCCGTTTTATTATTATTTGAATATTTTTAAATACTTTGCTGCTATCTGAACTACTACTGTTGACGTAAACTGAATCTCTGTGACCGAACCTCCCCCCTACAGAAGAACAGACACTTTTCCTGTTACATACTTTTTTCTTTTCTTTTCCTAAAGCCACGTGAGATGGAGTTTGTACTTTTGAAGAGTGACTCTCTGTGACAGTATAAAGGCACCTGAATGTCTCTTGGTTGTTGTTGTGGTTTAGCTAGCACCAACCTGTACAGTTACACTCTGTGAGAACTTAGAACCCACACGGGTTCCTCGAACCAGTCGGTCTCCTCTCCATCCGCCCTGCTAGGTGTTGATGGAGCAGTGCCCCCCCCCCTCTTCCCTCCAACTCCACCTCCCCCTCTCTACCCCACCTTCCCCTCCCTCCACCCTCCCCTCCCCCCCGTCCCCCTCCTCCCGGCCCCGACCAGCAAGGCCTCAGAGCCAAGCTGAGGAACAGGGCAAGTGCAATGCATGCAGGTGATCCTCACATTGAAAATGTTCCAATGATATTGACCCAAGTGTGCCCAACTGTATTCTCCAGATATACCAAGTAATCATCTTGTTTTATTTCATGACAACCTAGTTTACAGAAGCTGTCTGCTTTTTGTGTCTACTAAAACAGTGGCCATTATATAAGTGCCATATTATACTGGTAAGAGACAGTGTACCTTGGACACCACTGTAGTGCTATATTTGCATTGATATCGTCATTAAACAAATTTTATATGATGAACAGAACCTTTCCTGTCTGTGGTATCTGCTGTTTCATGCTGTTACACAGTATTTGGTAATACACAGTATTTTTGATAAAAGCGTCTGCTAAATGAATAAATGTAATGTAAATGTAATTGACTAAACTGTAAAGATAATCACTTTTATGTTTTATATTCATATTGCAGATATTTTTAAATGATTGTGGTATGAGTTTACAACCTCCCTCCACACATTTAAAATCACTGCACCACCCGTGAATGTCTAATATGTAGTTCTCTCGAGACAGGACCCTGATGCTTTGCGAACTCGATGACCCTGCGCTGGAATTCTCCGTGCTGCAATACTCAACACATCCAGGTGAGGGCGACGCTGCTCTTCTCCAAAGCAATTTGCTTGATGCATGCACCTATCAAGGCAGCACACACACACACACAAACAAACAAACACACACACACTGTGAGCACACACGTGCAATATCCACACACACACACACAAAACACCAACACACAGTGACATACAAATCAGAACTAGTTTTAAAAGTTGAGTTTGCTTTTGTCCATCGGTCCCTGGTATCATGCTGTGAGAGAAGCTGGGCTGGCAGACCAAACAGCACCTCCACGCTATGCAGGCCCAGACCCAGCCAAGCCTGTTAATGAGAGCCTGATGTCAGATCGATCAGAGGCAGGGTTCAGGGAGTTGCTGCACAACTAGTGCTGATGGAAGCCAAGGAGGAGACAGGCTCTGTGAGTCTGGGTGGGGTGGGGCTGAAAAGGGCTGACTAGGACTAGGCTGGGTTAGGGCTAGGTAGGTCTGGGCTTTGTTGGGTAGGGCTAGGTAGGTCTGGGCTGTGTTGGGTAGGGCTAGGTAGGTCTGGGCTGTGTTGGGTAGGGCTAGGTAGGTCTGGGCTGTGTTGGGTAGGGCTAGGTAGGTCTGGGCTGTGTTGGGTAGGGCTAGGTAGGTCTGGGCTGTGTTGGGTAGGGCTAGGTAGGTCTGGGCTGTGTTGGGTAGGGCTAGGTAGGTCTGGGTTGTTTTGGGTAGGGCTAGGTAGGTCTGGGCTGTGTTGGGTAGGGCTAGGTCTAGGTTGGGTAGGGTAGGATTGAGACTGGCTGGGGTTAGTCTAACTTGGGTATGACTGGGCTATGCAGGGTTAGGGTTGGAAGGGTCTTAAGGTGGGTATTTGGCTGTGATGGGCAGGACTGGGGTGGCTTGGCTAGGTAGAGCAGGGTAGGTCAGCAAAGAATCCACCATGTTTGACACTCTTTCATGATTGACGCTCGTTCCCTCTAGAAAGTCGCGTCATCGCACAGCGCTTAAATTCAAAGGAATCTGATTGGATAGAAAAGCAATCTGTTTAGCGTCTCGTGTTCTAGGAGGAAGGGATCGACTCGATGGCGGGGTGGGGGCGGGAGGGAGGGAGGGGGGGGGGCTCGTGGGCCAAATGACGGTGAACGAGAGAGAGGCTTGCGGTGGGAGGAGGAGAGCGCGCTTTACCGCAGTATCAGCACAGTTCTGCATCAGTCATCTAAACTCTGCGGCATGCGGACTAGATTCAGGGGGAGGGAAGATAGCGGGTCTGTGAGTGTAGCATCGGCTTCATAGTCGTCACCATCCGTAATCAGATACTGTCGACAGTGTCGAGTTTCTCTTTCATTTCTTTCGGGGAAAGTCTTTATCCACGCGCACGATCGAAGGCTTCTGTGTTTGACTAATTGGTGCTGCTTATTTGACAGAGCCGCACAGTAACTGGCGTACAGTTTAGGCCGCACACCTAAGAGGGCTATTTCACCCTAAACCAAAGAGTCCTAAGAACCGGTAGACGAACAACACGTCAAAATGGCAAAGGATGCAGAGAAGAGCGGTTGGAAGGAGTTTATCTGGAACCCGAGGACGCGGGAGTTCCTGGGCAGAACCGCGAGCAGCTGGGGTGAGTGCGGTCGTCCATTACAGCATCCGCCGCTCCTCCGCCTCCATCACACCTCCAAGTGTTTCCTATTGATTTCATGCGTATGCGTCAATCTCCCAACACAGTCCAGTTTATTCAGTCGGCACATATAGAGCACCCAGCGGAATTTAAAAAAAAATGTATTAGCGTTTTTGCGCCGTTCAACGTTAGCATAGCATACTGCATACAGGCCCTTAGGTAACGAGCTTAGTCGCTGTCCAGTGCGATAGGTGCTGAGACTCAAATGCGGCACTCGGTGTGGAATGCGCTTACGGTAGCCGGCAACATTTGCCTGCATGATTCTTTTTTTTATTTAATAATTAATTCCATCGAGTTCCATGCGCAATGCGCCGGGGCTCGAGTTGGCTCGGGGGTTCATTTGAATCGGACAAACGACAGTTGATATAGTTCGTCGTGCATTAAAACACTTCAAATGTGTTTCACTTGATGGAGAAGGAATGTCCTCGGCAGAGTGATTTCAGATCAAGCTAATCCACCATCTGGCGCGCTGTAATCTAACAGAACTGAACATGTTGCATCCATTTTCTGTATAATTACACATTTTAGTTTCAACATGTACATTTGAACGAAGATATTTGTGTTGTTGCACATTTTTGAGCATCAATTGGTAAAATTATACAGATATGTCATTTGCTCGATCCGTTAGGCTATGTGTAGCCTAAAGAATAGGCTCGTGCACTAGGCGTCCATGTCTTACATAATGCGCCAAGCAAAAAAATTACCATTGGCTATCTCTCTGTGCATATCGCTCTAACCTGCAGCAGATTCCAAGGTTCGTGGAAATTAAATACGCGCATATGGCCCTTTTCTAATGACATTGGGGTTTTTTAATCTGTGTAAAGCCGAAGGCCCAGTTCTATTTCTATCACCTCCAAACCCCCTCACCCTCCTTCCCTCCTCCCCTCCCCCCCTCACCCTCCTCCCCTACCCCTCCCCCTCCCCTCCCCCTCCCCCAACCCACGGGGGAGTAAATCAGCGACGGATTTAATCCTAATCTAATGACTTCATTGGCTGACCGGCGAATATCAATGGGAGATTTTAAATTATTGGACGATTTAATTACCCTTGTGTTCTGAAATTAAACTATGCGACTAAAGATAAGACCACATTCCTCCACCTACACACACAGCGAGCGAGCGAGCGAGAGAGAGAATGACAAGATAATAAAATGTAGGCAGCAAACGAATCAGTATTTATAGCCCCTCTATCCAACACGCATTCTGATACATGACTCCAGTTTTCTTCCGGTATCACCTGCTCGGCTCTGTCAAAGTCTCCGGGTGTCCTGAGGACCGCTCGCCTCGCTAAGCTGTGCTCTTTAAGGCTGCTTAATTCATCTATTCCTGTAGCGAACCCAAACGTGTACAGATGCGCTATTCTTGGGTCTTTGACGGGTCTATCCTGACCGCGTGGTGCTAGTGATCTGGGCCGTATCTACGCATCTCTTAACTCTCAAAGGAATCTCTGGGGGAGAATACAACTAAGATAGTGCGGTCCAGAATGATTAAGGTGTTTGTGCGTGACAAGAAACAAAAGTATTGGTAAATTGAGTGTACTCATTTGACTGAACTTTCTCTGACAGTCTACAGTGTGCCTGTGTGTGTGTGTGTGTGTTAGAGCAATTATGTAAATAATTGTTAGATCCTTTGCAAAAAGCATGAATATTAAAACACACCCAGCTAATATGCATGTTGTTTAATCTCGCTAATTGAGTGACAACATTCGCATTCACTGGTAATATCACCCCGACCAGAGAAAGGCACACCCATCATCAACACAATGAGACGGCCACGGACACCATTTTGTTCCTTGCTTTCAACCCTGCCTGTGATGGAGGGATGAAAAGAAAGGCAGAGTGAAAGGGAGAGAGAGGGAGAGAGAGGGAGTGAAAGGGAGGAGAGGAGAGAGAGAGAGAGAGGAGAGAGAGAGGGAGCGTTGACGAGGAGGGAGAGAGAGGGATGACGCGATGGAGAGGGGAGAGAGGGCAGAGGAGAGGAGAGAGGACGAGAGAGGAGAGCAGAGAGAGGGCGAGGGAGGCAGGAGGGAGGACGAGGAGACGAGGAGCAGGAGAGGGCGAGGAAAGCGGAGGTCAGAGAGATAGAGAGGAGATCGAGAGAGAGAGGAGAGAGGAGAGAGAGAGAGAGAGGCAGAGAGAGAGGTGGAGAGAGAGAGACGAGAGGAGAGGGAGAGAGAGGGAGCGGAGAGAGAGGCGAGGAGAGAGAGAGGAGAGAGAGAGGGAGAGGGAGAGAGGGAGAGGAGAGGAGAGGGAGGGAGAGAGGAGAGGGAGAGGGAGAGGGAGAGAGGGAGAGGAGAGGGAGAGGGGGAGAGGAGGAGAGAGAAATCTGTCAGCGTCTCGTTCGGAGCGCTCAGAGAGGACCAGACACCCCTAGCAGGATCCAGGACGATGACCCTACCTGACCCCTGACCCCCTGACCTCCACGGAACATGCTTCCCAGGCAAGGTGTGCGAGCTAAACGCCAACGGTGTGTCCCAACACCCTTACTGCCATACCATGTTCGATACTACAGAGATACTATAAAGGATGGTAGTGTGGGTGTTGGGACCCAGCCAGAGTGTGTATCTGGGGTCAGATGATAGCAGGAGTATCTGATGCTGCAGGAACGAGAGGTCCTATCTGGGGTCAGATGATAGCAGGAGTATCTGATGCTGCAGGAACGAGAGGGTCCTATCTGGGGGTCAGAGGACTACAGGAGTGATCTGATGCTGCAGAACCAGAGGGCCTCCCTGGAGCGACCTCCCTGTGATGATGATCTACTGCCTCAGCGGGGTCCTCTTCATCCGATCACTCTGTAGAGGTTACACTCATCGGATCACACACACACACTCCACACACACACCACACACACACACACACACCCGCACACACACACACACACACACCCGCATACCACACACACACACACAGCCAGTCACTTTCACTCACCAAGAGCCTCCGGTTTGAAACGGATCTCACAGAGGAGCATCTCCACCCCCATGCAGAGCACTCTGGGATGGCAGTGAGACCCCGGACAGGGAGCCCAGCGGTGGAGCTCCGCGGTGGGCTTCAGCGTTCTCTCTGACAGGGGGGGGGTCCCACGGTGGAGCTCCGCGGTGGGCTTTAGTGTTGTCTCTGACAGAGGGGGGTCCCACGGTGGAGCTCCGCGGTGGGCACTATCCAGCAAAGATGGAGGCCGCTTTCAGGATGGGCCTCGGGTGTTGGAGAGAGCAGAGAGGAGGGGGAGGAGGGGGAATGGAGGGGAGGGGGATATGATGATAATTTCAATCAGCTCATCTGATTAATTTGTTCCACCCAAAATGCATCTGGACTGGCATACATTTCTACCGTCAACAGCTGTTCCTAGTCCTCTGAATCAAATTACACTAATATCCTGAATGGGGACGTTTTATCATTTTACTACAGCTAGAGGTCGTTACATGGCGGCGATTCGTCAGGGGCTGAAGCTACGGTGGCCTGGATGTGTCAATATGAACAGAACACAGGCTCTAATCCCCTGACCCTTGTTACTTATCTCTAGGAGAGCTCCTCCTCCTCCTCCTCTCTCTCCGTCCGTCTGTCACCACCCTCCCTCCCTCCCTCCTCCTCCTCCCTCCGTCTGTCACCACTCCCTCCTCCCCCCCTCCCCCCAACTCTGCTCAGCTCTATGTTAGAGTTACTTCATAATTAAATTACACAAAGACCAGCCATTCAACCCTGGATTAATCGATGCTGTGTGAGTCGGGAGACACCGATGTTTGTAAGTGGGTATTTTGACCCGTCTTAGAATGGAGGAATGTATGTGATCGCACCAGGAGCATTTGAAGAAGCAGTAATACTAGCAGCACTCACAAACTTGACCCAGATCTGATATACTGTATATGTGTACTGTACCATGCAGCACTGGGGTTGAGATATCACTGCTGGACTGGACAATGTAGCACAATGGTTGAGATATTTCTGACTGTTAAGATATTATCATTTTTGCGCCCTTCTTGGTAGCTGAGATGTGGTTTCTTTGCACTACGCCCGGTAAATTGATTTTCCGACTCTCACAACGTAACGCCGTTAGACCCGCACACTTCTGACCAGTCATTTCCTGGCATGACCGCTCGTTACGTCGCGTCGGATAAAAGCGTCCGTTGAATAAAGGAAACCCGTGGATGTGGTTGAAAGGAAGTTAAGGGTGTGTGGATGTGCTTGACAGGAAGTTGAGGGTGTGTGGATGTGCTTGACAGGAAGTTGAGGGTGTGTGGTGTGGATGTGCTTGACAGGAAGTTGAGGGTGTGTGGATGTGGTTGACAGGAAGTTGACGATGTGTGCTTCCTGTCCCTGCGCAGGCCTGATCCTGCTGTTCTACCTGGTGTTCTACATCTTCTTGGGAGGCGTGTTTGTTCTCACCATGTACGTGATGCTGCAGACCCTGGACGACCACAAACCCACCTGGCAGGACAGGCTGGCAACTCCAGGTACTGTGACCTTTAACCTTTAACCTTTAACTGATTTAACCTTGAACTTTCGTTTGACCAGGAAGGGGTCATTGAGGTTTGAAATCTTTTTTGCCCGAGTGTCCTGACCAAGATATGCAACGATGAATACACCTTTACAGTCTTGTTCTAAACTTGTCACAGCAGTATATCTGTATTCCGTAGTACTCGCCTTTCTAAATATGTGTCTGTGTGTCTGTGTGTCTGTGTGTGTGTGTGTGTGTGTGTGTGTCTGTGTTTGTCTGTGTGTGTGTGTGTCTGTGTGTCTGTGTGTCTGTGTGTCTGTGTGTGTGTGTGTTGTGTGTGTGTGGTGTGTCTGTGTGTGTGTGTGTGTCTGTGTGTCTGTGTGTGTGTGTGTGTCTGTGTTTGTCTGTGTGTGTGTGTGTGTGTGTGTGTGTGTGTGTGGTGTGTGTGGTGTGTGTGTGTGTGTGTGTGTGTGTGTGTGTGTAGGAATGATGATCAGACCCAGAGGGCAAGCTATGGAGATTATTTACAACACCGACGACACAGAGAGCTGGGACAGTTATGCTCAGACACTGGACAAGTTCCTGAACCGTGAGTGTCCTTACACCCTTCCACACACCCCTCCACACACCTTTACACCCTCCACACACCCCTCCACACACCCCCCACACACCCCTACATACACCCCTCCACACACCTCACAAACACACCTTCCATCATGTCGAAACAGATATTTTCATATATATATTTGTTTGCGATGATGTCATGTCCTGCCAGCTGCTCCTGGTGTCTCGTTCCCCCTCTGACCTCGCCTCTGTCCTTGGCAGCGTATAACGACTCCTTCCAGGCGCAGACGAACGACCTGTGCACACCGGACGAGTACTTCGTGCAGGACGACAGCGGAGACGTCAAGAACAACCCCAAACGCTCCTGCCAGTTCAACCGCACCCTGCTGGAAGAATGCTCCGGATAAATGACCGTTACTATGGATACCAGGATGGCAAGCCGTGCATCATTATCAAGCTGAACCGGGTAAGGCAGGGTGGGGGATGGGAGAGGGATGGGGATGGTGTTGCTAGGAGACCTGGAGAGGGGATTCAGAAAGAGACAGTTCTAGTGAAGAACGCAGCTTTCGGATGCTGAACCGTATGACTGGTGTTCTACGCTGGTGTACATCTGTTGTGTCTGTCAGTCTGTATATCTATCTGTCTGCCTAAATGTCTGTCTGTCTGTCTAACTGCCTGTCTAACTGCCTGTCTGTCTGTCTGCAGGTAATCGGGATGTTGCCAGGAAAGGATGGCCAGGCTCCGTATGTCACCTGTGGACCAAAGGTGACAAACCCATCTCCTCTTCCTCCTCAACACACACACCTGAACCTCCATCTCCTCTTCCTCCTCAACACACACACTGAACCTCCATCTCCTCTTCCTCCTTCTCACACACACACCTGAACCTCCATCTCCTCTTCCTCCTCAACACACACACCTGAACCTCCATCTCCTCTTCTCCTCCTCTACACACACACCTGAACCTCCATCTCCTCTTCCTCCTCAACACACACACCTGAACCTCCATCTCCTCTTCCTCCTCAACACACACACCTGAACCTCCATCTCCTCTTCCTCCTCTACACACACACACCTGAACCTCCATCTCCTCTTCCTCCTCCTCTACACACACACCTGAACCTCCATCTCCTCTTCCTCCTCCTCTACACACACACCTGAACCTCCATCTCCTCTTCCTCCTCCTCTACACACACACCTGAACCTCCATCTCCTCTTCCTCCTCTCAACACACACACCTGAACCTCCATCTCCTCTTCCTCCTCTACACACACACCTGAACCTCCATCTCCTCTTCGTCCTCTACACACACACCTGAACCTCCATCTCCTCTTCCTCCTCCTCTACACACACACCTGAACCTCCATCTCTACACACATCTGCCATTTCGTGTCAGGCACGTCCATCTTGTCTGTGTTTGAGGCGTTCCACCTCCCCAGTGTGTCATGTGTCAACGTGCAGCCTGTCATCTCTCTCTCTCTCTTCATCCTCTCTGCAACTCTCCTCTCTCTCATCCTCTCTGCCTCTCTCTCTCTCTTCACCTACTCTGCATCTCTCTCTCTCTCTTCATCCTCTCTGCATCTTCTCTCTCTTCATCCTCTCTGCATCTCTCTCTCTCTTCATCCTCTCTGCATCTCTCTCTCTCTTCATCCTCTCTGCATCTCTCTCTCTCTTCATCCTCTCTGCATCTCTCTCTCTCTTCATCCTCTCTGCATCTCTCTCCTTCCCTTGTTCTGTTCCGTCCATCAGAGGATTAGAATTGGCAAAGATGAATGGGTAAGATACGACACGAAGACCAAACTCATAGAGTTTGATTAGTTTGTAGTTTGGGTAAATATTAGGTTAGTAGTAGTAAGGGCTTCTGGTGGTGACCATGATATACGAACGTGTGTAGTCTGCAGATAAATGTAGAGGATAATGTGTCCTTCTGTTGTAGGAGAGTGTGTGTGTGTGTGTGTGTAGATATTATTGTTGTTTCTTAGCTGGTAACTGAGGTATGGTTACTTGGCACCTGCTAAATATCGTTCCTAGACTCCAATCACAGAAACACTGTTGGAACAAAACACTTCAGATCCTTGTTTCTCTGCTGTGCTTTCTACACGCACTATTTGTGTGTTTTGGATCACAGCTTGTCCTAAATTATTCATGTACCCCGCTGCAGAAAGAAGACGTCGACTCGATTGGATCCCTTATATACTACCCTCCCAACGGTACCTTCAACCTCATGTACTATCCGTACTACGGCAAGAAAGCTCAGGTAAAAACTGAAAAAACTCGCTAACCCTCAACATCCCCTTGATTCGTAATATTGTTTAGGACTTCAAATGTTATATCCGTGTTGCAGGCAGCATTCAGCAGAATATGTGACACAACATTTTACGATGTGACAGAAAATGCACTCAAGAACAGGTGTTTGAGACACAGCTCCAGCCCGTGACACCAATGTGTTCGCTGCTGTCTGTCCCACAGGTGAACTATTCCCAGCCACTGGTGGCCATCAAGTTCGCCAACATCACCGCCAACGTGGACGTGAACGTCGAATGCAGGATCAACGCAAACAACATTCCCCTCGGCACCGAAAGAGACAAGTTTGGCGGGAGAGTGTCTTTCAAACTAAGAATCAACACAAAAAAATAGATAAATACCCCCTCACGACTCCCCCCCCCACCTCCTCCACTCCCCCCACCCTAGTCATCTCTTCATTCTGTGCACAAGTACACACTGACAGAAACTACCAGCCGGAGGAACGCCCCTCAGAGCAAATCTAAAACATGTTTACAGCTCTCCGCTCCTCCGGCCGATTGGACATTGTGTGTCCTGTTGCATGAGAGGAGGACGAGAGACGGGGGGGGGAAGAGGAGGTCGAGAGGAGTGGAGGAGAAAGAGAGGGTGTTCTTCCTGGCTCGGTTTCTGTCTGTGGCGCTTTGGGATGAATCATTTTCGGTAAATTAGTTTGAGGTGAAGTATATTTATACTGCATGAGTAACTAGGCCCTATAGAGGATACATGTATGATTTGAACGTTTCCCAGGAGAGAGACAGCGCAGCATATCTGCTTCCTGCTTTCTCCTTCCTGACTCTATAGAGTACCCCTCTCATGTGTGAATATACACAAAATACCACAGTGTGTATATCTATTTATACAGTATCATAACCTTATATCAGTATGTCTATTTTGTTGCACTTAAAATAATAATCAAACAAGCGAAATGAATAACTCATGTTTTGGTGGATCGATGCAGGAGCTAAGTGCATGTGTGTGTTGTCTTTAGTGTCATAAGAGGCCTCTTGTCTCAGTTTAATGCTGTTTGTCAATTATGAATGAGGATCTGTCACACTGACCCACCAGGAGAGCCTCGCTGTATGGCAGCAATTATCAATCTGAAAACCTACACACAGCCACTGTTTACTGGGAACATGAGATAGCTGTTTACTTCCCCAATAAGGGGTGTTTGAAGTCAAGACCTTTAAGTGTGTGTCTGTGTGTGTGCGTGCGTGTGTGTGTGGGGGTGCGTGCGTGCGTGCGTTATGTGCGCTTGGATGTGTTTGTTTATCCCATTTACAATACAAAATAATTCTAACTATTGGTCGGGAAATTGCATGTACAATGTGCAATATTTAGGTCACATGATCGAACATCATTTTCACTCGCAGAAAGTTTCTTACCCGATTGGTCGAAGTTCATGACAGACCAATCCCTCATGTTCATACGTCTTGGGGAACGAGAAGGTTCACACGTACGGCTCCTCTCGTGCCCTCCAGCTGCTCACATGCACCAGGCTGTGAGTGAGGAGCTGGACACAGAAGTGTTTTTTTTTATTGATTTGCTATGGGTTTGTGTTCATGTGAAGGTGATATGTTTTAACTGTGTTACGTTGGAGATGGAGGATAGAAAAAACGTTTTTTTGTTGTTTTATTTTTCTTTTCCAAACAGTCATCAATTTATCGGACCAAGTGATCATGTTTGTGCATTTAGAGTTCTCCTGTAGTTGTCTTTAGGGGGAATGTGTGACTAGTGTAGGATTGTACCAGATAGTCTGGAGTCTGTTAAGTCACTCATCGTAGAAAAGACGGTTTGATCTCATTGGTTGAAGTGATTTAGCTCGAGGTAGGAGGATTCTCGGCTGTTACGTGTTAAGCTGTTTCAAGATGGATGACAGCAGAAGGAGAGAGACCAGGGGAAGACCAGGGGGGAGACCAGCGCAGAACCAGGGGCCGTGTCTAGTGAGACCTGAGGCCAAGCAGACCTGTGCTCTGGTGCAGTCTTGGAGCAATTACATCTTAACACAGCACCCTAGCTAGGCACAGCTCAACACAGTTTGGCACAGCTCAACACAGCTTAACACAGCACTCTAACTGTGCACAAGGAGCTCTGTAATGACCTCCACACTCCCTTGGCCTTAGTCCCTCTCAGTGAAACCTCATCCTGTTCTGTGTCGAGCGTACAACAAGCTCCTCAGCCTGGGTCCTGTCACCCTCTGCCGGCGCTGACCCAGACGGCACAGTTCAGAGAGCTAACGGTTCTAACGGTTCAGTCCAGACATCGGGCACGTGAACAGACTGAGTGATTTAGAACATCCAGTCCTCCAGTGTGTGACTGCTGCCTGTTTGAACGTAAGAGAGACCGAGCACACTTCCTCATTGGCTTTCCTGTCCCGCTCACTTTGTCTGTAATCTCTTAATCTGATTGGCTAATCCCCAAACAGGTATTCTGATTTGTCCTTTCTTTGAAAGACACATGGAAGTCGTCCAGCGCACCATGCCAGATTGGGAGACTAACTCTAACCACTGCACTGACGCGTTCATGTCCTCAGCACACACGCTTCACACTGTGGGATCAAGTGAGAATATAGGACAGTTTACAACACTGTACACCGACACATGCTTGTTGGTGTACTTTGAAATTTATTTTACTTTCCACTTGCAAAGATTTCTACTAAGACACTAAGACACTTCTACTAAGACATTCCGTTCTGACTGCATGACGTCCTGGTCCCCTGGTCCGGTCGGTCCTGGTCCTGTTCGGTTCTGGTTCGTCCAGTTCTGGTCCTAGTCTGGTTCTGGTCCTAGTCCTGGTCTGGTCTATCCTGGTCCTGGTTCTGGTTCTGGTCCTGGTCCTGGTCCAACAACACTGGTCTCTGGGGTGGCACCAAGGCCTTCCAGGGGAATCTTAGACCTCGTGTCATTAGTGTCATTTAGCAGTTGTATTAATTAGTAACAGTTAGAAGGAGCAGGTTTGATGACATCAGTGCCTCCTGGTGGACAGAATCGGTTTTGCTCCAGCGTCACAGAATGTTGATCATAATCGTCTCCAGTCATCTGTTTTTCTATGATCGTTTGGAGATGTCTTTCAAAAAGCAATATATTTACTTCCTGTGTGGCTTCATGACATATTTAATCCTGGAATGGCTGTAACACATAAATAGAGTCATAAATCGCTGAGAGAGTGAGGGAGAAAGACTGAACATGTAAATAAGATGTTCACATAAAGATATTATACAGATGTTTGCCAACGCCCATTTTAAAAGACTGACCAACAGATTACTAAGCATATTGGTTTTATGAAGAAAAAAAGAGATCAAGTATTTTTAATGTTATTTTGTTGTAAAGAGGAAAGAACGTTTTAGATTGGGTTGTAGACATGCATTCCAGACAGTATACTGGGTCACCAGTAATCAAAATAATTGTGTAAGAATTTAAGATGGTTCAACACAAAATACTTTTTGAATTTAGAGAATTATTTATTATACCATTTGCAGTATTGAGAGCTTGCAGTGGTGCAACATTTGCTCTAGTCACAGGTGATCGACACCTCACAGGTGGTTGTGTGTTTAAGATCCGTAAACTGAAGAGTAAAAAATGGGATTCGACCCGAGAGAGAGCTAGACTCTCACATGACCACCTCTAACCAGAACTAGCAAAAGTTTGAGCATTTCTCAAAGGTTTTTGGTCTAATTCTGACTATATTCTAATAACTGATGTTAATACTACATAATTAAACACGTGAATTCAGAAGATGAAGAAAATATATGAGAAAGGGATTGGAGACAGAAGTCAAGTTTGGGACAGTCTTTCACCTTAAATATAAATGGTTGATAATTCTATTCTCTTGAAATCTTAAGTTGTTGCTGTTACTGTATGTTTACTTTATGGTTTGTTTTTGCTCATGTTCATGTAAAAAACAATAGAGAAATCAATAAAGGTGATTGGAAGGAATTCCCAGCATGTTTGAACTGATTATTGATCATTTATCACTTCTCTCTGTCAGCTCCCTGTCACCTCTTATACAGGTGAGTAACATGGTGTCCTGCCTCTAGACTGACTCTATACCAGGTTGGTTTCATGGTGTCACCTGTCCTGCCTCTAGACTGACTCTATACCAGGTTGGTTTCATGGTCTCACCTGTCCTGCCTCTAGACTGACTCTATACCAGGTTGGTTTCATGGTCTCACCTGTCCTGCCTCTAGACTGACTCTATACCAGGTTGGTTTCATGGTCTCACCTGTCCTGCCTCTAGACTGACTCTATACCAGGTTGGTTTCATGGTCTCACCTGTCCTGCCTCTAGACTGACTCTATACCAGGTTGGTTTCATGGTCTCACCTGTCCTGCCTCTAGTCTGTCCCTAAACACCTTACAGGATTACCTCAAACCTTGACTTCTATGTTCTGACCTTCACTTCTCTCCCTACTATCCCTTTCTTCTCCCCCTCCTCCCCCCCTCTCCCTGTCTCTGCCCCCTCTCCTTCCTCCCCCTCTCCCTGTCTCTGCCCCCTCTCCTTCCTCCCCCTCTCCCTGTCCTGCTCTGCCCCCTCTCCTTCCTCCCCCTCCTCACTGCCCTCCCTCTCACCCTGGCCCAGTTTGAAGGACAGGCTATAGAGCAAGGATTACAAAGCATTAGAGTGGTTAAAATAGTCTGCTGAGGGGTGGCACTAGTAACTGATACACAGGACACGCACGCACTCTCTCTCTTTCTCTTTCTTTCTCCCCCTTCTCTCTCTCTCTCCCTCCACCTCTCTCACTCCTCCACCTCTCTCACTCTGTCTCCCCTCATCTTTTCACCTCTATGCCCCTCTCTCTGTTTCTGCCCCTGCCTCTCTCTCTCTCTCTCTCTCTCTCTCTCTGTCTCTGTCTCTCTGCCTCTCTGTCTCTCTGTCTCTCTCTCTGTCTCTCTCTCTATCTCTCCTCTCTGTCTCTCTCTCTCTCTCTCGTCTCTCCCTCTCTCTCTCTCTGTCTCTCTCTCTCTCTGACAGATGACAGATGGCAAGATGACTCTGTCAGAGTTCAGGGTTTGTGTTTTATCACAGCGCCCTCTGCTGTGTGGGAAGCACACTGCAAGCTGCAGCACAGTCAGCAACACAAAAAATAAGAATAGATTTGAAATAGACTGCGATTCTTTTTCATTTATCATCAATTCTGCAACTCACACGTCATGATTTTGTTTTAAACAAGTGCAAAATCGAATGCTTACAACACAATAGTTAGATCATTCAGACACATTACATAGTTATTTTGATTACCCTGAATAAAGTCCATCTTACGTTCAGCTCGTTACAGTTATTCTGGACCTTGTCCCAAGTATCTGATTGAGAGCTGCTGTTGAGAGCTACCCAACATCTGCTGTTGGATTAAATTCAAAAACAACCTACAGTATAAAATTACACATCTGTATCTTCTTCATTGTTTATGAAATACGTTTTTTATATACTGATTTCCAGCACGTGCTTCCAGTAGTCCCAGACGTAGTCTCAGAGCAAATTGTGGACGAAGGAATGTCGTCTCAAACATAAACAACAGATGTTCCACAGCAGACGATTGTATTTCACATATTTGTTTTGGCTTTAGCAGATTAATAGCGTCCTTGAGGCCCGTCGTCCTGAAGACGACCCCAGAGTCCGTCAGCCTCTCCCAGTCCGTCAGCCTCTCCCACCCGGAGGCGTTGTGAGAGAGGCGTGGGCGACGAGGCGATGACAGGGTGCATGACCGGAGGAGGCCACCAGGGGGCGCCCAGCTCTCCTCCTAGGGGAGATCCAGCATGCCCTGCCCCTCCAGAGCCTCCTGGGTCCGCTCGTACACCACCCCCGATGGCCGTGACCACCCTGTGCAGGACCGCGCTCGCCTCCTCCTGGTTCTGGACGCACACCAGCCGGTAGAAGAAGCCTCGTTCGGGCATGGCGATGAAGGCCAGCTCCGCGGCCTTGCGGACCAGCCAGGTGTGGTGTTTGGCCAGGGTGCTCTGGTAAGCCTCGCGGCACAGCTCAGAAGGGCTCCGCAGCCTCCCGGTGGGGGAGCGGGGCGTGGCTAGCTTCTCCAGGAAGAGCTGTAGCCACAGGAGGGCTCGGTGGAGGCGTAGCAGGGTGCGGCTGCCGGACTCGGTGTAGTGCTGGAAGTCCACCAGGCCCCGGTCCAGCTCAGTCTGGAGCATGAGGCGTACGGAGGAGTAGGAGGGTTGGGCCCCCCGCGCCAGAGGGGCCCTCAGCACCCTTCTTCTGCTCCTCCTCCAGGGCCAGGCGGCGGATGATGGAGGTCTTGGTCTGGATCTCCTGGGAGATGAGGCCCACCATGGGGCCCAGAGACTCCATGAACCTGGAGGAGAAGGGAGGTGGGGGGAGGTAGGAGGAGGGGGGAGGTGGGGGGAGGGTGGGGGGGTGGGGGAGGGGGAGGTGGGGGGGAGGTGTGGGGGAAGGCGGGAGGTGGGGGGGAAAGTCAACAACAGAGTCCAGTTCACAGTGACCTGTGTGAGTGATGTCAGTGAGCTCAGACAGATTCCTCCAGCACAGCCTGGACCAGCAGCTGGGCTGGGTCCTGGGTTCTGGGTTCTGGGTCGTGGGTTGTGAGTTCTGGGTTCTGGGTTCTGGGTTCTGGGTTCTGGTTCTGGGTTCTGGGTTCTGGGTTCTGGGTCGTGGGTTTGTGAGTTCTGGGTTCTGGGTTCTGGGTTCTGGGTTGTGGGTTGTGGGTTGTGGGTTGTGGGTTGTGGGTTGTGGGTTCTGGGTTGTGAGTTTCTGGGTTCTGGGTTCTGGGTTCTGGGTTCTGGGTTCTGGGTCGTGGGTTGTGAGTTCTGGGTTCTGGGTTCTGGGTTCTGGGTTCTGGGTTCTGGGTCTGGGTTCTGGGTCGTGGGTTGTGAGTTCTGGGTTCTGGGTTCTGGGTTCTGGGTTGTGGGTTGTGGGTTGTGGGTTGTGGGTTGTGGGTGTGGGTTCTGGGTTGTGAGTTCTGGGTTCTGGGTTCTGGGTTCTGGTTCTGGGTTCTGGGTCGTGGGTTGTGAGTTCTGGGTTCTGGGTTCTGGGTTCTGGGTTCTGGGTTCTGGGTTCTGGGTTCTGGGTCGTGGGTTGTGAGTTCTGGGTTCTGGGTTTCTGGGTTGTGGGTTGTGGGTTGTGGGTTCTGGGTTCTGGGTTGTGGGTTCTGGGTTCTGGGTTCTGGGTTCTGGGTTGTGGGTCGTGGGTCGTGAGTTCTGGGTTCTGGGTTGTGGGTTCTGGGTTCTGGGTTCTGGGTTCTGGGTTCTGGGTTCTGGGTTCTGGGTTCTGGGTTGTGGGTTCTGGGTTCTGGGTTCTGGGTTGTAGGTTCTGGGTTTCTGGGTTATGGGTTGTGGGTTCTGGGTTCTGGGTTCTGGGTTGTAGGTTCTGGGTTCTGGGTTCTGGTTCTGGGTTCTGGGTTGTAGGTTCTGGGTTCTGGGTTCCTGGTTCTGGGTTGTGGGTTCTGGGTTCTGGGTTCTGGGTTCTGGGTTGTGGGTTGTGGGTTCTGGGTTGTGAGTTCTGCGTTGTGGGTTCTGGGTTCTGGGTTCTCTGGGTTGTGGGTCGTGGGCTGCTTACTTGATGAGTTCGTCCAGCTGGCCAGTAGGGCTCTAGCAGGACGTCTGAGCGGGGGATGCCAGCAGGCTGGCTAGCAGCAGAGACACCTGGAACACCTGGCCAGGACACACCCCCAGAGCCACCTCCCCCTCCAGCTCAGAAACATCACTGCTGTTTGGACAGAGGGGCTTCCTGAGGAGAGAGGGGGAGATAGAGAGAGAGAGCATAGAGAGAGAGAGAGATGATAGTAGATGCAGGGAGAGAGAGGAGTAGATAGGAGAGAGATGAGCTCGAGTATAGATCTAATATAGAGATGAGATATAGCGAAGAGATAAGAGATCGTCTATCGTATGTATGCTGCGTCGCAGTCTCTGCTAGTGCGTCTGGCGGTCGCTTAGTCTCGCTCGGTCGCTCGCTCGCGCTAGATGCTAGAGATCGCCTATCTCTCTCTCTGCTCTCTCTCGCGCTCGTCGTCTCTCTCTCGCGCTTCTCTCTCCGCTCTATCTCGCTCTAGCGTCCTCGCTCTCGCGCTCGCGCTCGCTCTCGCGCGCGCGCCGCTCGCGCGCTCGCTCGCGTCGTCGCGTACTCCTCGCGCGCTCTCGCGCGCTCGCGCTCAGCGCTCGCTCTCGCGACCTCTCTCGTCGATCCTCGGCGTGCGCCCCTCCCTATATGTTTTTGTTCCACTGAGCTGATTGCAGATGGCTGCATGATTAGTTTTTATCTCTGGCCTCTTACGTTATCAAAGGTGGTTGTAAATTTTAAGAGGGCAAGAGGTTCCCAGTGGCGAATTCCATACTCCCCGTCTTTATCAAGGCAGCGAGACGGGTAGCAAGGAAACAGTTGAATCGAACCATAGAATTACTACCACTCGCCCCCATTTGACATTTCACCACTAAACAAAGGATAGGTCCCAGAAACAAGAACAAAAAATACAGACAACTATTACAAACCCCCACAAGAAACGCAGATGTAACACGAACGCATATTCCATAATGAACCAAGAAAAACAAATACCAGGGAAAAATATCACGACAAGTACAAATCATGATAAAGATAAAAACACCAATAACAATGGAATAACCTGGACGAGACACAGTAAATGATCACAATACAGAACAAGAAAAAACAGAAATACATACAGGGAGAGACAACTATGTTCTGCGCCCACGACCCCAATAAACAAATAAGAATAACAGAAAGCAAAACCACGCAAAAACTAAACGCAAAGGAACCCACAAGCAAGGAACAAAAAAGATAAAAAAACGGAGAAAAGACAGAAATTCAGACGAAGACGGCAGAAAATCACAAAAAGAAAAAAGGGAAGCGAGAAGGGCTACCGGGAAAAAAGATGCAAACCTGAAACGTTAAGAAGGGAAAAAAGGAATGAAAGGAAAGAGGAAAAAAGAAAAAAGAGAGGATTAAAAGAAAAAACCCAGGCAAAAAAGACACAGAAGGCTGGGAAAAAGAACATCGTTGTGACATAGCAACGCAAGCGCAAGAAAAGAACAATTTCCTAAAAATATCAGACATATAAAGTGAAAAAGAAAAAGAAACGGAGGTAAAAACAAAAGTAGCCGAAAAATCATAACCTACACATAGCGAACTGTCAATATTACCCTGCAAACGAGTGAATTGAGAAAGAATAAGGAAGGTAGATAAAAGACTGCATTGACTATATACGGGAGACCACAAAAGACCCTCAAAAAGCCACAGACAATAAGGACACACCAAGACACAGGACCAAGAGGGGAAAAAAAACAGGCCGAAATGCAGGGGGCCATCATCCAGGAACATACCTCAGAAAAAAGTCACAAGCAAACCTTCACCATATTTTGAAACACAATGAAGAGCCACTACAGCTAAGAAGAAACCAAATGATCGTCGTAAGGCCGGGCCATAAATCCATAGTCGAGAAGGGCACCGGGGCTCGATCTAACACGCTAGCCTCAACAGTCAGCAGGACCACCATGCTGGACTCCCCAGTGCCCCTGCCCCCAGCAAGTCATGTGACATGCTCTTTACATTCCACACACAAGGGAACCACACGGCCAACATGCTGCATCTGAGCAAACACACACACAGACACACACACAGACACAGACACACAGACACACACGACACACACAGACACACAGACAGAGGGATCGCTTGAACACACACACACACACGCTTCCTGAACACACTTCCCACACACACTTCACAAACTCACTTCACAAACTTACGTCCGAAACACACGTCACACACACACAACGTCACACAGCCCGGCACCCTCGGTACTCACGTAGCCACATGGACCCCAGGAACAGCAGCAGAACCAGATGGCCAACGCAGCCTTCCCCTTCACCCCCATATCCCCTCTCTACCTCTCTCTACCTCCCTCTCTCTACCTCTCTCTGTCTCTCTCCCTCTCTCTCCTCCCTCTCTCTGTCTCTCTCTCTCCCCCTCTCTCCTCTCCTCAGCCACGTGCAACTCCAGCAGGGCCCCCTCTCTCCCTCCCTCTCTCTCCCTCCCTCTCTCTCTCGCTCCCTCTCTCTCTCCCCTCCCTCTCTCTCTCTCCCTCTCTCTCTCCCCTCTCCTTCTCAGTCTCCTCTCCTCATCTTCTCTTTCTGTCCATTCCGCTCCACATCACACGAGCCCCGTCCCCCTTGTCACCCTGTCCCAGCACGCTGTCTCCCTATTGGTCCCTGACTCTGACCCCCACCTCCCTCCCTCGGGCCCCCTCCCCCTCAATCACAGACAAAAGTAGCTTTCTCCTCCACGTCGGCCACACCCGGACAATAGTCCCATCAATCTTTAACTTCTGTCTTCGCTTTAAATGTTGTCCATTTCCTCCCTTCCTCCCACACAGCCCCGAGAGCTCTCTCCTCACGCTCCTTCTCCGAGCAGGCTGCCGTGTGTCTCTCTCTCCTCCTCGCTCCCTCGTCTCCCCCCCCCCGGCCCCACCACACTGCTGTTCCCTCCCGGCCTTTTGTTGCTCAACCTCAGGGTCCAGAGATTAGCTCTAAGTTCCCTCCCTGGCTGATTAGGCAAGATGGCCAACAATAACCCTGCCTGTCGAAGATCCTCGTCTTTCATATCCGAGCACAGTTTGACCCCTCTGACCAGCCAGGGTAAACACAGGTTGTTTCATGGACCCCCCTCTGTCCTGCTCTTCTTTGCACAGGATTCTTGCCAAACTGCTACAAAACATGTTTATCTGTCCGACGAGATTGCAGAAGAATTTCTCTAACCACAAGCACAGGATAATATCAGGGATACTGAGGAAAAACATTGACGTGTTGAGTTAATTTTTGATTGGATGTGGACTGCTGTGACATGACTCTGTTTGTGGACGTCTCCTGGGACCCCTGGGCCAGAGCTGACCCTCCAGCAGGTCACGCCAGTGTCACCTCTATATGCCAAGAGTAAACTCAACTCAGACCAAGTCACAAGCTGAACGGAGTGTTGTGAATCAGAATACGTGCTTGTTAATCAGTAACCGCAGGGAGTCAATCCTGCCATGCCGCACGACTGACGAGGAAGAGAAACATACATTTTTTACTCGGGGTAGAATTCTGTCTGGTTGAATGTAGAAAGAAACCACAGTCATCTTATTCTGATGCATTTATACAAGACTAGTGTCCATAACACCAGAGGACATTTCCATTGAATTTGTCGTTTTCATTCATTTAGCATATCCTTTTCTATCCAACATGCTTGTGCTACGTGTAGAAGGCACAGCCGTTGATCAGATAAGAGAGAAGTGCATCATCAGATTGGTCCCACTATGGTCATGAGCCAGGTCTAATGTCTGAGATAAGCAGGGTGATAAAACAGGAGGTCCCTTCACACATGCCTGCTCTCCCCCCTGATCGAGCCAGCAGGCTGGGGCTGGTGGGGCAGGAGGGCTGTGCTGAAGGGAGGGGACTGGGGGAGAGGGGGTGCTGATGGGTGGTGTGTGGGGGGAGGGGCTGTGGCTGGGGCAAGAGGTGGGGGGGAGGAGGGTGGATGGGTGGGTGGGGGGGGAGGTGGAGGTGGGACCATTTCACCAGGACTAAGGACCAGGGGCACGTGGTTTTACAAGGGAGAGCTCAACAAAGGGGAGTGAAAGCAGGGGCATTCATTCTGCAGGGAGAGGAGGGGAGGGAGGGGAGGGGAGGGAGGGGAGGGAGGGGAGGAGGGGAGGGTGGTCATGATGGTACTTACTGCCTGGGACGTACCAACTAAGCTAGCCAGACATTTAAAGGGGGGGGGCTGGTCTCTAATAAAAACATCTCATTTTAGCAAGGACTTGCTGTGTGTTTTCCTCTCTGTAATCTATGCCTCACACACACACAGACACACCACACACACACACAAGCACACACACACACACCACAGACACACACGTCAGTCTAGTCATATGTCTATGCTACATGATTCAATAATAATCCAAAACACATTTCTACATGTTCTTATAAAAACCAGGAGCATCATCGTACTCCTTGCTGTCTTCTCAACGCTATCACACACGTTTACTCTTCATCTTTCAAACCCACTTGTAGTGAAAAACAAACTGGACTGGATGTTTTTGGCAGCGGAGGACAGGAGGCCCAGAGGCTTGCAGGGTTTGTGGGCGTCGAGGTTCTTCTCAACAGGCCTGCTTGTCTTCCTGAGACCAGCCGGTGGGAAGTATCCTCTTCACAGATCCTCTTTCCTCTGTTTGATGTTTCTTGCTCCACAGCTAACTGGAACCCCGTGTGGCTCGTGGGCTGTTCCTGCCGTGGAGGGAGGGGAGGCCGGGCCGGGGGAGGAGGGACGGGGGGAGAGGCCGGGTAGAGAGGGCCGGGGCCGGGCCGGAGAGAGAGGGCCGGGGAGTAGGGACGGGTTGAGAGGGACTGGCGAGAGGGAACGGGGGATAGGGCCGGGGTATAGGGAACCGGGGAGAGGGACTTGGGAGAGGGCCGGTTGAGAGGGACGGGGGATATGGCCGTGGGGATAAGGGCCGGGGTTAGATGTTTGAACTG
>CAEFZP010001993.1:0-67227 GCA_903064625.1 Mallotus villosus | reverse complement strand
AAAGACTGCATTAATTAACAAGTTTGGACTGGAATTGGACAATATCAAGGTGGAGGGATTCAATCTAAAGGCCGGGAAAGACGAAAAAAACAGGGGGGAGAGCGGGAAAGAGAGAGAGAGAGGAGAGAGAGAGAAGGGAAGAGTAAGAAAGAAGAAGATAGGAAAAAAAGCAAGGGAGGGAAGAGAGAAAGAACGAGGGGGAGTCCTAGGTCTTTAAAGTTTAGCTCCATCCGAACTTTTCTTCCCCAGAACTTTGCCCACCTGCACCGCCCTTACCCGCAATCTTTCTCTTTACATTTCCCTTGCTCCTTACTCCTCTCTCTCCATTCTCTTTGCTTTTAACAATCCTCCTCTACCCCCGCTAATTGCCCCCCTCGTCATCTTCCATCCACCCCCTCCCTCCCTCTTTCTCGGGCTCTGTTGTTCTCTCTGGCGCCGGGAGGGAGGGGAGAGAAGGGAGGGAGAGCAGGGAGGGGAGAGGAGGGAAGGGAGGGAGGAGAGGACACAGTACAGAGCTTTTTCATTCCGCTTTTCAATAATTAACTAAAAAAGAATGAAACGGAAACAAACAATAACTAGAAAGAGCATTTCCTGCTGAAAATGCGTTGGAATGCTGAAATCTGAAATACATTTTTTAAATGGCTGAAAATACAGAAATGAGAAAAATACCTGCAAGCTTAAATTCATTAAAAAAAATGTGTGTGTCGCACAAAAGAGGCAGTGTGGAAGCTGAACTGTGTCTTATCCGTCTGGTGGAAGATTTTCTAGGTTGGGATGTCTCAAATAAGTTTCAAATACATATCAACATACCTTACTGAGCAAATGACTCTAGCTAGACTGTTAGTCGGCATTAGAAGGAAAGTTACAAAACAATAAGATCATTTACGTTCCTTGCAAACCAGTGTTAATAAAAAGCATGGAGCGTAAGTTTGGACGTTGTGAACGTATCGAAGAAATAGAATTTCAGTGTGGAAGCTGAAGTAGTTAGACCTTTTTTGGAACGTAAACAATAACAGATCCGTTTCGAACGTAAGGCCCTGAACTACATCCGGCTAGCGCGTTTCCAACATATGTCGCTAGCTACTTTACCATCGAGTCAACATGTCTAGCCCATATTACCATCAATTAATTGGCTGTGAATGGCAGCGATACATCGAATAGTGTCCCCTAACCGACCCACTCGATCAGAACGTTATTTATTTTGGGCTATCATTTATTTTAGGCTGATGAAATTGATAGCATACCTAAGGTAGCCTACAGCTAGAGCTAACCTATCCCGATGTCATACCACTATTTCAAATAGTAGCTATACTACATAATAATATTTGGTAGAGTGCGCTTACAGTCAGAGGTTATTGTAGCCTATAAAAGTCTGATGCCTACAAATATTTTTTATGGGAGTCACCATGTACATATTAAGACAGACGTCGGCTTAAAAAGACCTATACCAGCTTAATGCTTGCATAAAGCAACGGTCGGGGGAGATGTGTAGCGGGTATATAGGCTACTGGTTACTTGTTGCTGTGAAATTGTAATAATTAATAAATGCACCGATAAATGTTCAATATGATCTGCTGTTTTTACATCACGGTCTGTCATTTCTGAACCCAGTGTATGGTCGAGGGTTAAAATTCAGGTGGATATGAGAGTTAGCCATCATAGACATAGGTTACATGCCTGTTAGCCATATCCTAGGACTACGCGTCGCATGCAGTGCCAGATCCACAACCGAGTTATCTCTACTGAAGTAGGCTATATTGATTGTTCAGGTGGATCCCTTGCCTGTTGCGCAAATGCATGTCAGTAACCTAAGCCAGGACACATCGCCACTGATGCTAGGCATGATTGGAAATTCACTTCCATGACAAGTTATGGCACCCCAAACCACCTTTTAAAAGCAGTATTATAACCTAGCAAAGTTCATTGAAACTACGCTGAATCAACAAGCTAATTTCATTGAAACAACGTCAGACTCTGATGTTGACCCATCATTATTTTGCACCCTTATTTAATATTGAAAATCAACGCTATTCTAACGGTATTAACACCAATATTACTATTGAAACAGCGTTAAAAGATCAACAAACAGCAACCCAGTCATCTCGTTGTCCCGTTTTTATAGGAAATGTAAACTTTTGACAACTTGTTCTTCCCCAATGTCGACGAACAGCCAAACACAGCAACAATTGACATTGTTTAAAAAAAAAGAGTTTTTGCCCCAGTAACTTGCTCGTAACAAGAATATTATAGTTTTAACAGCTGAAATTATAGTTGGGATAGTAGCCTATAGCTGTTCTGTCCCTGGCAAGCATAAAAATAGGTTTGGCAGTTTAGCGCCATCTAAAGGCCATTATAGAATATCAGCTTTTCCGTTGGTCATTTGCAACAGCTGTGTGGTTGCTACGGTGATGGTGCAGCTAATATTGCTAACGCGCTGGGGGCAGAGACCAGAAATGTAGCTCTACCTCGAATCCACACCTCAGAAAAGTTAACCTAGACGCAAAACTATACGTCCAATCCAAAAAATAATTATATTTTCCGAGACCCAAGACTCTGCCAAAACCAGACATGTCCTTTATATGTCTGCGCGGTCAGAAATACGACTCTACCGGCAGTTTCTAAATCGTGTTTTTTTTGGTTTCTCGGACGAATTTCTCATCAGATTTGCATTGGACTCTATGGGGCGAGAGTTGGACTATGTCTCGCTTTCGTGGTGCTCTGAACAAATATGTACGTCTGTTGGATTCCACAGACAACTGTCTACGACCAACACAAAATTAGCTACATATTGATCCAAAAACGAAACATGAAGAGCGAAAATTGTGGCAATGCTGGCAATCTAGAAATATTTTTTCAACGACATCCGAAGCTCCCCTCCACTCTAAGCGTTTCAGTCTGCACTCTAGGCTTTCACGTACACACCCATGTCAATCTCAGAAAACGGTTTGAAAAACTCATGAAACATAATCAGTGATATTGAAAAAAGTTGAATAGATATCAAAAAGCTGAATTTTTTTAAAAATAGTTAAGGGTTTTGTCAACATTTTAAAGTTTAAATGGTGGCTGTAGCTGAAGGATTGAGGAAGAAGAAGGATTTGAAAGTTGAAGACGTTTAAGAGGATTGAGAGGATTTGAAAAAAAACTCCATTGGAAAACCATGTTAAAAATATTATGAATATTGATTTATATTAATTCAAGCATAAGAGGTACAAAGCTGAAAAGATATAGCAGTCATGGCCTGAAACGGCTGAATTTTTTGATATCTGAACGGTTTTAATAGCTGAAGATTTGAAGGCGCTGAAAGGTGTCGCGGAAGAAACAGAAGAAGAAGAAGAAGAAGATGCTTGAATAAAGATTCAAAGAACAATACTTGGAATGCTGAAGCAGCATTCCAACAACAAGAGAAAGGAACCAGATGTCGTTGCCACGGCGAGAGGATCCTCAGCCAGCATCACAACAGAGATGAAGATTTTTTTTGAGAATGCTGCATCGTCACAGGCCGAGAATGTTTCGGGGCCAAAATTCACCGACAAATAAACGTTTTAGGATGGAGCACGGGCAGTGGCCGACAAGGGAAGAAACATCGACTTCTTTTTAATTATAAATCAAAACTCGGAATCCAATTTGCGTAATCTAATTCCTGCGCTGTAATCTATTGCGTGATCTAATTTGTATGTTTCATCCCCAAAATTAATGAACTAACTAACTACCGCTCAACATAGAAACTAATTCGGTGACAAAGTCAAAAACATCAAACAAAGAAAATTAATTAGATTGCTTATCAATCTACAGTCGGTGGAAATGCCATTTTCTCAGGGCTGTCTGTTGGTTACTATGTTTCCCTGACAACCTCCCTCTCTCTCTACCTGAATAACCTGGAGGGAGAGAGTCAGAGACAGAGAGAGGGAGAGAGTCATAGACAGAGAGAGGGAGAGAGGAAGACAGCCAGCGTGAAGCCCACACTGGCACAGCCGTTGATTGAGGCCCACTCCTCGTTGCCCCTCCGCTGCAGCTTTTAAGCGCTGCAGACTTTAAGCGCTGCATACTAGCAAGGCTGCAGACTGTGAAAGCTGCAGACTTGGGAGGCACTCTGAGCACAGATGCCAGGCCTGACACCAGGGGGGAGAGAGCCAGGACACTTGTTACTCAATTATTTAAGATGACACATCACCCTCCCCCCGACAGAAGATAAATAAGCTCTCAGTGATGGACCAGAGACTCATCCTTTATCTGATGCGTCCACCAGCTGGGCTCTTACACACACACAGGTGGGCACGCTGCCTGGCACACACACACTCTTCACTAGGCGAGCTGGCACGTATAGGCACTAGTGCTGAAGGAACACACACACACACATAAATCATAATTACAGCTCAACATGGACAACCACCCACCCACTCACATCTAAGGGACCCCCAGTAGGTTAGACCGTCTAATACACAGGTGTGAACGAGAACAGAACATCTCTACTAATTATACTAAATGAGGTTGCGCACACACATATCTATTTACACACTCATCATTCAGTCCACCACAAATGAATTGTACATAACGTAAGGTGGACTGAATGTTCTAGCATGGTTGTGTCTCCTCACCTTTAAACCGCAGGGCGTTGGCCACGATCAGAGCTCCAGTCTTTGTCTGGATCTCACCCCTCAGAGGAGCTCCCTCCACCCCACCCATGCCCTCCTTCGCCCAGGCATGGAACTGTTTCAGGTCCCTCTTGGAATCCCCCTGGAGGGTCTGATGCTTCAGCCCAAACTTCTCCTTACTCTCCTTCACGAAACCCTCACTCAGCTGTGGCCCCTGCTTGGAGAACACAGCGGAGGAGCTGTGCAGTCTGAAGCTGGTGCCATTAGCCTCGCTGAGAGACTCCAGCCCCCCTGGCAGCTCCCCAGCCTGGCCAGGTTTCTTGGAGGGAGTGGGTGTCTTGAGGAGGTCATGGAGCTGTTTGGCAGTGGTACCCCCCAGCCCCTCTACCCAGAGCCCTCAGGGAGGAGGCCAGGAGCAGTGGGGAGACAAAGGTGTTGAGGGCCCCGGACTCGGAGCGGAGGGCCCGGTACAAGGCGCAGACCTAGGGCCCAGCTGGAGTCACCCATGGGTGGGGGACTGGCAGGGGCCTCCTGGGTAGATACCCCAAAGACCCCCTGGACCAGCAGGGCCAAGAGTGTGATCAGGTGAGAGATGGACACTGACTGCAGCATGGCACACCTGGGGAAGCAGGAGAGAAGAAATTAGATGTATTTTTGGTTTCCCCAATGATGGAGGCTAAAATAACCAAATGTTTTTCGCTATGATGCGTCTTTCAATGAGCGTAAAACTCAGCAAACCACGGACTGTCCGTATTTGGCCTTCCTTTTAGGAATTAAGTCACAGAAGACAACACTTCCCTACTGTATGCATCCATTTAAAAAGCTCTTCAGCTCTGACGGAATGCAAATTAATAGCTATTTTAATTTACTGTCCAATTTTCGCACTGTGCTGCCAAATTAGAGATAAATCTTGATTAGACGTTAGATAGGCTACATGTATGTAAGCTCCTAAAAGCATATAGTTCGAATGAAGCGCCCCTTTCAACGAAAAACCCGAGTTTACTGACAAGCGGATAACGACATTACGCAAACGACGTCTGTTTATCCCTTGTAATATTTCGAGGACTAAGCGAAAGTGAAAAGTCCTTTGTCAGACATTACCGTTAATTAATTTAAGTTTTCTCATGCAGCTATTTCCTCAAGTTGCTATACTGGTGGTTTCTGCGTGCTCAGACGTGGCAAAGGAAGTTTGCTTAGGTCTAACCGCAGCTTGTTCAAGTCGGGACAATGTATTTCGCCTTTCCAGAAATGTCAAGCATTCCATTGGGGCAGTGATACATTTTAACACAGTATACTGCTACAGCCTATAGTTTCCGAGAGGATGGGCTGTTAATACACAGATGTAGCCTATAACATGGATTTAGAATGAATGTTTTATGTCTACGGTTGGTAACTTTATGTTCAACATCGATAGTAGTAGAACTACGCCGGTGCGGTGAGGCTTATGCAGATGACAGTGGAATGGGGAAAATAGTTCGACACAACACAGGCAGACCACATAATATGACTCAAAAACAACTCCAAACTTGTGCGACTCAATTTTTGACTGGAGGTGCAGTTCGTGTGAGAGTCGTGAGGGGTCGCTAACGATCTTTTCAGCCTCATTCCATTTCATTGACCCTGTGCGCCTCTACCCACACCTTGTATTTCGACCCAGCAAGGCTGAGTCGTGCTCGACCTCCTAACCGTCGTCCTTCAGCATTTCATGTCTCCCCTAGTTTTCGTCGATTTACCGGTGTAAAACTCTAGATGGGACATAGCAACATAAAGGGGAAAAGGAAGGATTATTTCCTAATAGCAACAACTTGTCAGGAAAAATGGGCATAGGCCTTTACCTCAGTCTTAGCTGCAATCGATAGATATAGAGATTAAGAAGGAAGATAGTCTAAGAAGGAAAAATAGAAGATCTAGAAATGGAAGTAGATAAGGGCTACAGACAGACCACCAATGCAGAGCAATCAACCTGAACATGACAGCCTGTAGAACGAACCAATTATTTACCTCTGTCAAATCAATAGAGCTCTCCGAGAGATAGCCATCAGCAGCAGAGACTCAGCGGGCGCATACGCACACACACACACACACACTCACACATTTACACTCACACATTTACACACCACACTCACACACAGGAGCTCTGTAACACGCAAACACACAACAATGCACTCTCTCAAACATACGCATGCACGCACTTACTGAATCAGACACGTTAATACTTTCTCACCACTACCACACACCGGAGCTCTGTCTCACACACAGTGAAACACTCTCTCCCTCTCTCCCTCTCTGTCTCCCCCTCTCTCTATCCCTCTCTGTCTCCCTCTCTGTCTCTCTCTCTCTCTCCTCTCTCTCCCCTCTCTCCCTCCCTCCGTCAGAGGAGCCTCGTTGCCTCTACTGTTTGTGACAATATCAGACTCAAGGAAATGGGTTTTGTCTTTCTGAGAACGGTGTCTCCAGTAGGTCCATGACCATGAATAACTGTACACAAACGCATAAACAGCCATGTCTCATGTACACCCACCCGCCCGCGTGCGCACACACACACACTAATGATGCTGATGAGGCCACCCTGACCCCCTAGGCCCGTGGGCGGCCGTGTGTGGGATGAGTGTAACCGGAGAGAGCCTAACCCCTGTCGGGGGACGTGGCGCCCGGAGGCCCCTCACACCACATCGCCGTCAACGGGCGGCCGTAATGAGCGCCGATGCACATTAACGGCGCAGGTGATTCAGACGAGAGCGGCCGTGCCGTGTGGTTAAACGAGCCCCTGGGGACGTGAGACTGGGGGAGGGGTCACGGGGTTGAGGAGGGGAGGGGACGGGGACGGGGGGGAGGCAATACCGTCATGGATTTGTGATCTCCCAGGCCCTGGGGGAGCATGTCCTGACCGAGGCACACCTCTAAACCCCTCACCCTTCTGATTCTAGTCGTTACGGGGTCCGCCAGACATGTTTCTCCCCCCCCCCTCTCCTGATGGTTGGATGTTAAATAGACAACTTCACTATCGGGTTATCCACTTCCATGTCCCTTCCGGCTGCAGTTCTCCGGCCGTGTTCGGGGTTAAACGGCTCATGGCTCCCGGGCAAGACTGCATGATCTACACCTCGTACACACAGCCATTACACTGGCACTGCCCTGTCTGCCTCCAGCGACGGTAGAGACCACCCTCCCTTTCTCTCCCTCTCTCTCTCTCTCCCTCTCCTTCCCTCTCTCTCCCTCTGAAGGATTTGTTCCATTTGACTCCACTCTACCTTCCTTTCTGGTCTCTGCTCTAACCCTCTCTCTCTCTCCCTCCCTCCCTCCACACTCTCTCACTCTCTCTCTCTCTCTCTCCCTCCACCTCTCCCTCCCTCCACCTCTCCCTCCCTCCCTCCACCTCTCTCGCTCTCCTTGGTGACTACATCCCCCGTTCTGCTCTCCCCCTCAGTCTAGCCCTTCTCTCAATCACTCGTCACCTCGTTCACCCCCACCCCCCTCCCTCTCTCTCCCTTATTCCCACATCTCTGTGCACCTGAGGTCCAGCTCTCTCAGACCGCACCTCCTCCTCAGGGCCCTCCACTCTCCTAGTCGTTTTTTCCCTCTCTTTTCTTGTCACCGAATCAAATCCTGTATAAGCCGCGTTGCTATGTGCCAGTGACACAAGACATTAAGCAGGTAAGAGACCTTCACCATAAAACGTAATTACTTCCTTATGAATACATTAATGCTCCCTCCGTTCTGCTTTCCATACCTGCACCACCCCCCCCGCACTTTCACTCCTCACCACCTCTCTCCTCACCACCTCCCATCCATCCTTCTCTTTCATATTCACTCTCCCTTCCCCTCCCTCCTCCTCTCTCTCCTCCTCCCTCTCCTCCCTTCTCCATCTTCCCTCCCTCGTCCCTCTCCTCCTCCTCCTCCTCTCCTTCTCCCTCCCTCCCCTCTCCCTCTTCCCTGCCTCTGTCCCTCCTCCCTCCTCCTCCTCCTCCTCTCCTCCTCCCCTCCCTCCCCTCTCCATCTTCCCTGCCTCCTTCCCTCCTTCCGCTCCCCTCCCTCCTCCTCCCTCTCCTCCTCCTCCTCCTCCTCCCTCCCTCCTCTCCATCTTCCCTGCCTCCTTCCCCTCCTCCCTCCTCCCTCTCCTCCTCCTCCTCTTCGTCCCCTCCCTCCCTCCCTCGCCCTCTTCCCTCTTCCCTGCCTCCTCCCTCCTCTCCTCCTCCTCCCTCTCCTCTCTCTGCCCCTCCTCCTCTCCGTCTCCCCTCCCTCCCTCCTCCCTCTCCTCCTCCTCCTCCTCCCCCTACCTCCTCTCCCTCTTCCCTGCCTCCTTCCCTCCTTCCCTCCCTCCTCCCTCTCCTCCTCCTCCTCTCCCTCCTCCCCTCCCTCCCTCTCCTCTTCCCTGCCTCCTTCCCTCCTCCCTCTCCTCCTCCTCCTCTCCTCCTCCCCTCCCTCCCCTCTCCATCTTCCCTGCCTCCTTCCCTCCTTCTCCGTCTCCCTCCCTCCCTCCTCCTCCTCCCTCCTCCTCCCCTCCCCTACCTCCTCGCTCCATCTTCCCTGCCTCCTTCCCTCCTTCTCCGTCTCCCCTCCCTCCCTCCTCCCTCTCCTCCTCCTCCTCCTCCTCCCTACCTCCTCTCCATCTTCCCTGCCCGCCTTCCCTCCTTCTTCTCCTCTCTACCTCCCTCCCTCCTCCCTCTCCTCCTCCTCCTCCTCCCCTACCTCCTCTCCATCTTCCCTGCCTCCTTCCCTCCTTCCCTCCTTCTTCGTCTCCCTCTCCCCTCCCTCCCTCCTCCCTCTCCCCCCCCGTCCCTTGTTCCGATCCCAGGTGTTGGATGCTGTTCAGTATAAACAGTGGAGTGTGTGTACGGTCGGAGCTGGCTCCCCCTCCCCTCCCTCCCTCCATCTGTCCGTCTCTCCATCAGCAGCCTCAGCTCGTTGGAGCCTCGGGGGGGGGGCTGCTTTCAAACGGGTCTGGACTGATCCACTGGCTTCCCCCCAGTGACTGACGTCTGTCTGATGGAACCGGTCCCAGGTTCTGTTCACTCAGCCTAATCAGGCCCGGATTAATGCAGAGCTCTGGTACTGCTCTGGTCCTGGTGTGACTGACCTCCCAAGAGCTGCTCCGAGAAGGAGCGAAGAAGAGGGGGGAGGAGAAATAGGAGCTGCCTTCCCAGAGGGAGAGTAGGAGTGAGGAGGGAGGGGGAGGGGGGAAAGGAGGGCTGGGGAGGGGAGAGAACGTGAAGCTGAGAGAAGTGGGGTAGGGGAGAGAGGGAGGGAGAGAGATGGGAATGAGAGAGAGAGAGCAGGAGAGGAAGAGAGAGAGAGGGAGGAGAGGCCTTGTTCAACACCGCTGAAATCACAGACACATCTGCTGCCCGTCTCACATGTTTCCAATAAGGGCTTTAGTGTTTCCTGCAAGCTTGTGAAAGTGGACAAAGCTATTGGGGGTGGGTGGGTGTGCGAGTGTGTGTGTCAGTCACTGCCTCTTCATTCCAGTCTCCTTGAGTAATGTTTAAAATGTACAAAACCCCAGTAATAGAACACAGACACACACACACCCCCAGAAACACACACACACACACAAATGGTAGAAAAGTGGCATTATAGGGGACTGAGTCAGCAAAGCAGCCAATGCCAGTCCTCCCACCTCCAGTACAGTGTGCCAGTGTTGACAGCTGTCTTTATAGAGGTGAGGCACGGCGCTCAACCCCACCCCCAAAACAACATCACTCAGCACTGACTCAGATCACAGAGGAACAGATGCTAGAACACGCAATCAGCACACACACAGGCGAACACACACACACACACACCTGAGAAGCACATACACAAATCTCTACCAAGGGTGCACACGCGCGCGCACGCACACACACGCACACACACCCCTCCTTCACTGTGTTTGCCAAGGGCCCAGCTGGTACTGTCATGTCTGATAGGCTGAAGCAGAGGCAGGGGGCGGGGCTGGGGGGACGAAGGCGACGGAAAGGTAAGACGGATCCAGCAGAATGCATTAGCTGGCTGCTGGGACTGTGTGTGTGGGTGTGTGGGTGTGAGTGACGGGCAGAGGTGTGAGTGTGTCTGTCCTGAGATATCAGACACCACTCGTATCATCATCATTGTAATCATGTGGCTGGCTAGTCGGTGAGGTGGAGACGTTATCCAGGAGATGTCCTGGACTCCTTCCAACATAAACATACTTTGGAATCTGCTTGAGATTCAATACTCAGCCTCTCTCTCGCAGATATAACATTTATGTGACTCTCTATTCTCATCCATACAACGCATTTATTATTCACACATTCCCACCATGCGTGACCATACATATTTATGTGGTGCACGCAAACACGCACGTACGCTCAGACACGCGCGCACGCTCTCACACACGCGCGCACACACACACACACACACACAACAGGTCCCCCCGGGCTGAAGCTGTCATGGCAGTCCTCCAGAACAGTTCTGTATGGCTAGCCTAACACACAGAGACACATCGTGTGTGTGTGTGTGTGTGTGTGTGTGTGTGTGTGTTGTGTGAGAGAAAGAGAGAGGAGGGGAGAGAGGTAGACTGATTGATAGATGATGGCTGCAGGGCAAGTGGCCACTGATTCATTTGTGAGTGTTTAGAAGAAGAGGAGGAGAAGGAGGAAGAGGAGGAGGAGGGGGAGGAAGAGGAAGAGTGGAGGGGGAGCGGGCAGATGAAGTTTAGAGGGGAAGATAGTGCATCAGACTACCAGGTATTCACCCCCAGTTTCAAACAGGTTACACCACGCCTGCAGGCTACACACACATACACACAGATACACAAACACACTCAGACATACCACACACACACACTGAGAAATGGAAAGGATGAGGGTCTGAGAAGAAGCTAAAAGAGTCCGATGAAACAAAGCGTGGGGGCAGGTAGAAGGAGTACGCGGCCAGAAAAAGGTCAGAAAGAAGAAAAAAAAGAAGGAAAAGAGAGACTGAAAACCAGTAAGAGAACGGGAGCAGGGAGGGAGGCCGAAGCGCCGTGAAAAAGAAAGAGAGAGCGAGTGAGAAAACGGAGCGAGACGAGGTGAAAAAGAGAGCAAGATATGGGCCTCGGAGGATCCGGTGAGAATCAACAGGTGATGTCATTTATCCAAATAATGACTCCCGCTACACACCGCCAGGCCCGGGTCAGGAGTGTGTTTTTCAGGGCATTAACACAGGCTCATAAAGGAGAGGCAAACCAGCTCCGTGTTCCTATTATCCTGACTCCCTCCCTCGCTCCCAGTTTCCTAAGCCGCTCTGCTATTCGCTCCACCGAGGCTTAAGATGGAGGGATTTCACTTCTAGCGATCCGTTCCTCTATCTATCTCTCTCTCTCCTTGTTTATCCTTCTCTCCCTCTGCTGTTCCTTATCACCCTTTCCTTTCTCTCTCCCTCCCTACATTTCTCCATCTCTCTCTCTCTCTCTGCCTCCCCCTCTCTCAGTTCATTCCCAGTGCAGCCCTGTTCAGCGGATGCTATCAGCTGTCAGATTTAAGCCGGTATGAATGTCAGGGGGTCACATGATCATTTGATTCTTGTAATATTGGCTCTTAATTCCTCCGGAAACAGCGATAGGCTCTGAGGGAAGGCCTCAATATGCTTCTGCGTCTCCGTTTTCGGGTGGGGCGGGCTCACGGATACGCACGGATACACACGGATAGACTTCGTTTATAGTTCTCCGTAGGCTGTGGGTGCTGAAAACAATTCACCGCCAGAAGACTAGGTGGCGCTGCACTGCGATGCTAGCTATAGGTTATCGAAAACTCGGAGCAAATTTACAAATGAGCCGTTTCATCAATAAAATATGCACAGTTTCAGCGACTACACTGCCCATTTCTCGTCACATTTGAATTCAAATGGCGATTTACATGTTCTGTTTAGCTGAAATATGAATTGTAAAAACTGCTTCGATCTCTTTGGTGATGTTTGTGATGCTAGCTGGAAGGGCAGCCTGCTTTGACTGGGTGTGCAGTGAACATTTCTGGGGGGTTATTATGATTACGGAAAGGGATCGTATATGTTTTTATATTGCTACCATTTTAGAGACTGCTTATCGATCCGAGTGTTAATCAGGCGCGGAGCCAGACGTTGTAAACATTCCGGGTTTAGCCCAAACCAACAACGTATTGGGGCTTGATTTGCAAGAACGCGACGCTGAGCGCCTCCACGGTCCTCTTCCACATATTAAAATAGTGCTGCTGCCAACGAATAATGCACCTAATAATATGGTGCCTGCACTGCAATGTCATGGCGGGCTGGACCAAATGATTTTTCGGGCTGCATATGGCCCGCAGGTCGGACGTTCCCCACCCCTGGTCTTGTTGGTCACGGCAACCCATAGCGGCAAAAACCGCCCCTGACTTCTTAATACGGACCAATCACAGCCAAGGGGGTCTCCGTCGCTCTCCGTCGCTCTGCGTAATTTCGACGGATAGTTAGAAAATTCAGGAGGTGCACGTCAATCCGTCAAAGCTCTCCGAGGGCTGACGGAGAGCACGCAGAGGGCGTTCCACGGAGACGAGGGCGTTCCCTCCTCTGCGTTTTTCGAAAAACGCAGAAGCATAATTAGGCCTGGAGGAGTAACTATGGCTGACTGGTTCACTGACTGACTGGTTAATGGACTGATTGGCTCACTGACTGAAACCTCGATTGATTTATTGCCTTGACTGTCTGGTTGACTGATTTAAAGCACTTGGCTTCTACTGTAGGTAGCCTGCAAATTCCTCATAGCCAGCTATGTCCTGCTAGATAGCCTTCTAAGTCATGTAAGCCAGCCTGCTATGTCATGCTACCTAGCCTACTAAGTCATGTTAGCCAGCCTGCTATGTCATGCTACATAGCCTGCTAAGTCATGCTAATTAACGCTACCTAGCCTGCTAAGAGCCGAGAGTGAATAAGGGGGCGGTGGGTGGGGGAGAAGAGAGAGAGAGAGGGAGAGAGAGAGAGAGTGGGAGAGAGTGGGAGAGAGAGAGAGAGTGCGACAAAGGGCAGAGAGATGGAGAGAGTGAAATAGAAAGAGAGTGAAAGTAATCAGGAGGTTGGTCTCAATCATGTTTTTTCCTAGCGTTCCTCTTGTCCCTGTGCGCTTGCCAGCATTTGGATGTATTAAAGCAGCCTAAATTATTTCACAAGCGTCTTGGCCTTCAGTACATGAGGGGAGAGAAGGAGGAAATGATTTACAGGCACTGATTATGGCTAATTATGAATCTGATGAAGGGTTTTAATTAGTGGAGCCAGCACTCCACTGGAGAGATGAAGGCAGAGCTAGGAGGTGGAGGGGGGAGGAGCAGAAAATATGAGAGGAGGGAAGGGGGGTGGGGGGGGAGGAGAGAGGGAGAAACAGAAGGACAGCAGAGGAGGGAGATTCCTGAGAGTCCAGGAGGAGAGAGAGGGATGCGGAGAGGGAGTAGGGCGATCAAAGAAGGAGAAAGAAAAAAAACGGAAAGCAGAGGTAGAAACAATTAGGAAGAGCGGGGAGAGACTTTAGAGAGTGTAGGAGGGAGGGAGAGACTTTAGAGAGGGAAGGAGGGAGGGAGAGACTTTAGAGAGGGCAGGAGGGAGGGAGAGACTTTAGAGAGGGAAGGAGGGAGGGAGAGACTTTAGAGAGGGAAGGAGGGAGGGAGAGACTTTAGAGAGGGAAGGAGAGACTTTAGAGAGGGCAGGAGGGAGGAGAGACTTTAGAGAGGGCAGGAGGGAGGGAGAGACTTTAGAGAGGGAAGGAGGGAGGGAGAGACTTTAGAGAGGGAAGGAGGGAGGGAGAGACTTTAGAGAGGGAAGAGGAGGGAGAGACTTTAGAGAGGGAAGGAGGGAGGGAGAGACTTTAGAGAGGGAAGGAGGGAGGGAGAGAACAGGAAGATTGAAAAAAAGAGGAAGTGATCTGACACTGCACTTGGCTGTCACCTCTGGAATTGTGGGAAATGTATTGGGTTCCTCTGTTCTGCTGGGTGCGTGAGACATTCCTTTGCTTCTCCTGCCTCCAAACAGTACGTTATCCCTCTCTAACGCTTCCCTGTGTCAAACCATTATCACTCCCTCTCTGTTCCCCTCTCTGTTCCCCCTCTCATCCTCTTGTTCCCCTCCTCTAACCCTCATTATCCTCCAGTGATTTCTCTTCTTCTCTCCGTTCTGTTCTGCTTCCTGCCAACCCTGACCTCCTGTCTACCATCCTTCTTGATATTCCATTTACAAACCCCCCATCCCTCTCCCCCTCTCCCCCTCTCCCCCTCTCCCCCTCCCCCCCTCTCCCCCTCTCCCCCTCTCCCCCCTCTCCCCCTCTCCCCCTCTCCCCCTCTCTCCCCCCTCTCCCCCTCTCCCCCCTCTCCCCCGCCCTCTCCCCCTCTCCCCCTCTCCCCTCTCTCCCCCCTCTCCCCCTCTCCCCTCGTCCCCCTCTCCCCCTCTCTCCTCTCCCCCTCTCATCTCTCCTCTCTCGTCCCCCCTCTCGTCTCTCCCCCCTCTCGTCTCTCTCTCTCTCTCTCGCTCTCCTCTCTCGTACTCATCCTCTCATCTCGCTCATCCCCCTGCTCGTCGTTTCTGTTCTCACCTCAATTTTCAACCGCTGCATAAATAATTAGTCAGTGCTGTTTCACTATCAGCACAATTAGTCCAGAGAAGAGCGGGGCGAACAGAACATTTGCAAATGGAGATGCAAAAAAAAGCTGAACTGAATAGAGCGAAAGATTTCCTTTTAATCAAAAAATAAAAATAAAAAGCTCTTTATGTGGGGGGGGAGGGAGGGGAGGGAGGGCAAGTGAGGGTGTGTGTGATTACTGTAATGCTGCCTCCAATTGGAGCTGAACCACTCAGGAAGGGAACTCAACAACCTGCCGACGACAACAACACACAACGGCGCCGAAGAGAACTCCGTGGGCTCGTCTCCGACGCGAGCTTAAAAGAACCATCAACTGTCGTCTGTGAAACAAACTGATCCGCGTTCGTAAGGAAGACAATGCGCCGCTCATTGAATGTACTTGACACATCATTTAATTCATCAGTGGGACAATGTGGAGGCACGTTGGGGCGGGATGAGGCTAATTTGATGGCTGCTAATGTGGGCGTGATTATGGCCCGGTTCATTTTCCATCTCAGCACACACACAAATAGGCATCCACACATGCACGCAACCTCATTTGGCAGCAATTGTATATGGCTTTGCTTCCAAACATCCATTACTGTAAGACCATAAGCTCTAATGAGGACAGACTTAGCAAAAAGAAACAACTAAAAGGGAAATAATTAAACAAGGAAGGTACTAAGACAACACACACACAGAGAAACACACAGAAACACACACAGAAACACACAAACAGAATGAAAGAGACAACCTGGAAGGCATACCTAATTACTGCAAATGTATGGGCCTGCATTGTGCCATGTAAGGTGTGTGTGATTTGCATGACAATGTTTCCCTCCTGTGTTAATTGTTTACTCGGGGCTAATTACAGCCAGTCTGTCATTAGCTCCGCACCCGCCACAGTACTGCCCAGGGTTTGTGTCCCAGACACCCTGACACACGGACAGAAGGAGAGCAAGACAAGAAAGAAGAAGAAGGAAGGAGAAAGGGAAGGAGAGAAGGAAGGAGAGAAGGTGAGAAGGAAGGAGAGATATGAAGGAGAGAAGGAAGGATAGAAGGATAGAATGGGCGAGGAGCTGGAGATAGAAAGCTAGAAAGGTAAGATGCGGTGATATGGATACAGAAAGAGTGTGTGTCAATGTGTACATGTGAGTACACGTGCATTCCCTGTGTGTGTGTGTGTGTGTGTGTGTTGAGACAGGCCAGCGCAGTGTTAATGAGAATGTCTGGAGGTGGAGCTGTTTTCCTTCAGATGTCAGTGCGGTGACCTTCTGGCAGGAAACAGACCATCTGAATCTAGAGAGACCAGAGAGATACCAGACCAGAGGCCCAGCTCTTGATCTAGACACCAGTTAATGTGCCAGTTAAGGCCATGTCTGTTAAGGTGACAGGCTGTGTGTGTGTGTGTTTGAATGTGCGTATTTGAGTGTGTATTTGAATGTGGGTGTGAGTACTTGTGTGTGTTTATTTGAGTGTGTGTGTGTTTGTGTAAGTGCATGTGTGTGTGTATATTTGAGTGTGTGTGTGTGTGTATTTGAGTGTGTGTGTGTGTGTGTGTGTGTGTGTATTTGAGTGTGTGTGGTGTCCATCCACATTAGTTTCCTGAGGCAGGATTAAGTGGCTGTGGCTGAGCGACATGGCAGCCAGGAGTGGTTAGATCTTCATTTAACACTGACAGTTCCTGAATGAGGATGCACACATAGGTGCCGCTGTCAGTCTCTCTCTCTTTTCCCATCCCTCTCTCTCTCTCTCCCTCTCTCTCTTTTCACTGTCTCCCCCTCTGTCCTGATGACTAAATGGTGGGTGAATGGCTTTCACTCAAAAGAGATTGGCTAGTTTCAGTGTGTGTGTGTTTGTGCACAGGTGCATGTGCATATTGTATATTCTCCCTGTCTGCTCTATATGATCGAGCGGAAGGAGATCGGGTCTGGTCGTATTGACAGAGGAGGATTACAGCGGGTGAAGGGGCATGCTTGGATCAATACGACTCAACTCAACTAAAACCTGGTTCCTGCCACGAGCCGGAGAGGTCAGCTGCAGAGATCAGACCCATTGTGCCAGGAACCAAACGCTGCCACGTCCAAGGACGCGCTTATTGTTGATAAGAGAAGATACTAATGATTTCACGGTGGGAATAGTCAATTCCTCCCCCTAAAAAGTCCTGTATTAGCAAAGGGGGCAGAAGGGGGATTTCCATGGTCAGTGTTAGATCCAGGTGTTGGGGGATGCTGACTGTGCCATGGCAGCCATGTGAGCTCCATACATCAGGACCTCCAGGGGGACTGGGCCCCATATGCTGCCCTGTCTGGGGGGTCGGGTTCCCGGGGTCGTGACCCGGCCCGCTTCACTGGGAGATGGATAAGGGCGGAGGGAGGCGTGTGTGTGAATGTGATCCAGAGAGTCAGCGTGTGTGTATGTGTGTGTGTCCCCATCTGTCTCACTAGAGCTACATAGCATGACAGATCACCTCTGATGTTTTTTCCTCCCCCTTCAACCCCTGGGAGGGAGCTGTGTGTGTGTGTGTGTGTGTATGTGTGTGGCTATGTGTGTGTGCGTCTACATGCATGTCTAAGCTAGCCAAACTGGCGCACTTGCGTGACACATCCATGCGCGTGCTTGTGACTGCGTACACACACACACACACACACTTCACCGCATGCGTGACTGAGGGCGTGGCTGGATACTTCCCCCCCCCACCACCCCCCCTCCCCTTCTGAACCAGATGGTGATCAGGGGTCACCTCTGACCCTCTCCTTGGCAGAGTGAGTGATGGACCCCGGCCATCGCTGTCACTCTCCATTGTGCCCCTCGACGCGCCCGTGACACTGGGGAGGGGCCGGTCCGTCACCTGGGGAGACGGACCCACACCTGCGCTTTAATAACACTGCCACTCAGCGACCAACCGCGTGCAGCGGCGCCGGAGATCGCCGCTGACGCTCGTTATGACGAGGGGTGGTGTGTTCAGCTGGCGTTCCTGCGTAACGAGAGGCTCCACACCGGTGATATTGGCCGGTGAGGTTCTATAGACCCCCCACGCTCATTGCTCATTGTTTGTTGTTCTCAAGGCTTCTTTTGGGAAATGTCCACTCCACACATCAGACAGGCTGGAGGATTCATTGTTTGTTCGAGTCGGTCATCCGTTCCCCCTCTCTCTCCCTCCCTCGCCCTGGCCTCTCCGTGCTTTTCAATTTCCCCCATCAGGTCCTCTCTCCTTTCTCTTCCGCCTCCTCCTCTCCTTCTCATTCCGTTCTCACCGTTTTCCTAACCCTGTCGGCTTCCCCAGGTCCCTCTCCTGCCCTCGGCTGCCCCCCCCCCACGCCTATCCCGTCTCCCCCTCCCCATGGCCTGCCTGTTGTTCCTCATCCCAAACAAGGCTGTGGTTATTGAATTGGCTTACAGGCAGAGCTACTGTAATGTATCTGTGTCTATCTGCACAGCCAAAGGGAGCAAATATTGACACGTAATTCTCTTTCTCTCTCTCCCTCCCTCCCTCCCTCCCTCCATCTCTCTCTCAGTCTCTCGCCCCTTCCCCTCGTTCCCGGCCAGCCCCTTCACTTTCATTACTTTTGTAGTCGGAGCGGTGTCACCAGGGAACGGAAAAAAGAACCAAATGAAATATTTTCTGTTCCTGTCACCCTCTGTCCTCTGCTTCCCCAGGTTAGCGTTCTCTCTCTCCCTCTCTCCCTCTCTCCCTCTCTCCCTCTCTCCCTCTCTCCCTCTCTCCCTCTCTCCCTCTCTCCCTCTCTCCCTCTCTCCCTCTCTCCCTCTCTCCCCTCTCTCCCTCTCTCCCTCTCTCTCTCCCTCCCTCTCTCTCTCCCTCTCTCTCTCTCTCTCTCCCCCCCCATCTCTCTCTGCTGCCTGTCTCTCGATGGTGAGAAAGCAAAGCCCTTTTCAAACAAGGTAAATAACCATTAGCAAGACGCCGAGTGAGAGAGGGGGACATGGTGTGTGTGTGTGTGTGTGTGTGTCTGTATGAGAGACAAAGACAGAAGAAATGAAAATAAGAGAAGGTCATTTGTTACCTTTTTCAATATCCTTTTGTTGCTCTTCTTTCTCCCCTGCCTATCTATCTTGACACCAGTGTGGTTTTGACTGGTGTGTGTGTGTGTCTGAGATACAGAGAGACAAGCAGAGAGAGAGAGAGAGAGAGAGAGAGAGAGAGAGAGAGAGAGTGTTGGGATAGTTGGATGAGGACAAATCTCACCATCACACTGGACACACAGTATGGATCATAGATGGCTACCGTTGCCTTGGATATAACCTCCCTCTCTCTCTCTCTCTCTCTCTCTCTCCTCTCTCTCTCTCTCTCTGTCTCTCTCTGTTTTTCTATGTTTCCCAAGAGCCCCCAGCTCTCATCTTCCCTCCATCTGCCACCCTTCTCTGCCTCCCCTTCTGCTCTCCTGTCATCCCCCTCTCCCCTCTTTCTCTCTCTCTCTCTCTCATATATATCCCCCTTTCCTCTCCTCCAACTCTCATCCTCTCCTCTCCCTCCATTTGTCCCAGAGTCCTCAGAAGGCACTTGTGTGGAGAGGGCGATGGAGGCACGGACGGACGGAAGGAGGGTTGGAAGGAAGGAAGAGGAGGAGGGAAGGAAGGAAGGAAGTATGAAAGGAAGGGAGGAGGTATGGAAGGAAGGAAGAGGAGGAGGTATGGAAGGAAGGAAGGAAGAGGAGGATGTATGGAAGGAAGGGAGGGGAGGAGGTATGGACTGAAGTGAAGAGGAGGAGGTATTGCCGGAAGGGAGTGGGAAGCGGTATGGACGGACGATGGAAGGAAGGAGAGGACGAGGTATGGAAGGAAGGGAGGGGAGGAGGGATGGATGGAAGGACAGCCGAATCCAGTTCAAGGCTGTGCTGGTGTCTGTGGTGTGGGAGAGTTTGCTCTGCATCTGAGGCCCCCATGAATAAATGATTAAATAATGGGAAACGTAACGAGGGAGATGTTTTAAAATTCAGATTCAAATCAAACACACGCCGCGGCGTTCAGACTCTCCCTGGTAAGCGGCCGCCTCCTTACCAGCCATCGGATTGGTGGAGGGAGGGCGGGGGAGCAGTCACATGACCCCCCGGTGTGTTCATTGAGCCGCAGAGTGAGCAGATTAATCTGTCTATCAGAAGACACACACACATGTATACCGTATGGACACACACACACACACACCCAATCAACAACAATCTCCCTAAATCTGTTACGTTCAGCAAAAAGTATCATGTTCAGAAGCTCGTTCAAACTTTTGCACGAACAACATAAACGTGTCAAGCATGCGACGCAACGTACATGCGACACACACAATCATACGCTAAATCAGAAGCACGCCATCTCATTAATTCTCTCCCCCCCCGCCCATCTCTCCCTTTGTCATTCCTGCCGCATCGACCTCTGTCTCTCCCAGCAACCATGCTATTAAAGGGCTAATGAAGGCCGCCATTTTCTCCTCTCCTTCCTGACCTCCTCTGCAGTGTGTGTGTGTGTGTGTGTGTGTGTGTGTGTGTGTGTGTATGTGTGTGTGTGTTTTATACGCCAGGCTTGGTGGGATGTGCAGGTGTTTGGCAGTGACAGTTGCTACCACGCAACACACACACACACACACAAAGTCCATCTCACTCTGTCTGGTTGTGCGTGGCCCCCCCATTGTCACACTCGCTCACACATTTTTTTAACAGTTTGCTTTTTTCCTCCTCAGCAACTTTCTGACAGTTTATTTGCAGTGTTGGTGGTGCAGAGAGAGGAGACAGGGAGAGAGAGAGAGAGAGAGAGAGAGAGAGGACCAGGTCTGTACATGTTCAGTGTATAATCTCTCCCTGGCACAGTGACACAACACACAACCTGGGCCTTCAGGGAGAGGTTTGGGACCTACACACACACACACACACACACACACTAATACTGCCTGCTACCGTACCATAGGGGCACAGAGACACAAATTGTCTGCATTAAAATTTCATACTATAGATTTGGCTCATTAAACATTGATTAGGCCTGCTGTGTGTTAGTAGCAGTCCATCTGCACGGACATTTACAACATAGTCCTGTGTGACACGGACACACACACGTTGTGTTTACACAAACTCGCCTGTCCACCACTAGGATATTCTCTCCTTTCATTGACGTATGACCCGTCTGTCTCTCCTCTGCTCCTCCCTCCATCTCAGGAGAGGGATGGAGGGAGGAGGGATGGAGGGAGGAGGGATGGAGGGATGGAGGGATGGAGGGATGGAGGGATGGAGGGATGGAGGGATGGAGGGATGTTGGGATAGAGGGAAGAGGGATGGAGGGAGGAGGGATGGAGGGATGGACGGATGGCTGGATGGCATGGCGGATGCCGGCTGCGGCCTGGCGGCTGTAGTGCGGCTGTCTGTGGCTGGCGGGCTGGCTGGCGGCTGCTTTGCGGGCTTGAGGCGTAGGCGGGAAGAGGGATGGAGGGAAGCCACAGTGAGGTTCGTCCACAGAGCGCTCATCCATCCTGGTGCTATCTACTGGAGCCGACTCACAGCTTCACCCTGCCAGCAGGAGACCCAATCACAAGCCAGCGCTGGTGACCACGACAACACTAACACTCTCTCTTTATGTCTCTCTCGATCTCGGCTTTTTCTCTACTCGATTTTTTTCCCCCCCCTCTTTCCATTTACACTTTCTGTCTGTGTCTCTCTCTCTTTTCCCTCTCTCCCTTTTCTCTGTGGAGTGAAAACAATGCGTTAATCACGTGTACGCTGGATCAGTTCTCCACGTGTAACCCTATCCGGGGGTAGATGGAGAGAGGAGGAGAGAGGGGTGGAGGGGGGAAAGAGAGAACATGAGAGAAGAGGGAGATGCAGAGAGTGGAGGAGATGAGGAGAGGACTTTATATTGATCTCGTCAAACAGCTTAATTATCAGTACTTACAGGACACAGTGCATAAACAACACAGACACACATACACATGCACACGCACACAGTGCATAAACAACACAGACACACATACACACTCACACACACACATGCACACAGTCAACAGGCTCTAGTCGCTAGGCCTATGGTAATAATTACAAAAGAAGATAAAAAAACAAAGAAAAAAAATAGAGTGTAAAGTCTGGCCCCCAACCTCCCTCCTTCCCTCCATCCCCCTTCCTCTCTCCTCCACATCACCCCCCACTCTCCCATCTCTCTTTCATTACCTGGAGATGGGGGGAGAGAGAGAGGAGGAGGGGTGAGAGGGGATGAGATTGGTGTAAATAGTGTAAGAGCTAGTGTGTGGGGGGGGAGGTTGACAAGGCGTTGCCGTGGCAACCAAGTGCCGGCCTCGTTAGCTCAGCAGGTGCTAATCGAGATAACGAGAGGAGGGGAAGAGAGGTGGAGAGAGGAGAGCCCAGCCCCACTTTACCTCCGCTTCCACCCCCCCATTCACCTCCCCCTCTCTCTCCCCCTCTCTCTCCCCCCCCTCTCCTCTCTCTCTACCCCCCCCTCTCTCTCCCCCCCTCTCTCTCCCCCCCTCCTCTTTCTCTCCACCCCCTCTCTCTCTCCTCCGCCCCCCTCTCTCCTTCCATTTCTCTTTCAGCTCGACTCCACTTCACCCATCCGATTCCATTTCGGCTCACTCTACTTTTTAACAACCCTTTCTCCATTTTCTTTCCATCCCCTCTCTCTTTTTTCCATTTTGATTTCCTTTTTTTTTGATGCACTCCCCCGCCCAGTATCTGTACCCTTCAGTCCTCCACTCCTCTTTTCATGGTAGCACAGATAAATGAAACACAAAGTCCTCCACCTAGCAACTGAAAGAGAGAGACCGAGAGAGAGGGAGAGAGAGAGAGAGGAGAGGGGGAGAAGTAGGAGGACAATTCAATCAATACTTGTGTTTGTTGGGTTGTGGTTCTCTAACAGTCTCATGTTCTGTCCTCCTCCTGCCTCTACCCCTCTCCCTCTCCCTCTCCATCTCGCTCTCTTTTGTACTCTCTCCTTCTACCCCTCTCCATCCCCCTTTTCTCCCTCATCTTCTCTCCTTTTACACCTCTCCCTCTCTCTCGCCCTCCCCCTGCTCTCTCTCTCTCCCCTCTCTCTCTCTCTCTCCAGCATCTCTCTCGTCCGTGATGCCACCTCTCCTTCACCCTGACGTGGTCCTTTCAGACAGCACTATCCTAGATCCTCTCTACTCCTAGGTGAACTTGGACCCGAGAGTGATTCATTTTTAACTGCGCTTTGATAAGCACTCGTGTGTGTTGGCATTTTTTTAATATGTTCTTTGCTATGTTTTCATTCAAACTCAATGCAGTCTGTGAAGCCCAAGACACCTTTTCAGAAATGGATCAAGTGGTATTGTACAGTATGGTGTTGTTTCCTGCTGCCTCTCTCCCGGTCTAACCTTGCTCCCCCGCTGTGTGTGTCTGGGCTGGACATATCCTGCTGCCTCTAGTCCTCTTCTCCTCCATGGTGGGTTCAAACGCAGAGAGGAAGGTTCACCCCCTAACGTTCTCAATGACACAAGAGCTTCACTGGTACATTGTGGTCTGCTTGTATGTACACACACACACAGGGACACACACACACACACACACACAGAGACACGCTACACAAAGATGTATGATGTTTTCAAACGGCCATTTTAGCTCAAGGACTACTTACTTCTCTTATTTTCCCTTCTACCCATCTCTCTCTCTCCTCTCTCTCTCTCAGCCGCTCTCTCCCCTCTATCTCAGCCTCTCTCTCCCCTCTCTCTCCTAGATATAAACCAGGTGTACGGCACAGCTTTCCTCCCACCCATCTGTCTCCCGGGGGATGAAAAGAAAGAGAGGGACAGAGGAGGAGGGGAAAAAAGGAGAGGTGGAAATTCCCAGAAGGTGAAAGGAGGTAAAGACATTCCATGGGTGTGAATCGCACCCGTCTCCTCCCTTCATCCCGCCCCCTCAGAATCTGCTCCAAACGCCTGAGGGGAGATATGACCCTGGTGGCGCACACACACACACACACACACGTGTACGCACACACAATCTACAAAATCTTCTGGTGTCTGAAACAGCTGGATAGAGACATCATCTGTCATGCTTGTCAGAACCCCCACACACACACACACAAACATGGAGACAGACACACACACTCACATACTGTGGGCTGTGTATTAAATGTGAACACACACACAGAAAATCTCTTTGACAAACACACGGCAGAACACACTCATCAGTTAAACGCTAGAATGGAGACATCAGCTGTCAACATCACCCGTCAACTGTTCAAATAAACCACCTGCCCCCACACACACACACACACACACACACTAGTATATCTCTCTGCCTCTCTCTTCCGTCCTCTCCCTCTCTCTCTCTCTCCTTTCTGTATTTGTAAACACTTCAATTACCTGTTAACAGCATGGGGCCTCAGAAAATTACAGTCTCATTATCGTTACTGTTATTATGTTAACCTGTGTGTGTGTGGTCGTGTGTGTGTGTGCGTGCGTCAGTCATAAAATGGCCTCGGCTCTGAGCACAGCCCTCCAGATCCTCACCTTCCACATGCTTCACCTCTCCGCCAGCGAGCCGTCTGTCACATGGACGTCCCCGTGACGACACACAAGCTGCAGGGGAGGAGCCGACACTGATCCAGCTGGACACACCAGACGACATCCATCCAACCTGACGGGATCTACCTTTCACACCAGCCAGCCAATCATCTAGCCAGCCAGCCAATCATCCAACCATCCAGCCAGTCATTCATATAGCCAGCAAATCATCCAGCCAGCCATCCATCCATACAGCGAGCCAGTAAATCATCCAGCCAGCAGCCATCCATCCATCCAGTCAGCCAATCATCCAGCCAGACAGCCAGTTAATCATCCAACCAGCCAGTTAATCATCCAGCCAGCCAGCGTCTCCATGTTTTTCCATCCACCCCGTGCCCTGATCAGAGTCCAGCTCCGCTATAAGCTTCATAAACCTCCATGCTCCGCCTCACCCCGCCTCACCTCACACCAGGGAGCCCCCCACACACACACACCACCACACCCCCGGTCCTCGCCAGCCGTACCAGGGGCAGAAGAGACAACCAGGCAAGGGGTCAGATATTTGAATCGGCCCCAAACCTCTCCAAGTGAAAACCTTATTTGTTTTGGTAGAGCGAGAGAGAGAGTCCTCGGTGTCTGAGCGTCCCTGTGTTCCGCCAGTACTGGGAGTGGGGGGGCTCTCAGAAGTCTGGTGTTCCAGACGGAGCTGGGAAGCTCATGGCTCATCCTGCCCGCGTGCTGGGTTGCCGTGGCACCAGGAAATGCAGATGAGAGGGAGGGAGGGAAAACAATTAAATCAACAACACAAAGAGCCATTCTCTTTTGGGCCGGAGTTCTGGTCAGCGTCCAAGTTGGGGATTGAAATGGTGGTCACACACAAACGCACGCACACACACACACACAAACACAACCACTGGTCCATTCAGTTTGGACAGTATCTCCATTTAAACAGGGATGGAGAGAGAGAAAGCACACAACACAATAAAACAAAAAGCATCAGAGAGCAAACAATTGGCTCTCCATGCATACCGCATCCTGGGAGAAGTGCGTGTGTCTTTGTATGTGTGATGGCCTGTGTACAGTATGTGTGTGTGTCTAAACATACTACAGAGAGTATGCTTGGTCGCTGGGTGCATTTTTGCCACCATTGTCACACTGACTGTGCTTGTGTAAGCTGGCAAGGTTGGCATGGCTGTCAATGGGAGTTGGCTGTCCCCAGGCTGGCATAGTGGTGGGGCTCTGGAGAGAGGGATGGAGAGAGGGAGAGAGAGATGAGAGAGAGATAGATGGAGAGAGAGAGAGAGAGAGAGGAGAGAGATGCAGAGAAAGAGAGAGAGATTGAAAGATAGATGGAGAGAAAGAAAGAGATAGATGGAGAGAGAGAGAGAGGTAGATGGAGAGAGAGAGAGAGAGAGATAGATGGAGAGAGAGAGGTAGATGGAGAGAGAGAGAGAGAGATGGAGAGAGAGAGAGAGAGAGATGAGAGAGAGAGAGCCCACACCCAGACATGAATCCACAGAGTGTTGCGTAATTCTTCCATATCCCAGCATGCTTTCTGGCACACTTTGGTGTTGTGACAGCCAGACAACTAACACCCATACTCTAGAGATTTCTGTGTGTGTGTGTGTGTGTGTGTGTGTGTGTCAGAGCGGAAACGGCAGTGTAAATAAACAGTATATAATGTCATGTAACATATATGTGACGCATGTCACAGATATGTCATGTGTGATATCCTGGAAGGGGAGCCTGCACAGACACCTTAACACAAACAGTGGTGCCATGTGGACAAACTGGGCTACACATTAACACATCTTTCACAAATGACACTCTCGCAATGTCCCCCTCCTTCCTTCCTTCCTCCTCTCTCTCACACACACACACACACACATACTTTCTACCTGCCAGACAGACACATGGACGCAGAGGGGGTTGTCTGTGTGTGTGTGTGTGTGTGTGTGTGTGTGTGTGTGTGTGTGAGAGAGCAGGTCTCAGGTGTGGATTAGGTGGCGGGGGCTTGGGGAGCACGGTCGGCAGGCAGGGGCTTCCGTGGCGGGGGCGAGGCGGGTTAATTAACGCCCGGACTGCCCCCCCCCACCCCACCCCCCCAACCCCCCCCTCCCTCACCACCTCCTACACACAGTCCAACCCTCACCTCCCTTCCCCCTGCTTCCCTCGGCAGGAGGCCTGTGTGTGTGTGTGTGTGTGTGTGTGTGTAGGTGTGTGTCCTGATATTTTCAACCTGGATGATTGGAGAGAGCAGGTGTGTGCATGTGTGTGTGTGAGACAAAAGGACAGGAGTGTGTATGGAGGTGTATGATTGCCAGAAAGAGGCAGACAGACACACATTAATAGAGCCAGCAAGCGAGTAGAGAGAGACAGACAGACAGGCAGAGACACAGAGAGAGAGAGAGAGAGAGACAGGTAGACAGAGAGAGAGAGAGAGAGAGAGAGAGAGAGAGAGAGAGAGAGAGAGAGAGAGAGACAGACAGACAGACAGACAGAGAGAGAGACAGACAGACAAAGAGAGACACAGACAGACAGAGACAGGTAGAGGGAGAGAGAGAGAGAGAGTCACAGGCAGGCATAGACAGGTAGATAGACACAGGTAGAGAGAGAGAGAGAGAGAGAGAGAGAGAGAGAGGAGCAGACAGCCGTTAGGGAAATAAAAGAAAAGGCCAGGGACAGCCTGTAAGCTCTGTCTGTCTAAGAGAATGAACCAGAACGTCAATGTCAGACACACAAACTCTCCTCTCTCCTTTCACAGTGTCCTCGCAGAGATACAAAGAGACAGGCGTTCACTTCGGCGCCGGAGAACGAGAAGGCCTGAAGTACTGCAGGGGAAACGACACAGGATCAGGGAGGGGAGGGGAGGGGGGACGTGACACAGAGGGGAACAGACTCGACACAGATGGGGGGACGAGGAGGAAGACGAGGGGGAGGGGGGTCGTCCCCTCTTTAGCCAGATTCAAATGGGAGTGCAGACTACGTGACAGTGAGTGGGCAGTGGGGGGGGAGGGAGGTGACAGAGGGGTTTGGGAGAGGGGGGGTGACACACAGCGGGTGAGGGGGTAAGGTAAAGGGGGGAGGGGGGGGGTGACCCCTCCATATGGGGCACATGTCATCATCAAATATTCATGCTATGGATTTGTCCCATTAACTATTGAACAGATCTGCCTTAAACAGACATCCAGACAGGAGGGGGCACACACACACACACACACACACACACACACACACCACACACACACACACACACACACACACACACACAACACACACACACACACACACACACACACACACACACACACACACACACACACACACACACACACACACACACACACACAGACACACAGACACACACAGACACACACAGAGTTATTTCCCCATCTTGTGTGTGTGCTAGCTCTCTGGGTCCTGTGACTTGAGACATCAGGGACACATCCAGATATTATGACGCACACACACACACGTGTGCAGAAACACACATCCACAAACACACACTCACAGCGTCGCCAGACGCCGCGCATGACAACGTCAAGAGGGCCCAATTACCACGGCGACTGATCTGACTACCATTATCCCTTCCACTGTCAAACACTTTTAGTACAACACACACACACACACACACACACACACGCGGCGTCCTCTTCACCACCCACGACAACAGCCTTGGCAATCACATCACAAGAGTATAGGACACATTTAGAAGGCAGACAGGAGAGAGTGTGCCCATGCAAACGCGTCTGTGTGTGTCTGTGTGTGTGTGTGTGTGTGTATGTGTCTGTGTGTGTGTGTGTGTGTCTGTGTGTGTGTGTGCCTGTGTGTGTGTGTCTGTGTGTCTGTGTGTCTGTGTGTGTGTGTGTGTGTGTGCCTTGCTCAGCGCATATTGTCAGCTGGCAGCGCGAAGCGGAGCTTCAATGGGGCGCCGTGATAAAAGAGCAGTGATGGAGGAGGAATACTGAGGGGGAAGAGAGATCCTCTCTCTCTGGTGTCCTCCCTCCCCTCAGTGTCTCTCGGCCTGCCTGGGAGATGACAAGACATTTACCAACACAACTCCTCCACACACACACACCACTTCCTCTTTACAGATCGGGAATCAGAGGGAAATAGCACGCCTGGACGACAGATCAGAGAAAAGGAGCGCGCCTTAAACTTTATTTCAGAGGGAGTAATATGCCGCATGCCTCATTGATTTTTATATCAGAGGAGGCGGTATGCTTAGACCACAGACCAGAGGAGGCGGTATGCTTAGACCACAGACCAGAGGAGGCGGTATGCTTAGACCACAGACCAGAAGAGGCAGTATGCTTAGACCACAGACCAGAGGAGGCGGTATGCTTAGACCACAGACCAGAGGAGGCGGTGTGCTTAGACCACAGACCAGAGGAGGCAGTGTGCTTAGACCACAGACCAGAGGAGGCAGTAGCCTATGCTTAATAGACTACTAATGGAAGAAAACGGTGGAGCCAGAGTAAAGGGGTAGACCCCACAGGCCGCAGTGTGTCATCAGAGAGCTTCTCTCTGGCTGGGCTCGCGCAGGGTCGGAGGTCAACTAGGTAATTGAGTCTCCACCACCTGGAGGTGTCAGAGAATGGACAGAGGTGTGTGTGTGCGTGTCTGTCTGTGTGTGTGTGTGTGGCTGGAATGGGGCCACACTGATGACCCAAATTGCGGTAGTAACCTTGAGTAGCTCAGGTGCATGCTGGGGGAAAGAGAGAGGGGGGGGGGTGTAGAGAGGGAGAGAGAAGGAATATGGTGGAAGGAAGGACAGAAGGAGGTAGAGAGGGAGGGTGAGGGAGAGAGAGAGAGAGAGAGAATGAAAGAGAGAGTGAAAGAGAGCGAGAGCCAGAGAGGGCTGGGGCAGTACGTATGCTTAAACTGATTTCAGTTGTTTGTCAGAATAGAGTGTGGTCTGCTTTTCTCAGCATGACCCTACTGGTGATTGGAGTGTGTGTGTGTGTGTGTGTGTGTGTGTGGGTGGGTGGGTGCACGTGTGTGTATGAGTGTGTGTGTATGCACCATCTGTGCAATGTCTCCGTGTGTGTCTGAGAGTAAGGGTATCTGTGTGTACATGTGCCTTTTCTGTGTGCGCCTTCACCTCTGTGTATCTGTGGTGGTGTGTGTGTGTGTATGTGTATGTGTATGTGTATGTGTATGTGTATGTGTATGTGTATGTGTATGTGTATGTGATGTGATGTGTATGTGTATGTGTATGTGTCATGGTGTGTGGGTGTGTGTGTGTGTGGGCGGGTATCCAGAGATGCCAACAGTGCTAGCAGCTGCCTGCTTTGCAGGGCCTGATTAGCAATCAGGAAGCATTGTGCCTGATTTCCCTGGGTGAGCTTTAGCCTCTTGTTCAGGCGTGTGTTTGAGAGCAGGCTGGGTGGCTGGACTGCCTGCTCCCCCAGCCCTGTCACTCTGACGGACTCACTGTGTCTCTCTCTCTCTCTGTGTGTGTGTGTTTGTACATGTGTTGATGTGTGTGCATGTGTGCCTTCATGTGTGTGTTGATGAGAAATCCAACAGTATGATTGACTACAATTAGATTCTCGGTAGTGAGATAAAATAGCAACATGGAGTGTGTGTGTGTGTGTGTGTGTAACGGTGGAGTGTGGGTGTGGGTACGTGGGTGTGTGGGTGGGGGTGGGTAACAGTGGAGTGTGTGTGTGTGTGTGGGTAACAGTGGAGTAATGCATCCACTCACATTGCAGGCTGTGTCCAGGGGACCTGGTTTATGGATGACAAGTCTCTATTTAGGAGATTCATTATTAATGGACACTGGCCTCGTTTACAGTCTTCCACTGAGCTCCCCCTCCCTGTCTGCCTGAGCACCTGTCTGTCTGTCTGTTACTGTATGTCTGTCTGAGCGTCTGTCTGTACTATCTGTATACTGTCTGTCTGTTACTGTCTGTGCCTGTCTGTCTGTCTGAGCACCTGCCTTCCTGTCTGATACTGTCTGTCTGCCTGTCTGTTACTGTCTGTCTGTCTGTCTGTCTGTCTGCCTGAGCACCTGCCTTCCTGTCTGTTACTGTCTGTCTGTTACTGTCTGTTACTGTGTCTGTTACTGTCTGTATCTGTCTGTTACTGTCTGTTACTATCTGTCGCTGTTACCGTCTGTCTGTTACTGTCTGTTACTGTGTCTGTCCAGGGCACCTGCCTTCCTGTCTGTTACTGTCTGTCTGTTACTGTCTGTTACTGTGTCTGTTACTGTCTGTATCTGTCTGTTACTGTCTGTTACTATCTGTTACCGTCTGTCTGTTACTGTCTGTTACTGTGTCTGTCCAGGCACCTGCCTGTCCTGTCTGTATACTACTGTCTGTCTGTTACTATCTGTATATTACTGTCTGTCTGTTACTGTGTGTCCGTTACCGTGTCTGTTACTGTGTATGTTACTCTCTTCCTGTTACTCTGTTTACCCACCTGTGTGTCTCAGCTTTCTAATCCAAAAGGAGAGCACCGGTATTCACCACAATGAGAATCATTTTTCTCTCATTGCTCTTCTTTTTCTCTCTTTTCTTTCCCTTCAACCTTTTAACCCTATATATCTGTCTTTGTCTCTTTATCCCCTCCCTCTGTGTGTGTGTGTGTCATCCTATTCACCAGGGAGTGTGTGTGTGTGTGTGTCATCCTATTCACCAGGGAGTGTGTGTCTGCTCTCTCGTATCATCAGCTGGTCATAAACACACTTCATTAAACCTCCAATCCTCTCATTTATCACAGGCCTCCTCACCCCTGTCCCTTATTGGTCCCCTTGCTCCCACGTGACCAGGCATCGCTGAGTGGCTGAAATACCACAGAGACCTCCCCTGACTGGACAGTGGCAAGGGTGATATTGATTGGTTGGTAGGATGGATGGCCGTGTGACCAACATGACTCCGCCTCCTCTAGGGCCTGTGTGCGTCACCTTTAATCTCTACAGAGCGCGAGACGCATGCCCTGTGCTGTATCCCCAACAGGTGGAGATCGACAGAGTCTCTACCACCATCACTCACTCTCTCTCTCTATTCCTGTCCATTCCCTTTATAACACACTCTCTTCCCTCCCATCCCGTTTTAAAGTTCCATTGACATTACCGATGCCCTCTCGCCCTCTCTCTCCCTCCGACAAGTCCAACACAGTTATCTTCTACTCAGGTTCAGCCACCTGCCCTTTACTGGATCCATACACAGGCAGTCAATACACACACACACACACACACACAAACACACACACACACAGCACCACCAGGACAACAAAGACATTCAATGGACAGGCACCCTGTGTCTGTCTGTCTGTCTGTGTGTGTGTGTGTCTGTGTGTGTGTCTGTGTGTGTGTGTCTGTGTGTGTCTGCTAGGTTGAGGCCCCCCCTCCCTACTTGGGTAACATAGCTCTTCAGCACTGATCCCCCGCAGACTTTTCATCCCCCGCAGGCACTCGCGCCCTGCTGGTACACCCCCAGCACCATGTCCTCCCCTGTGGGGGGGCATGGAAGAGCAGGGTGGCTGGAATGCTGCTGAACGACTGGTTGAGACAAGACAACAAGGTGCTCAGGGGGCAATAACAGACAGACAGACACAAACAGACAGACACACAGGCAGGCAGACGGAGGCAGACAAACCAACGGGAGAGACAGATATACCTTCCACACAAGCCAGATAACCACCTCATCTCTCACCCTCTCACGCCTTGCCCCGGCACTCCTCTTTCCCCCCGCTCTCTCTTGCTCTTTCTCCTCTCTCCTCTGCCCTCACCCCCCCACCCCCCCCTCCACACCTCCCCCTCGTCACCCTCGCTCCCCCCCCACCCCCTCGCCGCGTGTGCGGGGCGAGTTGTCGTGGTAACGGCGCGGCCGCCCCATTAGGAAGCGTGCGTGTTGTCTAAGTGGAGCTGCAGCTACCACCACGCTGATTTCTCCCTCTCTTTGTCCCTTTGAAATAGAGAATTCATGACAGGAGGAGGAGGAGGAGAAGACAAGAGGAGAGAAAGCAATCACGTACTCTTCTTTTTTTTATTTGTATTTAGCCCCCCCCTTCCCCCTTTCTTTTTACATTCCCCTTTGTCTTGGGTTCGAGGCTGCATGTCTTCTGGTACAGTACAGCTGTGAGGTGTATTATCACTGAGGCAGAGACACACTCTCACACACACACACACACTCACAGAGCTATTAGATGCACTGATGAGGTGCGCCATATCAAAGAGAATACACAATGACAACAAATACATATGCCGGATGAGATGCCTGTGTTGTGTTCAAGTACCACCTTGTAATGGGGCTGTGTGTCTGTGTGTGTCTGTGTGTGTCTCTGTGCGTTGGGGCTGTGTGCGTGTGTGCCCGTTTTGTTATGTACATGGATATACAATACCTGTGTACATGAGTGTGTGTGTGTGAGTGTGTAATCTCCTAGAAAGGCCACAAATAGAGCTGTATGTATGGGGAGAGATAAGGACTGGAGCAGTAATCACTTAACCTGCGACTAACAGTCTACACACACACACACACACACACACACACACACTATTACAGCCTGTGTAGCATAACACTGTACAAGCAACCCACACCACACACACACACTATTACAGCCTGTGTAGCATAACACTGTACAAGCAACCCACACACACACACACGCACACACACACGCACACACTCCAAAGCCATCTGAATGATTCACAGTGAAGTCAACCTGCTGAAACACCTTTATTGACTTTAAACCATAGGAGTTCTGGGTTTGGCACAGCTTCACTGAGTTTGTACAATAACAAACCGATGTTACCTTTCTAGGAGCGGAAAGAAGAATTACTGAAAAAAGATGAATTGCCTCGTCATACCTTTTGATCTGTTTACTTAATGTAACATTCTTTTTTAATTACGATATTAACGTTTCACTTTGTTGTTTCTTGTTGGAGTACGTGTTCCTGGTGTCACCAGTACAAGGCAGTATCCCCCTAGCTGGAGTGGAGATGCTAGTTGCTACCACAGGACCACCTGAGTGATTGAGTCGTTTCTCTCTGTTGTTGATCCTTACTGACAGAATGAGCTGAGGGCGTCATAACTGCTGCCTAGTTAGATGTGTGTGTGAGTGTGTGAGAGAGAGATAATGTGTTAATGTCATTTATTTCAATTAGCAAACCAATTCATCACCAAATCAGTGTTGTAGAGACCAGTGTGTGTGTGTGTGTGTGGGTATATTTTTAAAGTGTACGTGCGTCATGTTTCTGCTTTTGCAACTGTGAAATAAAGCTCTAATTGATGTTTTCTGTCACAACGACTGGATGTGAAGTGATTAATGAAGTTGGGAGCAGGGACAGATTCTCACACTTCTGTGAATAATTTGAGCGAGTGTCGGAGTGGGCTACTTTCATCTTGTGTGACTCAAACACTGGAGCTGAGCTGATATGGGAAACACGCTTATGAACTCGGACGCAAACGCACGGCGTACACACACACACACACTGATACACCATGATGCTGACACTGACACACACACCATGATGCTGACACACACACACACACAAACTGATACACCATGATGCTGACACACACACACACACACCATGATGCTGACACACACACACACACAAACTGATACACCATGATGCTGACACACACACACACACACACACACCATGATGCTGACACACACACACTGATACACCATGATTCTGACACACACACACACACCATGATATTGACACTGACACACACACACATGCCCCACGCCCCCGCACAGGGACACATATGCTGTGGCGTTCTCCTGGACAGAGGCTCATTACGTTTCTCATTAAATCCTCACACACACATATGGTATAGCCCAGCCCCCCCCCCAGCCCCCCCACACACCTGTTGAGGTGATGCATCAGACCCTGTTCTCCCTCCCCACCCCCAGTCTCACACTACCCCCTCTCCCTGTCTGTCCGGAACCCCCTTCCCCGCTCCCCCTCCCCATCTTTTCCTCACACAAGACACATGCTAAAAGGGGGGTTATTCCGTTGTCAAGGTTACCCCAGCCTATTGTGTACCCTGGTTGCCAGGTGACCATTCGCCGTGGCGAGGATTTAAAAAAAATCCACGGAGACGCTTCTTTAGGATATTTCATCAATCAAAATAAAATGATAATGATCTTCCTCTTTTTTTCTCCTCTATACCTTTTTCCTCTCCTTTCTCCCTGTCACTCTCTCCCTTCCCCTCTCTCTCTATCCCTCCCTCTCTCCTGTCTCCCCTGGGTGAAAGAGAAGGACAGCAACCTTTAAGGGGTGCGGAGCGAGGGAACAATGGAGGGAGCGCTGGACGGATGACTTGTTTGTTTTCATTTCCTCGTTCTGTCGTTCCCTCTCCTGGGCTCCCCTGGACGGTTCCAGCAGCTTTTAATGAAACATCGCTTTTGTTAGCATCTGTCTTCCTTCCTCTATTTATCTCTCTCTCTCTCTTTCTCTCTCTCTCATAATGTTTCTGGTCAGTGTGACTGCTTGTTTTTTTTCTTTATTTTATTTGAGACTTTCAGTGTATCCCTCTCTTTCCCTCCACTCTTCTCTCTCCTCCTCTCCTCTTCTCTTTGTTCTGTTGTCCAGGGTTACGGTTCTTCTCTCTTCCCTCTCTCTTCCCCCTCTCTCTCTCTGTCTCTCTCCCCCCCTTCCCTTGCTTTCCAGTTAAATTGTCTCATCCTTTCTTCAGTCTCTTCTAACTCACTATGTCTTCTCGTCTGATACTCATTCACTCCCCCATCTACTTCTCCCTCTTCATACGTCCGTCTTTGTCCCTTCCCTCCATCTGTGTGTGTGTGTGTGTGTGTGTGTGTGTGTGTGCTGTAGTGTAAAGAACAGGTGACTGCTGTTCCCCGTGTGTGACTGTGTCTAACAGTCGGTGTGTGTTGTGTACACGTCTTTGTCTCAACCCGAACGTGAAAGTGGGCGTGTTCAAGCGGCACAGTGGAGTCCAACGCTGCGTTCGTGAGCGAAGCAGGTTCAGGCACGGCACTCGGGCGGCACGCCTCGTATCACCCACCGCCGTGTTCTCACCCCATAGGCTCAGCTCGATAGGCGGCGCTATAAAGTCGCACGCACACACACGCATCCTCGATTACCTTTGTGTTCTGCGCTGCTGCCGCCCGCCACCGTCCCCTTCTCCCCCGTGTTGTCTGTCTGTTCTCCCTGTTGGGGGATTTAACTCATCGCTCCCTGCCTCATGTCATGCTGCAGTGAAGGGGAGTGCTTCCTCATGTACTTCCATTCCGCCAATGTTAAACCTATATTATCATGTATATGAATACATGGTGAAATCAATCACGTGAGTGTCGTGTCTGAACTGCATTAGGCTGGGCATGTCCCTGGATGCAGACCCTGGGACCAGGCCTCATTGATTTGTATGGAAATACAGCCTGTTACATAGCACTGTCCACCTCTCCATTCCTCATATCCTCTCCTACCCTCTCCTCTCCTCTCCTCTCCTCTCCTCTCCTCTCCTCTCCTCTCCTCTCCTCTCCTCTCCTCTCCTCTCCTCTCCTCTCCCTCTCCTCTCCTCTCTTCTCCCATCAACACATCTCCTGTCACCACCGAGCAGAGAGATGATTTGTTTGCTCACTTGGACGTGTGTGTGTGTGAGTGTGGGGGAGGATTACTGTGTGTGTGTGTGTGTGTATATATATATATATGTGAGTGTATGATAACGTGTGCTGTGTGCGACAGCAGAGAGGGAGATTAAGTGAGCTAATGTGCCATTTTCTGCGATTGAGTGCATTTCTTGGATGTTTAGATGTGTGTGTGTGTCAGAGAGAGAGAGAGAGAGAGAAAAAGTGGAAGTGTGTGTGTGAGAGAGAGACAGAGAAAATGTGTTTTTGGGGCCATATATAGATTTTCTATGTGTTGCTGTTGTAATTTGTGTGTGTGAAAGCATGTCAGTCTCCTGACAATATCGAAGGCCAATCCCAGACCTCCTCACACACACACACACACACACACACGCACACACACTTCAGGCTGGCCTTGCACATCCATAGGGACATCTCTTCAGAGGTGCTGTAAAAGGACATCTTCCCATCCACACCCCACCTACACTTCTTCACCGCCTCTCATTCCCTCCTTCAATTTCACTCCTTTCACACCGTTGGTCCCTACATCCACCCGGACATCTTCCACCCACACCATGACTCACCACCCCCCCCCACCCCCCCCCACCCCATTATCAAATGTCCACCTGTTTTGCTCTCCTTCCAGAGACAGCAGCGGGGGACTGGAGGTCCATCTCACAGCTCCCCTCCCCTCCCTCCAGCCAGGTCTGTCAGGGAGTCTGCAGGGCACATCCTGTCCCCTCCCACCAGGCAGGAGTCTGCAGGTCACATCCTGTCCCCTCCCACCAGCCAGGAGTCTGCAGGTCACATCCTGTCCCACTCCCCTCATCCAGGAGTCTGCAGGTCACATCTCTGTCCCCTCCCACCAGCCAGGAGTCTGCAGGTCACATCCTGTCCCCTCCCACCAGCCAGGAGTCTGCAGGTCACATCCTGTCCCACTCCCCTCATCCAGGAGTCTGCAGGTCACATCTCTGTCCCCTCCCACCAGCCAGGAGTCTGCAGGTCACATCCTGTCCCCTCCCACCAGCCAGGAGTCTGCAGGTCACATCCTGTCCCACTCCCCTCATCCAGGAGTCTGCAGGTCACATCTCTGTCCCCTCCCACCAATCAGGAGTCTGCAGGTCACATCTCTGTCCCCTCCCACCAGCCAGAAGTCTGCAGGACACATCTCTGTCCCCTCCCACCAGTCAGGAGTCTGCAGGTCACATCCTGTCCCCTCCCGCCAGCCAGGAGTCTGCAGGTCACATCTCTGTCCCCTCCCACCAGTCAGGAGTCTGCAGGTCACATCCTGTCCCCTCCCACCAGCCAGGAGTCTGCAGGTCACATCCTGTCCCCTCCCACCATCCAGGAGTCTGCAGGTCACATCTCTGCTGCCTGGCTTAATACACTACTACTGAAACCACTCAGCTATATTACTGGAGAATTATCCCCTGTTCTATGAGCTGGTTAATGTATGTATGTTTGTGTGTGTGTGTGTGTGGTGTGTGTGTGGTGTGTGTGTGGCAGAGAGAGTTGGCGTGTGTGTGCGCGCGCACGCTGAGCTGCATCAGTGTGAAGTTGGACAGACTGGAGTGTTGGCCAGTCGTCAACACATTACACAGTACAGACGAGGCTCGTAAAGACTGAGTGGCCGTAAAAACCTCATTAACTGTACACACAAGTACACACACACACACACACACTCAAACAAGTACTTACACACACACACTCACTCGCAAGTACACACAGGTACTTACACACACACACACACACACGTGGATGGACGGGTGGATGTACAAAGTCAGCGCTTTCAAAACCATGGTTGTGTGCTACAATGATAAAAGACGGGGGCATTCAAGGAAAATTACGTTTTTGGGAGGGGTGATTGAGGGAGGGGTGGGAAAGGATCGAGGTGTCTGTGTGTGTGAGTGTGTGTCTCTTGTGTGTGTGAGTGTGTGTCTCTGTGTGTGTGTGTGAGTGTGTGTCTCTGTGTGTGTGTGTGGAGGGCTGACAGTTTTATTCTATATCATTTCTCCCCTCATCGCCTCATCTCCTTCTCTTATACTTTTCCCTGTCTCCATCTTTTAACTTCCTGTCTTTTCTTTGTCTCGTTGTCTTTCTCTCCATAAGTCCACTAAATCTGTCTCATTATTTCCTCCGTCTGGTCTCCAGCATCTCGTCCACGCACTCAACCTTTCCATCCCTCCACCTGGTTCTCTCTCTCTCTCTCTCCCTGTATCTCTCGGCCTCTCTTTCCCTTCTCCCTTACTCCCGTCTCCCTCTCTGCCTCTCCCTGTGTTCTAGTCAGATCACTGTGACCCTTTATCTAGGTCTGACTATTTTGGGAGTCTCTCTGTCTCTCTCTCTCTACCTCCGTATCTCTCCCTCTCTTCCTTCCCCGTCTCTCCTTTCGGTGTCTCTCTCCCACCCTCCGTTTCATCTTCCTCTCGATCTGCTCCTCTCTCTCTTTACTTTTCCATCCATCGACGTTTCTCGAGGGACGACCCCAGAAAAAGACGATGAAAATAGGACAGACACCGCATAAACTTACCAACTGGTGTGCAGCTCTCCCACACACACAGACATTCATGCTCATACCCAAACAAGCACACACACACACACACACACACTCAAACACACACTCTTGTAAACAAAACAAGCCTACACATACTCCAGCTGTGTATCAGACAGACAGAGAGAGAGAGAGAGAGAGAGAGAGAGAGAGAGAGAGAGAGATATGCCTGCAGGGACTCAGACACCAACACACCCCAAACAGTCTAGGTACGAGCACCTGGATAGCCACTTCCTTCTCACTCACACACACACACACACACACACTATTCAAAGTGTGCTTCCAGTCAAACAGGAACGGTACTCAAAGCAGATTAGAGGACCACCAGACCGTGACGGAGATCGATACTCAATCCTATCAATAATAAGAATCCCCCATAACGAAGAGCTTTGCCGCCGGAGGCAACAAGTGGCGCAGTACCACAGCCCGCCAGCAGAGGGGGAAGCTGCCTGCCGTCAGACGGGAGGGAGGGCTGCTCCCCGGAGCTGCGTGGTCCTGCCTGCTCTTCCTGTCTTGACCCCGCCGGTGAAGTGAAAGAGTTTGGGATGGGAGTGCTCTCTCGCTCATGCGTGTCCTGTGGGGGAACGGCGGGCTTGGCAGGGCTAACTGTCACTGCTAACCCACTGCCTGGGGGGGAGAGGGGACGGTACACATTCAAAATCCTATTCAAATGACGAGCTACAAACCATTTTATTTGTCAGGGGAAGCAGGTAGGAGGGAGAGGGAGAAAAGAGGGTGGTGTGTAAAGAGGAGAGATACAGGAGAGAGGGATAGAGAGGGGGAGAGGGAGTGGGAGAGAGAGGGAGGAAGAGAGGGGGAGAGAAAGAAAGAGAGAGAGAGAGGAGTGCGAGTCGGAGAGAGCGAGCGACGATAGCAGCAAGCTATAGAGAGCGGAGCGAAGAGAGCTGGGGTGAGAGTACTATGGGAAAGAGAGAGAGAGAGAGAGGCACAGGGAGGAAGAGAGAGGCCGCCAGCTGCTTCTGATTCCTCAGAATAAGAGTGGCGTTTATATAGAGGAGAGACACGCAACCTCAGGCCTCTCTGTAGCCTGGAGCTCACACACTGCAGGGCAGGACAGGCCTCAGCGCTGGGGCCACAGCACTGCTGTGTGTGGTGTGTGTGTGTGTGTGGATGGGGTTCTAGGGTAGGAAGACGCCCGCAAAATGTAAACCACATCCTCAGAATCATTGTGTGCGTGTGTTTGCGTGTAGGTGTGTATGTGTGTGGGTGTGTGTGTGGGTGTGTTTGCCTACATTCATTTGGTCAGTGGTGTTTAGATGCTTTTGGTCTCTGGATCATCACGTGCTCAATCTGATTTAAATACAAACGTGCAGGCATTTACACCAGCACACACACACACACACTGAGAAGGATATTAATACTTGTGTGGTGTGGGGTTGCTGGCAGTAGTAATTAGTTGGCTACACTCCGCTAATTGAACTTGCTTAGGCTGAACTCTGCTCTTTCTGGAGCTGGGGTCTCTCTCTCTCTCTCCCTCTCTCTCTCTCTCTCTCTCCTCTCCTCTCCTCCCCTCTCTCTTTCTCCCCGCTCCATCCCTTCTTTTCTTCTCTCATTCCTTCAACCTCCTCTCCTTTTCATTCTTTCCCTCCCTTTCTCCTCCACCACTCCCCTTGTTCCCCCTCTCTCTCGCTCGTCGCCTGGAGGAGTGGAGGAGGAGGAGGAGAGGAGGAGAGGAGGAGGGTGCAGATCAGTGAACAGAGAGAGGAGAGGAGCTAGGAGGGACTGGCATTAGACTCGCCAGCTGTTTCACTGGCATATTAATAGACACACACACACAGGCAAACATCCAAACGCGTTCACACACACACTATGTAGAGAGGCAGATATTATATTATAGACATACAGACACAGAATGCAGATTCAAAGAAGCTTTGCAGATAGACAACAGATATGTGGCTGTGTGTAGATAGCTGCACTGTGTGATGTATTCTGAAAGCTCATTGACTGCATGGGGTGAAAGACAGAAAGGAGAGGATAGATGGAGAAGAGGGGGGGAGAGATTGGGAGATGAGACAGAGAGAGAGAGAGAGAAGAGAGAGAGAAGAGAGAAGAGAGAGAGAGAGAGAGAGAGAGAGAGAGTGAGGAGAGAAAAGAGGTAGGAGGTCCCGATGGTGGTGGCTGTTGCTGAAAGAATTCCCCGAGTGAGCATTATGTATTGAAAGAGGGATAAAGTGCAGAATCGCCTTTTCCCTTTTTCCCCCTCTCCCTCCCCTCCCTCCCTCTCTCCCTCTCTCCTCTCCCTCTCTCCCTCTCTCCCTCTCCCTCTCTCCCTCTCTCCCTCTCCCTTCCTCTCTCTTGTTGTGGGTTTTCTGCCAGAGTGAACAAACACTGTCGCTTCTCTCCTGAAAGCTTTTCATAAAAAGTCACGGTATGTATTAAATATATATATGTGATCGTGTGTGTGACCGGTGTGTGGCCGGCTGGTGTCCGGCAGGGACCAAAAGAATGAAGGAAGAACAGAGAGGACAAGGGAACAGATAATGACACCACCACCACCACACCATCCATCTCCCTCCCCTCTCCCCTCTCCCTCCCCCCCCCCTTTCCCTCTTTTCTTTCACCCAGTCTTCCTCTACCCTCCTCTTCCTCTCTAAAGGTCCCTCAGTCCTCAGACGGCAAGACACAGTGGTGTGTGTGTGTGTGGTGTGTGTGGGTGAGCGACAGAGACCAACAGAAGACCAGTGAATGAGAGAGATAGACCAAAAAAATGAAATATAGAGACATTGACATGAAATAGAGAAAGGGAGATAGCGACACAGAGATAGAGATATAAAGGCATGGACACACAGAGACATGGAGATAGACACAGAGATAAAGACACATACAGATAGACGCAGAGATAAGGAGACATCAAGAAAAAGAGACAGAGAGATAGAGAACCAAGCTAGCTAGCTGTAAGCTGCACACAGCCACACTCCAGACTAAGACACAGAGATCCACCCCACTACACACACACACACACACACAGAGCCAGGGAAGTAATAAAGGTAGTCCCACCCACAGCAGGGCCGTTCCCTGGTTAGGGTCTGCGTACTGACTGCACCAAGGCTGACTTATGGTATCTGTACAGTGGCTCAGCGCTGCAATATTGCCTGGAAATGTCAAAGCTTAGACGGAAGCCCCATAGGGACACTAGGCACCGGTGACACACACTGGCTCCCATAGCCATCGCCGAGAAGGACATATGGTTGTCATTTATCATGTTTACCGCGTGAAACAAATGTGTTTTTTCCTAACCTTTTAAGCGCCGTTATCTAATAGTAAATATAAAGTTTGAGATGAGGGTGGAGATATTATTTTGAAATGTATGTTTGGTGTGAGGAATGTTCTAAAGCAGGGGGATAGTGTGTGTGTTCCCCAGACGAAATGTAACCAAATTCTCTCAATCGAATGAATAATTGAGTGTGTGTAGCTGTTTGTGCGAGTGTGTCTGTTCGAATGTGTGTGTGTGTGTGTTTGTTAGATGAACATATGTGAAACAGCACAGCAACTCTGACAGCAGCAAAAGCTCTCACAAAGCTACCGCATGGACACACACACACACACACACTCCAGACCTGCCACACACAAACACTCTCTTAAACTTTAAAAACAGGGCCATTTGCACACCACACATACCATACACACACACACACGCACACACGTCAAACCCTCACACATGTGTCAAGCTGCACTAATTGCCGCTGCCTCCAACTCTCCGGAGTGTTTCCAGGATAATGAGACAGAAGTGGCTATGTACGGCAGGAAGGATAAGTGCTCCCATGTGGGGACTCTTATTCTGAAATGTAAGAGTCAGGGTATATAAAAAGTGGGGGGGGACTTTCCATCAGCAAACCTCAGCTTCCTGTTCCTGAAGAGAGAGGGGGGGCCCGGGGAGAGGTGCGCGAGACACTGCGGGGGCTCGTGACGCCACGCTCGTAAACTCTCACCGCGGCGCTGCCTCCGTCGCCGTGGCGCCCGACCCACGCCACCTTCACCTCACCTCCCCGGCCCGCCCTCCGGGCCCTCGCCACAGGGTGGACCCACGCCCTCGCCCAGGGCCCCGAAGTACAGAGAGGAGGTCAGCGAGAGAGAGAGAAAGCGTGCGTGTCTACACGCCCCTGCTCATGAAAACCAGCGGTGAGGCTGGTGGAGACCAGAATGGCACCAGCCCTTTTATGTGCCCTTAAATTGATCCAAGATGGCCGCCCTCCCCCCCGCAGATTCCAGGCCAAACCACCACACTGTTCCGACACGGGCTTCTGCAGGTTATTAAAGGAGAAGGCCGTGTTGGCTCAGCCACAGGGTTAATCCTCACGGGGCACGGGGGTGGTGGAGAGGGCGAGGACTCTCTTAACATCCTCCTCCCCTCGCTCCAGACCGCAGGCCTCCCCTGCTCCTCCACAACTCTCCCCCTGACGACCCCAGACCAACACTTCCTCTCCCCTCCCCCCCCCCTCCTCCCCCGACCTGCGACCTCCACTCTAGTCGGCGCCGCGTCCCGTCAGGGTGCCTGTGGAAACACGGGCTCGGAGATAAGCGCCGAGCGTACGGCGCACAGGCCTCCTCCAGACATCGATTAGACAGATAAATAGCCAGGTGGTGTGCGGCTAACAGATAAGCTAGCTGGCCGTACCGCTGGCGAGCGCTGATGTCGACGCCGCGTCGCCGACGCTGGACCCCCCGCCCGACTCTCCCTGATAGAATACAACAGCAGCTCTCCAAATGAAAAGCTTTTAAGTCCTCCTGAAAGGAGAGAGAGAGAGAGGTAGAGAGGAGAGAGAGAGAGGGAGAGAGAGGGAGGGAAGAAGGTGTAAAACGGAAACGATAAGGGGCGAGCGCGGAGGCTGTGAGAGAGCGAGGCCTAATGATGCTGATGTGATAACTCCTCGACGAGGTGAAAATTGAAATCAGGCCCGGACCATCTCCGAGCAACGGGAGAGAGAGGGGGGGAGGACGAGGAGAAGAGATAGTGGAGAATGCGCTCAGTCACTTATTAGGTTGAGAGTGAATAGGAAGAAAAAGAGAGGGGGGGGGGATGGAGGAGTGTGAGAAAATGGTGGGGGGTGGGGGTGGAGGAGCGTAAAGAGAAAAGGCATCATGAAAGAATGAGAAAGAGGAAAGAGAGGGAAGAGAGAGAGAGGGAGGAGAGAGAGAGATGAACAAAGGGAAGAAAGCAAGCACAAGTTGAGCGAGGGACGGATAAAGTTGGACACACGGAGAGGGAGAGAGTAAAAAATAACGAATGGGAGAGGGAGAGAGAGAGAAAGAGAGAGAGAGAGAGAAAAAAAGAGTCAGAGAGAAAGAGAGAGAGAAAAAGAGTCAGAGAGAGAGAGAGGAGCGAGGTTCAGGCCAAAGTCAATTGAACAACTAATGCACATCGATTTGTTGCCTCTCCTTTGGTCCAGTGGGGAGGGAGTGACATTTTAAAGGCATATTTTATTACTGGGAGGACGGGTGGGGTGGAGGGGGGGAGGGAGTTGTTTGCCGTGGCAACCACTCCGCTGACAATCCACTGACAGCTGGATGGCCGGCCTGAAAGGAAGAAATACTGCTGGCGGCGTGTGTGTGTGTTCAGGGGACATGTGTGTGATCGAGGAAGTGTGTTTGTGAAAAGGAGGCTGTGTGTGTGTGTGGGTGAATAGGTTTGTGTGTCGTTTCATGCACATGTGAATAGGTTTGTGAGTCTAAAAGAGAGAATAAATGTGTGTGCGTTATAGATTTGCCAGTGCGAGAGACAGAGAGGAAGGAGTGGCAGAAAACACATGTGGATTGGTGACTTCTATACTTACAATACACATCACTTACTGCATGCTGAAAACTGCAACTGTGTGTGTACCTGAGTGTGTGTGTGCGTGTAGTATGTGTGTGTGTGTGTGAGAGAGAGGGAGAGAGGGAGAGCTGGTAAAGCGAGCATCAGTAGATTGAAGGCAGTTTCAGAGTTACGCTCTCCACAACACCGTCTCTGGTGTCTGTGTGTGTGTGTGTGTGTGTGTGTGTGTGTATACACTGGCACAGATGTTGTTCAGTGCTGTGTCTGTACGTGAGGGAGCGAAGATATATGCCAGCCTGTCAGAGTTCCGAGGTGTGTATTAGGTCTCGAAAAAATAACCACACACTCCCACACCCACACACACACACCTCCCCTCTCTTATTCTCGTGGGTGCCGGAGTGAGAAATTAAATTTTTCTGATGAGAAAGTTCCTCCCTCCTCCCATCCGTTCTGTAATTTATTCGCTTATTTATCAACTAATAATTTATTCGCTCAAAGAGAAATTAACAGTTGTGCAGTCATGTGTCCTACCTCCTGCCACACACAAACACACACCCCCCACACACACACACCCACAGATGATCATCAGCAAGTGATAGGCAAACCAAACAAGCACACAAACTACTTGACTTCTCCTAGGTGTTGTGTTTGTATAAGAGGCCTGTGAATGCGGATGCAGACCAGAACACTGGAGACACCAGGACACACGTCTCCCCTCCCCCCCGTCCTCCCCCCCCGTCTTCCCTCCGTCCTCCCGCCAGACACGCGTTCTCCCTGCGTTCCCACGCCCACGCCATCCCAGCATGCTTCACTCCCACGCCCAACGGCACTCGCCACTCGACCGGTTAAGAGTGGGCGATCCTAAACAAATAGACTGACACCCTCTCCCCCCCTCCCCCGTAGCGCCACACGCCCAGAACATCACATCATTAACTGGATGACTGGCACGTGTGGGCGGGCAACGGACAGAACGACGGGGCGGGGCCAAGTGATTGACAGCGGCGTGGGCGGCGGTTTTGTGTTTTTTCGTCAAAGCGCGGTGGCCTGGGGTGGAAGGGTTTTCAAGTGTGTGTGTGTGTGTGTGTGTGTGTGTGTGTGTGAGGGGGGTCTGGTTGATGGACACCTGTGGGTGGACAGGCCCCTCATGTCCAGCATGTAGTTCTATTGGAGTGTGGACAGGCATGGCATGAGCCTGGAGTGAGGCTGACACGCTACTACCACCACTGCTCCGTTACAGCCCAGCTCCCCTCCTCCCCCAGCCCCAGCCCCTCCTCTCCTGACCCAACCCCCCTCCTCTCCTTTCTCCACCCCTCCTCCTCTCCTCTCCTCTCCCAGCCCCTCCCCTCCTCCCCCAGCTCCTCCCCTCCTCCCCCAGCTCCTCCCCTCCTCCCCCAGCCACTCCCCTCTCCCCCAGCCCCTCCTCTCCTGACACAACCCCCCCCTCCTCTCTTCCTCCACCCCTCCGTTCCCACCAAGCCAGCGTGACAGCACAGACCTGACCTGACCACGCTAGATAGGGTTACAACCCTACACAATACCAGGCCAGAGCAGGCTGGTCAGGTTAGGCCAGTCTAAATGAGATTAGGCTAGACAATACCAGGCCAGGACCCAACAGGTTAGAGACAATAGCAGGGCCAACTCAGCCTAACCCTAATCCAGCTCTGTCCACTTATGATCGATGACTTGGCCTGAATGAACTAGTGTGTGTGTGTGTGTGTGTGTGTTGGGGGTGGGGTGGGGGGGGTTGAGTCACTTATTGATCTGCTGGTCCCCTTAAAAGACACTAATCAAATGAGGGAGGCCAGACGCTGGGAGTTTCTCAAGTTTCTCTCCCTCTCTCACTCACACAAGCCATCCATCAGGCTGGGGATCGATGGTTTAAGTCAGCCATGTTCAGCTCCACAGATGGAGATCATAGTGAGAGGGGAGGGCTGGGGAGGGAGGAGGGAGGGCTGGAGAGGGAGGAGGGAGGCTGGAGAGGGAAGGGAGGCTGGGGAGGAGAAGGGAGGGCTGGGGAGGGAGGAGGGAGGCCTTGGGAGGGAGGAGGGAGGGCTGGGGAGGGAGGGAGAGGGAGGAGGAGGCCTGGGGAAGAAGGGGGAGGCCTGGGAGGGAGGAGGGAGGCCTGGGGAAGAAAGGAGAGACCTGAGGGAGGCCTTGTGGAGGGAGGCTGGGGGAGGGAGGAGGGAGGCCTGGGGAGGGAGGAGGAGGCCTGGGGAGAGAAAGGAGGAGAGGAACCTGAGGGGAGGCCTTGTGGAGGGAGGCCTGGGGGAGGGAGGAGGGAGGCCTGGGGAGGGAGGAGGGAGGAGGAGGCCTGGGAAGAAAGGAGGAGGGCTGAGGGGAGGTCTTGGGGAGGGAGGCCTGGGGGGAGGGAGGAGGGAGGCCTGGGGGCAGGTCGTGGGCCCTGTCACTGGTGCTGGGAGGAGAGGTCCTCCAGGGGGCATGTGTGAGAGAGAGCCAGGGTGGACTCCCAGTTCATCCAGGAGAGGCCTGGGACTGGGGGCACATGGGGGTGATGATGGGGGTGATGATGGGGGTGAACATGACTGTGTGCTGCTCGTCAGAAGACTTTAGAACACACCACAGGCCCGTACGTGCAGACACGCACGGACACCTACGGCACACGCACTCATCTTCCCATCGACACTTTCACGGCACTCTCACTTTTCATCTAATCCCTGGCTTCGACCTCCTGAGCCAGCAGAATTCTGCTGAATAAGTAGGGTATCATGGCGCAACCTCTCCCGCGAAATGGGCGGGTATCCGCCACTACGACGTCTGCATACGACAATAACTCGCGAGCACATGTACGAAGAGCGGAAGAAAGATCGAGGACAAAAGCGATCAGAAATCAAGCGTCAATACTCCTCTCCTGCTGACTCCTATACTAACTCACTCCCCCCTCCCCCTCTCCTCGCCTACCATCCCTCCTCCCTCACTCATCTCCCTCTCTCTTTCTGGACACCCCCGTCTCACTGAACTCTGACTCAGTCGTGTACTCACTGCAGAAACTGCTATTGACATCTTAATACAATAAAAAGGAAAATAAACATAATTATCCTGATCGTTATAATTATCTGCTGCCCGAGGCCTTTCATACATTATCATGAGCTGGTTAATTAAATGGATGTGTGTGCGCGTGTGTGTCCTGTGTGTCTTGTGAAGGCCGTTGGCCGTCTGACGTCTTGGGACAGTAACATCAAAGCTGGGTAAATATTCACTCACCTCTGGGATTGAAGCTGGAAAGAGACAAGGAAGACGTGTGTGCGCGTGTGTGAGTGAGAGAGACAGAGAGAGGAGAGAGAGAGGAGAGACGGAGAGGGACAGAGTAGGAGAGGGACAGAGTGAAGAGAGGAGAGACGAGGAGAGAGAGGAGAGAGAGGAGAGGTGAGAGGAGAGGAGGGAGAGAGAGAGTAGAGAAGGAGAGAGAGACGAGAGAGAGAGAGAGAAGAGAGAGAGAGAGAGAGAGGGGCAGAGAGAGGAGAGAGAGAGAGAGAGAGAGAGATGAGAGATGAGAGACAGAGAGAGAGAGGGAGAGAGAGAGAGAGAGAGAGAGAGAGAGAGAGAGAGAGGGAGAGACGAGAGACAGACAGAGGAGAGAGGGAGGGAGAGAGACAGAGAGAGAGGGAGGGACAGAGTGAAAGAGAGAGGGACAGAGTGAGAGAGAGAGAGAGAGAGACAGAGAGAGAGACACAGAGACAGACAGAGAGAGAGAGAGAGATGCAGACGCGTCCTTCACTTGGGTCCCTGGTGAGCACGGACGCTTAACGGATCCAAACTGCCTCTTTTATCTGCCGTTCACATTTAACAGCCAACTTAATAACGGACCAGTCAGAGCACTCCACCGCATTGTTGGAATAGTCTGCTGAGCAACACACACACACACACACACAGAGGCTTAACCACTGTCTATGGTGGAGACAGGGTCAGTGTAGTTTTACAGTTGTGCGGTAGACAGCTCTTACATCACACACTTCTGGGTGATTACTGTACCAACAGCCCTGTGAAAACACAGCCCACTCTCCAGCCCTCATCTGGCCCACTGGGGAATATTACACTTTACTGCACGCATGCATTACACACTCACGTGAATGGAAGCGCCCACACACACACACACACAGTCTGTCTCTCCGTTTTTCTATCTCCCTCCCCTTCTCACCCTCTTCCTCTCTTTCCCTTGCTGTCTCTCTCTCATGTCACACACACACACACACACACACACTCTCTCTCTGGATATTACAGTGGTGTATACCCAGAAGCTAATGCTGGTGTACCAGGCTGATGGAACAGCCCGTTCACTTTATTATGCATTAGAGGTCCAAGGCCCCTTCATTACAACCTAATGACATTTGGTGGGACGGCTAATCAGCCTCCGGAGACCCTCACACACACACACACACACACACATTAAGCGCACACACACACACACACACACATTAAGCACATACGCACACGTACACGTACACACCCACGCATGAGTGCTTGCGCACACACATATAGGCTGAAGTACATACACACACACAATACTGTAAGTACATATGCACACAACACACACACACACACCCATGTGCACAAACACCTCCCACCCCCCCACCCCCCACCCCCCCCCCTTGCGAAAAAATACATTAGCAGACAGACACACAGAAACACACAGGCCCATGAATACATAAACACACACACACTCCTCCTTCCAGCCCTTTGCTCCGGAGCAGCGGAGAACCAGACGACCTTAATCTGCACCAACAACAAGAGGGAGGTAAATAAAACATGCACACACATGCCCAGCAATGTCTGCGGCAGGAAATGCACAAACACACGCGTATACACATGGAAACTTGAGACCTGTCCCACCACACACACACACACAGCCTCACCCTTAACACACACACATACACGGAAACTTAGACTGGTCCCACCACACACACACACACACAGCCTCACCCTTATTCCCAGGTGGATTCCCACATGGTTTCAAAGAGACTGAATCCCTGTTTTATTGATTGGCTGATTCATTTCCCCTTGACTGACTGTTTTCGGTGAGCATACCGCTCCTGACTTTCAATAAACTGGCTGGCTGGTGGATGGATGGATGGCTGGCTGGCAGTCTCCCTGGCTGGCTGTCTCAGAGAGGAACAATGATCCTGGTGCTGGGGGCTATTAATGCCATCAGCCCCTCCCCAGTCTGTCAGCAGACACCCTTCTGACACACACACACAAACACAACAAACACACACACACACACACACACACACACAACACACACACACACACACAGCTACCCTCCAGCTGACAGACGGACAGATCTCTGAATGCCCAGGTGGCACAGGAAACCCTGGAGCCTTGTCTGGCCTGGCACGGGAACACACACACACACACACACACACACACACACACACACGTGTGAACGTATGCATACGTTACACCACATCCATACACACACACACACATCTAATGCACAATAAATCCCAACACAGACACACACACCACCTTCTTGCAATTAACACTGCGCCTATAGCTGGAGGCACAGAGGAAATGAGCTTTTGGTTTGGGGTGGGGTGGGGAGACGAGGGGGGAGGGAGATGAGGGGGAGGAGGGGGAGGGAGATGAGGGGGAGGAGGAGGGTTGAAAGGGGTAGACGGATTAGAGAGGCTGTGAGGGTTATGGTTGGGAGAGGAAATATAATGTGTGGCATGAAAGTATGGACGCTGAGTAAGGTAATGACTGTGTGTGTGTGTGTGTGTGAGAGGGGGGGGAGGGAGGAAGTGTATGTGCCCATATAAGCATGTTCCTTTCCACACTCTTCCACACTTCCTCTGAATGTGTGTGTGTTGTGTTTGTGTAACCTGGAGCCCACTGTCGATGTTGCACTGTCAGGCTCAATTAGGCAGAAGACAACCGTTGATGTCGGAGACAATTAAAAAAGCAAATTAAAAACGGCATTAAAACAAGATGCAATGTCCGCTCTTTGTGGCGTTGAAGTGTAACGTATCGCCTACATTTGTTAGGTGCTCATTTATAGTGCTCACTTCCTCGCTAAAGGACAGCCTTTCTGGAAACTGGCGTCAAAGTTATGGCGTCATCCTGCTGATTTTCCCCCAACGGAATTAAGGAAAAACAACAAAAAGGCACCCAAATATGGCCTTTGTTTAACGAAGGCTTCTGAGAGCTTATCCATTCTCTATAGAAACGTAATCTTTTGCACTTGGAAACGTCGTCATTAGTTTCTCAGCATTTTCCCCAGACAGAGTGAAACCAGGTCTCGCAAATAACTTTTTTCCCTCACAGTCCCAGTACCGTCCCAAAGTGCAAAAAGGAAACCGTCCACAACTGAACTTGACCTGTCCCAAAATGTTCATTATTGTGGTTAAAAGGTCAAAAGGTAAAAAAAAACAAAAAAAACATCTAAAGACATTTTGAAAGGTTGGAAACATATTTTCGAAAACATTTCTAACGGTTTGGGCAGACACACTCCCAACAACACCCTGCTTTTGGTCAGGGTCATGTGACCAGAGTCATGTGACCACACTGGTGGTTAGCTTATAGTGGAGGAAACATTTGACTTGGCTTGAAGCATAGCAAACAGCACATAGCAAACGGCACATAGCAAACAGCACATAGCAAACAACACACAGCAAACAGCACGTAACAAACAGCACCGAAAATTAGCAGCTAGCTATTTACACTTCCTTCTCAGTGCCCGTATAGAAATACAATACTGAACAACATGAAGACTTTTCACACTTGATTCTCATAAGAACTAAGGATGGGCTGATTTAGCCTTATGAAATCACTTATCAGTGTAGTGGGGGGTGTTGGGGGGGGGGTGTTGGGAGGGGGGATGGGGTGTTTGGCAGGGGGTGATGTTTGGCGGTGGTTCAAGTGTTCAGGCCCTGTGGGGTCTGGTGTGTCTGGCGAGGTGGGCTCCGTGTTGGCAGCAAGGCAGTTGGCACCCCCCCGTCTGACAGACATGGAGCGTTCCCTCTGGACCTCTAACTAACCAACCACACCCTGGCACATCCGCTCCCAGACTCCTTGCCCCCAGCTCCTCTCTCCCCTCCCCTCCCCCCCCAAACCCACTTAGCCCTCTTCCGCCCATCCCCATCCTCCCCCTGTCCCTCCCCCCCCCCTTCCCTCCCTCTCAGTGGCAGATGGGCACTATGTGTGACGGCAGGGTCATGAGGTCACATCCACACATGGGGTAGGGGTCTACTCTCTTACTGTGTGTGTCTGTGTGTGTCCAAAGTTACTGATTACTGGATAATGCTACTTTAGAAATGGTTGTTTTAACCCTACTCTGGCATTCCACACACACACACACACACACACACACACACGTAAATTCACACACAGACTCTCTCACACACACACACACACACACACAAAAGGATGTACTGTAGTGACACACATCCTTGACACGCTGCCTGGGTCTCTGGCGTGACAATGTCACGCGTGATTGTGTCAAGTGTGTTTGCATGAGTGTGTTACTCTATGTGTGTAGGTGTATGGGAGTGTATTTCTGCTTAGTAAGGGCACACACACACACACAAACACACACACACACAAACACTGCGTCCAAGCAGTGCTGTTATGACGCTCCACGCAGACAGGATCCGGGCATCCTTGGCGTGACTAAGTCTAAGTCCGTGTCAGCATGACTGAGTGACTGTATATGAGATACCCACAGAGCCTAACACCCCCCCCCCTCCCCCCTCCCACCAAGGCCACAGATCTGCATAGTGAAATCCCCCCTCTATCGAGCCACAGCAGGAAAACAGACAAAGCCCTTTAACCAACCCCTCAGAAAACACCTCCGGAGGACGACAACAAAGAAGGCATTCCTCCACACACCCCCCTACACGCCGCCGCCGCGGCTCAGGAGTGGAGTGGCACATTGTGTTCCCCGATGCAGGGACCGCGTCGGAACACTGGCAGAGACGTCTCCGTGGCGGGCCGCGGAGCCGCCTCGCCTCCCCGCGTGAGCGTGCCTTTGTGAGCGCCCGCTTGGAAAAGGTTAGATAGATAGATCATTATGAAACGCCACGACACACCGCGGGCAATTATTTAGCGCCTTCGCGTGAGAGGCGGTTTGGTGTCGGAGCCCGCGTGTTGGGGGAGGGAGGGACGATGAGATTAAGAGAGAGAGACAGAGAGAGAGACAGAGAGAGAGAGAGAGCGAGAGACAGAGAGAGAGACAGAGCGAGAGAGAGAGAGGTTGGAAACCATCCATCTTGTGTGTGTCCGCGTTCAAAAAGGTACCCTTTGTGTGTGTGAGAAACGCAGACAAAAACGCCTCTCATGGGTGAGTGTGATTGTGTGTGTGTGTGTGTGTTTCTGAAAGCTTCCGTTGTGTGAGAGCAACAGTGCTTTCTATAGTCATATCTGCATATCTGTTATGACCCATGAGAGCAGTATGGGAAGTGTGTGTGTGTGTGTGTGTGCGCAGAATACAGGAAGACCCATATCACTGGTGTCTGGGTCTGCACGGTTCGACTGAAAGGGGAGGAAAATAAGGAGCAAGATAAGGGGTGGATAGAGGTGTGAGGGCAGGAGGCGGTGGAGGGAGTTAGGAAGGAGGGGATGGATGGAGGGAGTTAGGAAGGAAGGAGTTAGGAAGGAGGGGATGGATGGAGGGAGTTAGGAAGGAGGGGATGGATGGAGGGAGTTAGGAAGGAGGGGATGGATGGAGGGAGCGATCACTTGTTTTGGACACGCATCATTTTCTCTGCAAAGGAAGCTGGCAGCTGCTGTATGAGCAGAGAGGAAAGGAGATAGAGAGAAAGAGGAGAGGTAGGAAGAGGGGGGAGAGACCTGCGCCGTAAAGTTAGGGGGAGGAGAGGGTGGGGGGAGTGGAGAGGGAGTGGACTGTGAAAGCGTCAGAGAAGAAAGTGTCCTTCGACTATTGTGAAGTGAAGAAGGGTGGGGTGAAGAGTGATGGAAAGAGGAGAGGAGAGGGAGGGCCGACCTATACAAAGGCCACCTGTTTTATTCTTGACAACAACGTCCCCAAATTATCCGTCAACAAATCACAACAAAACACTCAAACATCTGGCTGGCTGGCCCAGAAGGACCTGGGAAGATATAGACAAGAGTGGGCTTCACACCAACTGTCTTCTCTTCAGCTTCGGCAAGTGGCCCCAGTGTGTGTGTGTGTGTGTGTGTGTGTCGGCACAGCAGAGATACCTGACCCATAGCACTTCAGATACTCTTGTCTTGGTGTGTTACAAACCACTTGTGTTACAAAACAACACCCTATCCACCTGCAGAAGAATCCCTGCATTTGCAAGAGTGAGACGTTTCCCCAGTGGGCTTTTAAAATCACAAATTGCACATACACTACTCAAGCACCCCCATTCAGCCGTCCACCCCTACAACCTTACACACACACACACGCACACACACACACACAGCAAGCGTGACGAAACACCTTTGTCTCTTCCCAGCTGCAAAGTGTGTGGCCACCTCTCCTCACACACACACCCTCACAGATGGACCAGTGACGAACCGTGACAATTACACCAAGGTCTTTACAAGGGCTAAAGAATCCACCAAAACGCTCTATCAAACATCAAAAATCGTCACCAACAGCATCCCACAGTACTATTTACACCTCAGGTTTTGAAACAGAATCTGTTATTTCTCAATGAATTATATAAATGTACACTTTCCTCACCGGCCGTGACAGCTTGTAAACATGTGCAAGTGCTAGAAAAACTGCTGAAACTAAAATGGCTTTGCTCAAGTAGTAAATGAGCTTGTTACTCATAAAACGTATTTACTGTGGTATAAAAAGACAATGTCATCGTCGGTAAAACGACCTTAGGAGAAGACACGCAGGCCCAACAGTAGACTGCGCAAACCCCTTTCTTGCAACTACAGGGGCATGATTTAGCCAAAGTGGAAATTGTAAAAAGTAAGAACGTAGTAATATAGACACATTCTATAGGCCCTATGAGCAGAAATCTTAAAAACATATGACTGCAAAATTTCGTAGCGTGGGTGCGCTTCTTCAACAAGTAGCGAAAAGCATTATGTAGACGATCGTCTGGAAGAAGAAAAAATAAGAAAAGGGGGCCTACTCACCATCATCAGACATCAGAAATCTTCCTTGCGATATTTACGGATATGATGATCACAGAAATTGAATATAGCATAGGTTTGACTTAGTATTATACATTTTATAAATTATAACAAGGCATTGTGTGCAACAGCGACAAATCCAATGGAAAGCTGCGTGACCAGCTGTAGCCAATCGTCATTCTGGTTGACTAATTGACTGCAGGATCTGTCATTAAACCAGAATCAGTTTGTTTGCGTGAACCTTGTTTACATCCATCTTCTGTATACAGGCCCATTTTGACTTTTGGTTCATGAAACCAGCTAGATGGGCCTATGTAGGAAAATGTTCTGGATCACGAAAGCTGCGACCAACAGCCCATACTCCACAACACAAACATAATAAAAGCTTTAGATATTATGCTATAGAAGTAGGCAACATGAAATATGTTACACATGAGCACATTTGGTATGTTCTCAAGTTATAGCCTAAATCATCAATAGTAATAATTTGCCAATTTGGTCACTCTGATTTCTTAAGTAGCCAAACTTTTAATGGTTCAGTCTCATTCATATTTTGGGCAAGTAAAAAGCAGAAAATCAAATACAGGCCGTTAATAGGCGTCACTAAAAGTCTAGCTCGTATTTGAAACTCTCAGCTTACAAATTTAGAAACAACAAATAGCTAAAGTGATCTGACCATTCGACAATTGGTGATCTATTCAAAATGGCTATTGGGATAGTGAGCTCAGAAAAGGAGGAAGTACAATTCAACTGTCACTCAAAAATGATGCCGCAATACAGTTGAATGGCTGAGGTCTCTGAATGCTACTTAGCGTTCCGTTGTTAGCTTTGTTTTCTCCCCACAGACCACCTGAGAAAACCCTGACTGGAACCTGCTCTTCCTTTCTGTTCTCCTATTTCCTTTCTTTCTCGCTCGAACACGCACACCCGCACACACACTGAATAAGACTCAATTAGTATGATGGTCTAACAGTGCTGATGTCACTTTTACAGTGAGTCACTGGGGCCCATATGGGCTTGTCCCACCCCAGCTACACACAAACACACACACACACACACACCAATACTGGGTCTTGTGTTCCGTATCCGCTGGCAACGGAAGTCTACTGTTTATGAGTGTGCCCAGACAAAACAAATATCTCTCTGACCTCTTCTGTTCTACTGGGCCCCCATCCCTCCCTCCCACTCACTCTTCCTCCCATCACCCTCTCTCTCTATCTGCACCCCTCTTTTTCCTCCTCTCTCTCTCCTCTCTCTCTCTCTCTCTCTCTCCCACAATCATCCTCTCTCTCTTTCTTTATCTTTTCCCTACCATCATCAACCTCTCTCTCCCTCCCTTCCTGGTTTGCATGCTGACACGGCTCAGTGGCTCTCTGGACACAAACTATTTCCATGCCTATTGTCCCCCTGACAGCTTTTGTCGTGGAGGGAGAAAAAGGAGACCCCTTAGCCTGCATCCCCTCACCCCCACCCTCACCCCCACCCCTCACCCCCACCCCACACACACACACACATTCCACAAGCGAGGAGGTCAGAGGGTGCAGCTGCCTCAGTAAAGGGACAAGGGGCTGGGGGGCTGATTCATTCACTTTCCTCCCCTTTTTCTTCTGTGGATGGAGAAAGAGAAAGGGAGAGAGAGAGAGGGTGAGAGAGGGACAGGGGCTATTGGGAGAGAGAGAGAGAGAGAGAGGAGAGGGTGAGAGAGGGTAGAGGGGCTGTTGGTAGAGAGAGAGAGGGTGAGAGAGGGAGGGGCTATTGGTAGAGAGAGAGAAAGAGAGAGAGCAAAGCGAGAGAACAGAGGGGCCACAGAAGGCCATTTTTGTTTGGGTTGTTGTGTCCTTGGGCCTGGTTTGGGCTAGATGTTGTTGTGCTCCCCAATCTAAATACTAACACAGATCCCCGCCCTCCCCGCGTCCCCTTTGCTTCTAAACACAGAAACGACCACTGTACTGTAGGAACAAGAGTTTCGCCCAGGCATCTCTTCCTGAGATGGGCATGTGGGCTGCACATGTAGGCTCTTTGCCGTGGTGCATTGTGGGTATAAACAGTGCCGAGGGCGCAGCCTCTAGGCTGGATCCCTGAACCAACACTGCAGCAACAACCGTTTGTTTTACTGTACTCCCCCGGAATGTCTCATTAAGTATTGCTTATGTACTGTAGGCATACCTGCCCGTGTGTGTATGTAGGTGTGTGAATGTGTGTGCGGGCACGTGTGTGTGCGAGAGTGTAAAGTGTGTGTATCTGTTACTCTGTGTGAGAGAGAAGAGAGAGAAAGCAATATTCTTGTGAAGTCCTAGTTCATTTTCATACAGTGGCCCCCCTACTGCAACCACTGTGCTCCCACTGAGGAGTGGAGCAAAGTGGTAGTAGAGTTTAATTGAACACAACCTTCTTTGTCATTCTCTTTGTGTGACCGGAGGGCTGTGTGTGTGTGTGTGACGTGTATGTGTGTGCAGGGATGTGTATGTGTGTGCATATTATGAAAGTTCTCCTGTGCGGCAGTGCTGCTACCACACAGGAATATAAACAAATTCATCATGTAACATTAACACTTGCGATTCCCTCCAGCAGGGAGAACACAGAGAAGAGAGAGAGAGAGAGGGGGGCAAAGAGAGAGAAATATCCCTTCCCTCCCTCCTTCTAATGTTGGGTCCTGTGATATGCTGTCTTGTTTATTTGTCTCCGTCTCCCTCGTCTCTCATCTCTTTCTCATCTCTCTCTCACCCTCATCAGTTTTGTGTTTACAATCCCAGTTACATTTGTCATTCCTCTTGTTGTGAACACTTACACTGCAGTCTGGTTCTCTTCCTCAGACAGCGGTGGACACGGGAGGAGAGAGAGGAGGAGAGAAAAGGGAGAGAGGGAGAGAGAGGGAGAGAGAGGGAGGGAGAGAGAGAGGGAGAGAGAGAGAGAGAGGGAGAGAGAGGGAGAGAGAGAGAGGGAGAGAGAGATGGGAGAGAGAGGGAGAGAGGGAAAGAGAGGGAGAGAGATGGAGGGAGAGGGAGAGAGATGGAGAGAGAGGGAGAGAGAGGGAGAGGATGGAGAGAGAGGGAGAGAGATGGGAGAGAGAGGGAGAGAGATGGGAGAGAGATGGAGAGAGAGGGAGAGAGATGGAGAGAGATGGGAGAGAGAGATGGGAGAGAGATGGAGAGAGAGGGAGAGAGAGGAGGAGAGAGATGGAGAGAGATGGAGAGAGAGGGAGAGAGATGGAGAAAAGAGGGAGAGAGAGGGAGAGAGATGGAGAGAAAACAAAGGGGTGAGAGGAGGGATGGGGAAAGAAGAGGGGAAAGTTGAATGTTACACTCTTTAGAATCTCAGCGGGAGGAAAGATGAAAGTAGAAGAGATGACCATACCCGTTCCTCCGTGTATGTTTGTGTGTGTAGAAATGTGCGTGTGTGTGGGTGTGTGTGTGTGTGTGCAATCCACTAACTGCCTACAGGTGCAATCACAGGATGAGGCATATCCACCAATCACCATGCATGCCCTTTCACCTCACATCACAGACACTTGTGACACCCTACCTGTCAGGTAGACTCCAGCTCTCCTCTCCCTCCCTCTCTTTCACTCACCCCCTGAAGGAGCTTGGCATATTAATCATCATGACATCCTAATCGTACTTCTCCAAGTCCTCTCCGCACTGTGATTCGATATGCAGAGATTTTGCCCAGTAGCGAGGAAAAGGAGAGGAAAAGATGAGAGAAGAGGAGAGAGAGAGAGAGAGAGAGAGAGAGAGAGGAAGCGTTGTTGACCTTCGCCTATCCCCATGGTAACGGCAACTTACCGCTGGATTGTTTCCGCGCTAAGTCAAGTGGGCCAATCCCTGGGCTTTAACGCCCGCTTCTCGCCGACGAAGCTTCTCGAAAATCTAATTTAGGGGATTATCTCTCTATTGATTTCACTTAAACTCACTCTCTTTTCTACTTTACTCCGTTTTTTTTCATCTTCCGTGGCTGGTTGTGATAACAGTAAAATTCAGGCGTCGTGCTTTTCCCCTGCGAGGCTGCGGAAGCCTCAATGACTACAGACTTGCCTGTGAACAACTGTGTGTGTGGTGTGTACCATGTGTGTGTCTGTGTGTCCATGTGTGTGTCTGTGTGTGTGGTGTGTGTGTGTGTCTGTGTGTGTGTGTGTGTGTGTGTGTGTGTGTGTGTGGTTTGTGGGTCGGTTCACTTTTAATCTTTTGTTCGTGTTTCTGTGCACTTGTGTTGTGTGTGCATCATTAAAGGGTATTAATCTGTGTGTGTGTGCGTTCATGTGTGTGTGTGTGTGTGTGTGTGTGTGTGTTCGTGTGCGTTCGAGCGCCACACACGGGTATCATCATCCCTGTCATTAATATTCCTCTGTGTTCATTGAGCAGGAACAGATTAGCAAGGAAATGATTACCATGTAAGGAGACCACAGGAGTCCAACTAAACAGCCTTAAACCCTTAGCATAAGCTAACTCATTACAGCACGGCTAACGCTAGTGAATTAGCATTAGCATAAGCCTGTTTTCTATTGACTGAGCATCTTCAGTTGTACAGTTCGGGTTAGCGTTAGCGTGTTTCCTATTGAGCGAGCATCTTTTATTTTGGCGTTAGCATTAGTGTTAGCATTGACATGTTTCCCATTGAGTGAACATTGTTAGTTTCCGCATCAGTGTTGTTAGCATTGAGTTGACATCATCGTTTTGCAATGTGTTGTCCATGGAATAAACATTGGCAGTTCAAGCATCAGCGAGTTTTCTTAAGAGTCAACATAATTAGTTTTGTCTGAATTACAGTTGTTTGACCTCCTTTGGACTTGGCCTTGGAAACCACCGCAACAGGTTGTCATGGTAGCATCATTATCTTGGTAAATACCATTCTCTTTGAGTCTCAGCAAAGACAATTTGTGTGTGTTCATGTGAATCTGCGTCTGTGTATACATGTGTCTTTGAGTGTGTGTGTGTGTGTGTGAGAGAGTAATCTCATCTCACAGCCCATAGATCAAACACTATATAGCAGCTGCCTGGCCATATCTTTGGCCCACCCAGGTGAAGTCTCTCTCCCTTTTACCCCACCCATCCCTTCCCCTTTCTCTGTAATCCACCCATCCTTCCTCTCTCTCTCTCTGTAATCCACCCACTCTCTCTCTCTCTCTCTCTCTCTCTCTCTCTCTCTCGTAGGGAGGCACCAGACGCTAACAGTTGCCGTGGCAACGTGACGGAAAAGCCTAAACAAGAGAGGGAGGTAGAGGAGAAAAGAGAGGGAGAAAATGAAAAAAAGGGGGAGAGGGAGAGCAAGGGGGAGAGAGAGACGGTGGGTTTTAAAGCTGACATCAGCTATGTCGATACGTTGCCAGGCAACACCCAACACTAATGAAGGTAACTGATTGATAACACAGGGTGTGTGTGTGTGTGTGCGCGCGTGCGTCTGGTTCCATAGAGGTCTCAGTAGGCACCTTTAAGAGAACTAATAAATGGAGAGAGACGACCAAGAGAGATAAGAAAGGAGACATACTCCTATAGACACCCTTCACACCTGTAAGGTCTCTCTGGGGGGTGTGACCTTTACACACACACACACACACGCACACCACACACACAGAGAGTAAAGAACACGCAACGACACAAGAGAGTGGTGCTTAACATTTTTGTTTGTTTTTTTAATCAACATTTTTTTTCCAAAGCAGGAATGTACTAGTTTTTTTCCTCTCTTTTGAAGTGTGTTGGGGAGAAGGGGGAGGTAGGGAGTGGGGTACAGGGGGTCAGAGTGATAAGTAGGGAGGGGGGTGGGGTGGGGTACAGGGGGTCAAAGTGATAGGGGGAGGGAGAAAGAGAGGAAGGGCGGAGGAGAGGACACAAAAATAACCATCATACACACAACGGTGTCCTGATACAAAGTCTCAACACGTCACGTATACGAAGCCAACTCCCTCCTCGGGCCGCACTAACTGGCTATTGGCACAGAGAAAACACACACACACACACACTCTCTATCTCTCACACGCGCGCACGCACGCGCGCACACACACAGATCAACAGAGGCGGGAGAAGGAGGTGTGCATTTTCACAAAAACAGAACTTTGTCCTTTTCGTTTTGAAACGCAAAACCCAGCAATGTTCATGATAAAGCCAACACATTGAGAACAGTCGAAGCGAACAGAGAGTGTGTGGGACTGCAGAACAAGAGAGACACAACCTTTTTCTGAATCAAAACACCAACAATGAGAACAAAAACAAGTCCGAAAGATTTCCAACCGTAGAGAGAGAGTGAGAGAGAGAGAGAGAGAGAGAGAGACAAAGGGAGGAGACGGAGGCCATTTTGAGGATCCAAATCGAGTCCAAGAAGTGAGGAAACTGTCCCCGTGGAAGCGGCCATCTTGGGCCGACACTTGTCGGACCCCGTCGCCGCGGACAACGGAGAACGGAGGGAGAGAGAGAGCAAGAGAAGACTACGGAGAACGGAGGGAGAGAGAGAGCAAGAGAGAACCTTTTTTTTATCTTAGTTGACCTTTAAAACAACAGATGATACACAGTAGCGTAGAACACAATTCATATCTTAGTCATTGGATAAAGGAACGGAGCATCAGACTAGGCTAATGTGGCTAATTCTGACTGGAACAACACAGAAGCGACGCATGTTAAGATCAGGATACGCAGCGAGCGCATATCAACTTCAGAACATAGAAGATGAAATGATCAGAATATTACATTGTAGAAGCTTTGACACACACACACACACACTGAATCGCAGTGGCCAATTAGCACTTTATGACAGTAACTGCAGCTGACAGAGGCGTGTGTGTGTGTGAGAATGACAAAAACTGTAACACAGTTAGAAAAAACCTTTGGAGGAAATACAACTCTTATCTTCTACGTCACTGGGAATCATTGTGTATTGTGTGTGTGTGTGTTTAGGGTACAAGGGTTACTGCACCGAAACTGGCTCTGGCCACACACACACACACACAACAAGCCCTCTTTTTCATTCGGCCACTCTACCAGAGGTTGTCTTAATCATGAGGAAAGAGCCGGAGCTGTGTCAGAAATACTGAACCACCTGATGGCAATCAGTGTGTGTGTGTGTGTGTGTGTGTGTGGTGTGAGAAGAGTTGACTATGTGAGTGTGACATTGAATGCAATCAGTAGGCATTTGTGAGAGGTTGTGTGTGAAATCAGTATATATAGTATTTTGTGCGTGTATATGTGTGTGTGTGAGTGTGTGTGTGTGTGTGAGTGTGTGTGCGTTCTCATGTATGGTGCATCAGAACCAGACTGCTCAAGGGACTATTCTCTGCGTGCGGGCCTATTTCACCTCAATCAGTGAGTCCAGTAGAGTGTGTGTGTGTCTGCGTCATTAGAATCAGAATGAGAGTGTGTGTCTGAAATGCAAAGGCGTCGTTCTGGATGACAAGAATATATTTTGAGATTTCAAAATGTCTTCGTCTGTCGAGTCGAGCGATGTGTTTGCAGGTCCGAGTGTGTCAGTCGCTTCCTCAACATGTGTGTGTGTGTGTGTGTGTGTGTCTTGAGATTAAATCTCTCCTCATTCCACAGTCAGGTTTCTTCCCTGAAATCCATTTGGTGTGTATGTCCGTTCCACCTCTCCTCCCAGGGTGCATTTCTCCTTCTCAGCAGTCCATTACAGAGTCTCTCTCTCTCTCTCTCTCTCTCTCTCTCCTCCTCCTGTGCCATCCACTGTCTCACTCTCTTCATCCCCTTCTTCCCAAGGCATCCTTCATCTCTTCATGAATTCATTCCTTCGTTCTCTACAGCAGCGACTCAATCCTGCGCACTTTTTTTCTCTCCTCTTTTTTTTCAAAAAAAGTTCCACATTCCTTTTTTCTCTCTCCTACCGTCCGTCCCCTCGTCTTCACTCGTCTTCACTTCACCCACTCTCGCTTTTCCTTTTCCTCTTGCGTTCAAAAAGAAAAACTTTCATAGATGGTTTTTCTACCTCAACACTTCCACAAACGAGGTCTAAAACTTCAAAACTACGGCATAGTACAAGGAGCTATAAAAATATACACGGGTTGTAGAGAACCCATCGGAGGCTGAGGCTGGGAGAGAAAAGAGAACAGTTTGCCAGGAAAATAACAAAAAATAACAAAGGGATTAAATTAATTTACAAGGCAAAGGGAAAAGGTAGAGATACAAGGTCAGCATTCTAAATTGTCATCAAAACAACCAGCGGGTAAAAAACAGACTAGCAAGAGAGTGGGAAAAATATAATATAAACAATAGAAAACAAAAAAAACAACTAAAAATGATTTACTGGGTAGTCATATATATCATCTATACGTGTTGATAGCGATAAAAAAATCTCACTTTTTTGATATTCGCTCACTTTTTTGTGTTTTGGTTTTTAAGACAGTCTAAAGAACAGAGGCACACACACACTTACAGTCACGCGCGTATAGCTTGTACACCAAAAGAAACACACACGCTTTACTGAAGCACACTAACTGCACACACACACACCTTCCTGTGTGACAGTAGTGTCATAATTATTACCCAATCACATACTTTCTCAACCTTACACAAACACACACACAGTCACTCTAACTCACACTCACAGTTATTAAAATATACAAGATTTTAAATGTCACTAAGACTCGATCGGTCGGACCTCTAGTTAAGAGTCAAGTCATGTGACCCCAGCCTGGTGTTCTGATTGGATGAGTCTGAGGCCCCTGTTTAGAATGAGAAACCGTACAAACACAAACAAACTAGAATCCTATAGGTGAGTTAGCATCGGGGGTCTCTGATAGGCTGACAGAGATCTAGGGTGGGACCACTGGGACCACCTGGGGTCAGAGTTCTCTGGCGCGGCCGGAGTGCTGGGATTTGTAGTTCTTAGGGGTTAGGCCTCCCAGAGAGTGAAGTCCATGTTCCGGAGCAAAGTGCTCGCTCCCATGTTCCCATGGCGATACGTGGTGGCGGGCGGGCTGTTCTTTTCTCTCTCTGGGGAATCTGATTGGTTCTGAGAGAAGGGGGTGGGGTTAGTGGGGGATCATGGGCCGGTCCAGTCTCTCACCAGTGCTGTCCTCTTTAGGGGGGCCGGCTGGGGGTGGTGGTGCTGGGAGGGTCAAGGGAGGGCGACGCATGGTCATCCCCTCCCCTCCCCTCCACAAACACACACACTCTTGCACACATTTGCGCACACACACACACACACACTTAGTGACACAGTGTTGCTGGGGAGGGAAGGTGGAGCTCAAAGGCCGAAACGGGGCAGCAGATCGTGGATGGGGGGGAGGGGGGGGTTGGGCGGCGGTGGTGGTGGTGGTGGTGGGGGGCTGTTTGTAGGGCGTGGCGATCCGTAGGCGAGGCGGGGGCAGTAGGGTGGGCGCCTGGGGTGGGCGCCCGGCGCGTGGGGCAGCTCCTTCCCCCCCCCTCATACTTTGTAGTAGATGTTGGCGGGGCTCTGGGGGGGCATCTCCTGCACGATGTAGACGGGGTGTCCGTAGTCCCCCGCTCACCTTCTCGTAGTGCGGGCAGTAGGCCGAGTCCGAGGTCCGCAGCGGGATGATGATGTCACTGGGCTCCGAGCCGTTGTTGTTGCCGCCCCCCGCCACCGCCGCCCCCCCTCTTGGGGCTGGTGAGGGAGGACAGCGAGAGCGGAGGGTGGTGCGTGTCGGAGTGCTTGGCGTGCCGCCGGCGGTAACACACCACGCAGATCACCGCCGTCACCAGCAGGAGGAAGGCGGAGCCTCCGGCCGCGCCCGCGATCACCGCCACGTTGGAGGGGGGGAGGGGCCCGTTCTCTCCACCGCCTCCCCCGGACACGCCCCCCCAGCCCCGAGGGTGGGTCGCGTTCCCAGAACCACCTGGGGGGAGACAGAAACACAACCGTCATACACAGATCCTCTCTGTGTAAACACATTCACTGTGTCGCTGTCATGGTCAACCACTCCACCAGACATACGCCCACACACACACACACACACACACACACACACACACACACACACACACACACAGCGTTATATGAGTATTGTAATGCTTGTTCTTGTTTATATCAGAATAGCACTCAAATGGGGCATCATTGTAATGCATGTGACAATGACCTCACTTTGGTGTGACAGTCAACCATGACTAAATAGACGGCACATAAGTGGACACCACTAAAACACAAACATCTACAATCCTATTGTTCACTATTCAGGAATGCAAAAAATGTGACAATGACTCACGCATTGTGTGCTAGTGTGTGTGTATGTCCACGTGTGTGTACTAATATATACTTTCTGAGTGTAGTGTACTTATGCACGTGTGCATGCGCGTGTGTGTGTGCGCACACGTTTGTGAGTGTGTTGTGTGTGTGTGTTGTGAGTGTGTTGTGAGTGTGTTGTGAGTGTGAGTGGGTGTGAGTGGGTGTGCGCCCCCAGTGCCTGTGGACTGCCCGTCTGGCCCACAGTAACAGGAGTCTGATTCCGGCAAAGTGACTATTTCCCTAACCCGTTACCCCTAACGACCGTGTTTTGGGTAGCACTATGGTTCCACCACATGAAGCAAACCCACGGACCCTCTCCCCCTACCCCCCCTACCCCGGGACCACACACACTCCCACCAGAACCCTACACTCCCTCCGGTTCCACCGCATGGTTCCACACCGCATGGTTCCACCGCATGGTTCCACCGCATGGTTCCAGGCCCGGCAGGTGTTCTGGGGGGACCCCCTGTGAAGGTCTGGCGGGCGGGAGGAGGAGAGGGGGGGGCGAGGCTACAGACCGTGCCAGTGTGGTCGGTCGCGGCGGTTAGCACAGCTAACGCAACACGCTCCGGATTGGCCACTCGTTATTCTTGGCACACATCCCCTCGTTTTCCCTTTCCCCTCCTCTTCTCTTGTTCTCTCTCTCTCCCCTCCATTGGCTCCCCCCCCTCCCTCCCTCCCTCCCTCCCTGTCTCCCTCTCTCCCCCTCTCCCCCCTCTCTCCCTGGGTTATTGTGGACATAATGACCTCCCTTGCTCAAACGTGGCCCCAGAGCCCCCGCCCCCTGCTGCTAGCCCCCCTGCTGTGCCAGGCTGACTGAGAGCAAAACGCTAACACAAGACGCCTATTCCCATTTTGCTCTCTCTCGCTCTCCCTCTCGCTCTCTCTCTCTCTCATCTCTCTCTCCTCTCTCTCGTCTCCTTCTCTCTCTCTTTCTCCTCTCACTCTCTGCTCTCTCTCTCTGTCTCTCTCTCTCCTCTCTCGCTCTCTCTCTCTCTCTTCAAATCTTTCAAACCTCATCCTCTCGTCCTCTCTTCGTCTCTCTCTCTCGGTCTCTCACTCTCTCTCTCTCTCTCTCTCTCTCGTCCTCCTCTCTCTACCTCTCCCTCTCGCTCCTCAACGTCACTCTCTCCGTCCGATCTCTCTCTCGTCTCTCTCTCCGCTCGCTACCATCGCTCTCTCTCTGCATCCGCCATATCTGTCCTCAATATCGTCCAATCCTCTCTCATCTCATCTCACAATCTCATCTCAATCTACCCTTCCAAACTCTCTCCATCAAACCAAATCTCATCAGCTCTCATAGACCAGGCCTCTCACTCTCGGCCTCTCTCTCTCGCCTCTCTCATCTCTCTCTCTCTTCTCTGACTCAGCTCCGTCCTTTCTCTCGCTCTCGTCTTGCTCCCGCGCGCGCTCTCTTCTCGCTCTCTTTATGTCCTCTGTCCATATAGCCCTCCATCCCTTCTCTCTCCATCTCCATTCCTGCTGTCTTCATTCACAAGGCTCTTTTTAGTATCATCCTTCCCCATTTCCTCCCTCCCCTTCTCTGTTTTTCTATTCTTATCTGTTGTCCTTTCAACCTCGAACCCGCAACCCCATCTCCCTTTTTGCCCCTGCTCTTTTTCCTTCTTCCCCCTTGCTCTCCCTCTCTTTGGACCCTCTCTCCTTCCCTCTCACACCCCACCCCCCCCATCCTTCAACTTCATTTACACTTCCTATGGAGGGAAGAGACAGCCGGGGATAAGACTGACAGAACAGCACATTCACGTAGATGAAGAGGTCCCCGCCAACACAATGAGACCTCTACAAGTTATATTTCCCCTCCTCGGTCTTCCTTCCTGCACCCTCCCCCCTCCTCTCCCTTCTCTCCTTCTCTGCCCCTTCTCCTCCCCCTCCTGTCCCCCCCACCCCCCCCCCCCTCTCTCCTCTCCCCTTCTCCCTCCCCTCCCCTCCCCTCGATCTCTTCTCTCTCCCCTTCCCTCTCCTTCTCCTCTCCTCCCTACAGTATCCTCTCCCCTTCCTTTTCCCTCCGCCTCCCCTCTCCTCTCGTCTTCTCCCCTCTCCTCTCCTCTCCTCTCAAAACGAGTATCTGAAAACAGGCCCGCCTAAAAAATCTAATGACAATAATAAGTCTTTGAAACGTTTTGCCTCCGGCCGCCCCCCAGTCCCCCTCTAATCCCCTCCCCAGCGTCTATTAGAAGACAGCCATTCTCGCCCTCATCACTTAGCTCTGAGGCTATGCACCCGCGACGGAGGAGAGTAGATGGATAGGCGGAGGAGGGGAGATAGAGAGAGAGACTGAGAAGGGCAGAGATGGAATTAAATAGAGAGATCCACAGATGCACCAGGCTCCCTCCTAGCCTCCATTTGTCGCTTCTCTCAGTCGTTTTCCTTTCCTCTCTCGTCTCTTTCCTTCTCTCCTCACACACGACAACCCTTATCTTGCAATGAGAAAAATAATCTTCCTTCTGCTTTATCTCCGTGGGGGGATGC
>CAEFZP010001992.1:45000-56601 GCA_903064625.1 Mallotus villosus | reverse complement strand
CCCTCTCGTAGTGTTCCTGAGTTGAGGGCAGAGTATGAATCATGAGAAAACTGAAACTGACGACTCCCTGTGTCTCTATGATAATTATTCAATTCAACTTGATTTGTTTCTGCGAATTGCGAGAGAAGAGAGAGATAGAGAGCGCGCATATCACGAGCGCTCTCGCGACTCTTCTCTCGCTCTCTCTCTCTCTCTCTATCTCGCTCTCTCTCATCTCTCTCTCGAATCTCTCTTCTCTCTCTCTCATCTCGCTCTCCCCCTCTCCCTCTCCCTGCTCCCGCTCCCTCTCACCTCTCCCTCTCCCTCTCTCTCTCTCTCTCTACGTGCTCTCGCGCTCCTGCTCTCTCTCGCTCTCGCTCGTCGCTCTCTCATCTTCCCCTTCTACCTTTTCTGCTAGTTTCTGTCTGTGAGACGGCATGTGTGTGTCCAGTGTGATGTTGCGGAGACAATCGTCTGTTGGTATGTGTCCGCGCGTGTTGACTTGCGTGTGTGTGTGTGTATGTGAATGACGTTGTGGATCTCCACTCATGTAGGATTAGCCTCTGTGTAATTGAGGCAAAACTAACTTAAACTACTCTGGGACTCCTCATCCCCTTCTTCGCTTTCCTTCTTTCGCAGTCTCACGTAATTTCCCGCCACTTCCCATCTCTGTTTTGTTTTTCCTTTTCTGGTCCAAAACAGCAGAGACACACATGGTATTTGTATGAGCTCCAGTCAATACTACTGAAAGAAAAGGCCAGTTGTGTGTAGGCAAACTGATCGGAACAACTGGGAATTGTAAGTTTATTATCCTCCCATCTGTTAACCAACGTCTCCATCCTAATGAATGTACTTATGTTTCTACATAGGCTATTCAGTATGTCGAATACAGCAGTGTGTGTGTGTGTGTGTGTGTGTGTGTGTGCGTGTGTGCGTGGAGGCATCCCACACCACTGTAGATGGAAGCAGCCACATTATGTACATGGCGCTCTATATCTTCATCTGTCCACCCCGTAGAGCTTGGATTGCTTCTTTCCTGACATTTCCATAGGAGCACACCTCCAGCTTCACCCCACCACACACACACACACACACCACACACACACACACACACACACACACACCTCCAGCCTCACCACACACACACACACATCCTCCGCTTTTGGCTTCCTCACTACAACAACAGGCCCAATCAGCCCAGGTTTATCCAGCTAAGCAGTCCTTAGCTTTAGCGTGTTTGAGTAGGCACCAGACCAACACCTCTGCCACTTTCAAATGTTCCCCACAAGGGAGGGGATCCTTTTGGCCATGACTTCCTCCTGGGCCCAGGGCTCTTTTATCCTCACTCTCACAGTGCCGCCCCGAAGTTCGAAATTAACGGTCCCAAACTGAATTTGACCTCTCCTAAAATGTGAATTCTTGTGTTTTGGTATTTTTACATTCTGATATGGGTCTAGGTTATTTCCAACAGTATTTAGGTCATCCATACAGTCTTGGGGCTCGAGTCATGTCTGAATTTCAATGTGAATTAAAAAAATATAAATATTTGCGAAAAAAGGTTTTGAAAAAAGTTTCGAAATCGGGTCGTCCCAAAGTCTGTGTTGAACTTTCCCAGAAATATTTGTCATTGTCCCCGGGACGACGGGACAACGTTAATTTGGAGTTCTGCATGGGCCCCTGCTTAGGGTCTGTCAACCTCTGGGCTCTGGAAGGAGGATGACATGATCTCAGGCGGTTCGAAAGTGAAGACAACCGCTTTACGTTTCCCAGCCTACGGCATGAGTGTGTGTGTGTGTGTGTGTGTGCTACAGAGTCAGCAAAGTGTGTGTCTGTGTTTGCTGGGTTTTATCCTCTAGAAAAGGGAGTTGACTGTGTCACTCCAGGCCCCACCTGTGACCTAGAATCGAGTGATCACTGGTGAGGTGATTATCCCTGTCTTTTCCTAATACACACACATGCATGCACACACAGACACACAGACACACAGACACACACACACACACACACACATGCATGCACACACGGACACACACGCAGTATTCTGCATTCCAGGCATAAGACGAAAACAAGACAGGCCAGACACTTGACCTTTTCGCCAGACAGCCATGACCCCACAGGCTCCATAGCCACTGATGCTCTCCCTCGTGTGTGTGTGTGTGTGTGTGTGTGTGTGTGTGTGTGTGCGCACATGAGTGCAGACAAAGACCAAAAGTGTGTGTGTGTGTGTGTAAGAGAATCAGAGAGAGAGAGATGATGGAGAGAGTTTTAATTACATTCATACAATCTTCTTTTATCACTGTCCCAATTACTGGTCCTCCTGATTAAAACAACAAAAGACGGACAGACCCAATTTGTCGACAGATGTTGGACAAAACCAGACCTTTGGCCCATTTGGCTTTCTTTACCAATTTAGAGATCAAGCACATCAAGCCCGTGTATAGAACAAGTTTTGTTTGGCCGTGTTTAGCGTCTGCGTCGTTGGAGCTAATTCGTCTTTACATGTCCATGTTTCTCCTCCATTAAAACACATCTGCATCGAGAGAAGAAGAAAATAAAGCGCTGAATTCGACCGTGCGAGAATGCGGCGGGCCGCCCCCGTCCCTTTTAACCAGCAGACCCATGAAACCTATCGCGTTTACACAAAGAAGGGGACTGTAATTGCTAGAGTCTCGCTAAACCGCGCAATTAGCTTCAAATGACAAGACAGTCGGGCAAGCTGAAATTACCCGGTTTTCTTCCTTCCTTTCTCTCCCTTTTTTCCTAGCGTGTGTGGCGTGTCTTCCAACCTTTGCTGGCGAGAGAAGAAAAGGCAAGAGGAAGAATCGGAGAGAAAGGAAAGAAGTATAAAAGAATCCCCCACTGTGGAGCTTTACACAGACTGTAATTAAAAATCTCTGACACTTCCTCTGGAATGATGATACAGGAAGTAAATGTATAGGGGAGGAAAATAATAGTGTCCATGTGTTCCAACTGTAGCAAAATGAGGGACTTTGTCTGTCTGTGTGTGTGTGTGTGTGTGTGTGTGTGTGTCTGTGTGTGTGTGTGTGTGTGGACCGTGTGTGTGTGTTTGTGTGTGGGTACACGTTTGCAGGCTGGAGAATGTGATGAGGGGCAGCATCTTTAGTCAGGGGGGTGCTCTTGTTAAAATGACAGAGAGATCTATGTGGCTGTGCGTGGGAGACCCATCAAAGTCAAGGAGATGGAGTGTGATTGTGCGTGTGCATGTGAGTCCGTCTCAACAGCCATGAGCTCACAGCAGAGGTAAACACAGTCTATATCAGCAGTGGTAAACACAGTCCATATCAGCAGAGGTAAACACAGTCCATATCAGCAGAGGTAAACAACACAGTCCATATCCGCAGAGGTAAACACAGTCCATATCCGCAGAGGTAAACACAGTCCATATCCGCAGAGGTGAACACAGTCCATATCCGCAGTGGTAAACACAGTCCATATCCGCAGAGGTAAACACAGTCCATATCCGCAGAGGTAAACACAGTCCATATCCGCAGTGGTAAACACAGTCCATATCCGCAGAGGTAAACACAGTCCATATCAGCAGTGGTAAACACAGTCCATATCAGCAGAGGTAAACACAGTCCATATCCGCAGAGGTAAACACAGTCCATATCCGCAGAGGTGAACACAGTCTATATCAGCAGAGGTAAACACAGTCTATATCAGCAGTGGTAAACACAGTCTATATCAGCAGTGGTAAACACAGTCCATATCAGCAGTGGTAAACACAGTCCATATCAGCAGTGGTAAACACAGTCTATATCAGCAGTGGTAAACACAGTCTATATCAGCAGAGGTAAACACAGTCTATATCAGCAGTGGTAAACACAGTCTATATCAGCAGTGGTAAACACAGTCTATATCAGCAGAGGTAAACACAGTCTATATCAGCAGTGGTAAACACAGTCCATATCAGCAGTGGTAAACACAGTCCATATCAGCAGAGGTAAACACAGTCCATATCCGCCGAAAAAGCACTTCCCCCAGACCGTCCTAAGTCCAAAACCATGTCTTACATCTCAAACACACTGCGAAGGTTCAAAGTGGCGTCTTCCCACAGACTGCTCAGCGAAGCGGGACTCATTTTTAAATAACACTGCCTCATCTCATTTGTCTTTTTTTCCTCCTCATGTCTTCTTCGCAGATCCCGGCAACCCAAGGTGTCTGAAAAGTGCAATTACCTTACGGATGAGGCCTTGCCACCGGCTAATAGGAGAGCCTGAAATGGATTCGCTAGCAGATAAACCCACTGAGGGTGTCATTATACGGCTTCCATGGCAGCCATTATTACATTAGCTAAACTGACCATTAAATGAGCAGTGGCTCTCTTTCCCTCCATCTGGATGCACTTGTCTGGGAAGCTATGAAATGTGCATGTAGACACACATTTATTCTGAGGTTCAGCTATACTCCACGTTATCATAGACCTCTACATTGCTATGGCAATAGCCAGATGTATGTTCTACCCGGCGACAGGTTAACTGCTTGTCCTCGCTGATTGGCTGCAGAATTTGCTCACCTGGTGTCCTAAGTCTGAATAGAGTCCATGATTAGAGGTGAAAGAATGGAGAGACCACCACTGTTTCCATCTCAAGGCTCACATATGAATACTGGACATGAAAGGGGATACAATGTGTGTGTGTGTGTGTGTGTGTGTGCCCAACGCTTGGCATTTACTTGTGGGCATCGGGTCTGCTGTCGGATTGAGGGACAGAGAGTGGAAGAAAGCTGTGTTTTCAAGCCTCAACACACACAAAGTGCTCTTTGCGATGAGACTTAAAGCTTTTGTTGTCAGTGTGGACTGTTTTAATGAATAATGGATGATGAAGAGACAAACAGAAGGAGAGGAGGCCTGAGAGAGATAGAGAGAGAGAGAGACGGAGAGAGTGAGAGAGAGAGGAGAGAGAGGCAGAGGAGGAGGAAAACAAGATAATGGGAGGGTTTCCTTTAGGATATTTAAGCCCTGTTATCCACCTGGCATCCATTTTAGATTCCCCCAGAACCAATGGTGATTCCGCTCTCTTAACAAGCGTGCCATTAGTTAAGAGCAATTATCCATGCTGCTGCTACTTTGCTAATGGTGAAGATGAGACAGTTAATCGGTGATTACTATTAGGTCTGTTTGTACCATTTGGGTTTCCACTTGCATTATACATCATGGATGGCCCGGTGAGGCAGAAATAGGGTTCATCCAGGCACCCGTGTCTGTGTGTGTGTGTGTGTATGTGTGTCTGTGTGTGTATATGTGTGTGTGTGTGTGGGTGTGTGTATGTATATGTGTGTGTGTGTGTGTGTGTATGTATATGTGTGTGTGTGTGTGTGTGTCCGCATATGTGCATGCGATTGTGTGTCTGCTTCCTGATCCTCCTCCAATGGGGCGGAGGCTGCACGATGGATCCGTATCCGTGCTGGCTCAGCGGGAGGCGAGACGGCAGTGATCCCAACTCTGGGGCCTCCATGTGGGGAGGGACTCTCAACTCGAGTCCCCTGCCTGAGGCCTGAGTGTCTGGGCTCCAGCTGGGAGTGATGCTCCATTCCACGCTAAACACCTGAGCCAATCACAAAACAGCCATCGGCCAAGAGGAGGATCCGGCGGATGTAGATGTCGGAAAGCGAAAGAGATACCGGCGCTGATATCCATCACACTCCTTTTATCGCACCATCTCCCGCTGACTGCCAGAGAGTGTGTCTCCCTATGGCGGGAAGCTTTATTCATTTACATTTAGTCATTAAGCAGACATGGCGTATCCATAGCGACTTACAGTAAGTACAGGGACATTCCCCCTGAGGCAAGTAGGGTGAAGTGCCTTCCCCAAGGACACACAACGTCATTCGGAAGAGCCAGGAATCGAACCGGCAACCTCCTGATTACCAGCCCGATTCCCTAACCGCTCAGCCACCTGACTCCTTATTCATGCAGGATGGGGGCAGAGGGCGTTGCCGTGTAGCACCGTACTAACTGAGCCGCGAGGCTGAGGAGTGATGTGGAATGTGATGCTGTGGTAATGCGTTTGCCGCCATTAAACAGAGCATTTGGCAGTGGAGAGAGAACATTAGCCCCCTCTAATACAACCCAACAGAGGGGGGGGGAGGAGGGATAGCCCATTCCACTTCACGTGATTATAGGATCTCTGTTATTTACCGTATATCGCTTCAAAGAAGATAAACAGTATATTTTAATAGCTTTACAGTCCGTCTCCTTCCCCCTCCCCGCCAAAAAAGACCAAATATAAGCCTGCACAAAACAGAGCATATGTCTCAGGGAACGAGATGTTGGCCAAAACACAATTAACACGGTGGTTTCAGTGCCGGCTGCATTGATCAGATGTAATCTAATGAAACACAACAGCGGCTTTCCAAAGAGAGAGTCCGGGCCAAGCACTGAACATTATTCAAACAGGTTTTTTCTCTCTTCTTCTTTTTATTAAGCACATGGTCCGTTTGAGGATGATGGCGGTTGTTAGCATAATGGAGGAGATAGAATCAGGACATGCATCCTGGCGGGTGATGAGTTCAACTCCACGTGGTGCGATGATCGAGATCAAACATCGATAGCGTGGCACACAATGTCATATTAGACTGAGCATGGGGTCTTTGCCACTGAGTTTGCCACAGACACTTCACGACCCAAAGATTTTGTGGAATGTATAGGTCCTCTTCGTACGTTGCCTGGAAACCGCCTGTTTCAGGTATATTTTCCAGTTGCCCGTTGCTTACTAGAGACTACTGATGAAGCAGTATTTTATTTCATTGAGTGTGGATGTCGTTAAGGATGAGAGGTTTATTGAAAATATTATATCTATTATCTATTTAGACCATCTAATGACAAAAACATTGCCTATAGCCTACTATTCATCAAATAATGCTAAGTTCTTAATGTAAAAATGAACAGACCCCTTACAACCAAGACATGTTAAAAAATCAATCTTTCCCACCCTTGAACAATTCAACAAATCAGAAAACCAGCCTGTAATCGGATTTTAGATTAGCGGTTGTCATAAAAAATGATTTATAATGGCGTATAGCTATTAACACTTGATATGATTACAATAATTTGCTCTAAATGCTAAATGGATTGTTTTACCATTAGCTAATATCAGTCATTTGGTTCATCTAAGAATAAATTCTCGTCAATGTCAATTACCAGAGTCAGAAACGGAATATTTAATGAACCCATATCGTGTTTAAAGAATATCATTTCCTCAGGGTAGTGAGAAATGGGACCAAACAGCTGGAGTTCGCCTGAGCCGTCTATGTCAAAGATCATTCATGTCTTTTGTTAAAAAGGTTTATAATGGACGTTGAATGTCTTTCAATAGGTCTTCAAATGTCATCTGGGATAATTGTTCCTCGCTGCAGACGGGGGGGGTCCATTACATTTCATTTACATTCTATGATTGTCTTCTCATATGTTCCAGTGTCGTTCTCATCGAACTGGTCAATCGCGATGTTGCCCCTCGTCTCCCATCCGGTCTCTCCATCAGCCCGACTCCTCAGATTGAAACACGTCCAAACCGTCTCTACGACAGATTGGTCCCGCGCCACCTCGATGAAAACGGAGTGACCCCATCTCCCGTCCACTGTGGCTTTAACCAACTGTTTCTCTGTCGAGTCACAGATGCCGTTTGCTAAAAGCTTCGTTCGTCTTTCGCCCCAAACCCCGTCTACGCACCGGGCTATTTCCAGACGAGGTTAAGGAGGTCTTCTTACGAGGCTGGTGATAGCGAAGCTCTCTCAGAGTTCCTGGCTGCGTTAGCATAGCTGTTTATGCTAATTTGTATTGATGTAGACTACTGCGTAGGCTAGCACTATATTGGGAGTGTTTAACATTCATATAGGCCTATGGCCCACAGAGAGCCGTTTTGTACTGCACCAGAATCCGTGGAATTCGTGAGAGAACAAAGGAGCTATAAGCGTGACTGAAATAGTAGGCTAGATTTTAAAATGAGAGAAAGGAAAAAAAGAAAAATAAACTTGAGGTAAGAATGTGACAGAGCAGAAACGGTTTGAATTAATGTATTCCCATTAGGCCAATTAGCAAAGACAGCTCTTGAATTAGCATGATAAAAACAGACTTCAGACTTTTTCGGCATCGCAGAGCCTTTTGTCCTTGTGAAAACAGAATGGGTAATCAAACGTTGCTGGCTCACTCAAATGGACACCCAGTATTAACTCCACTCACCTGAGCTTGACCCCTCTCTGAGCAGAGTGGTCGTATTCAAGCCCCTTCACCTGACAGGGCTAATGGAGCTGTTTGATACAGGTCAGAGTCCCAGCCACCAGGCAGTGCTGAGGGGGGGGATATTACACTGTCACTGTGTCCGTTTCAATCAGGAAGCTACCTAGGAACGGCCTCTGATGAAAAGAGAGAATTCTCTCTTTCTCCCCTTCCGTTTGTTTGCCATCTCTTATCTGTCTTTTTATGTCCTGGACGATTTCTCGCTCTCCTTCCCCTTCTCTCTGATCGCTGTCGGCTGTCTCTCACGGTTGTCTCCCCCGTGCTCCATTTTCCCTCCCTCTCTCCCTTCCCTCTCTCTTCTTTCTCTCTCTCTCTCCTCTCTCTCTTCTCTCTCTCTCTCCTCACCACTTCCTGGGTTCTGGTGTTGCAGAGAATTGTATTTGAAACCCAGTCAAACCCTACAACTGTGAGAGTTAGTGACAGGCCTCACCTTAGATGGGTTTCGATAAAGGTTAACGACTAGTGCGTGTGTGTGCCTGTGTGATTCAGCTAAATCCTAATTAGGAAGAAATTATTTTTAAATGCCCACTGCAATTAAAATGTTTAAATAATGACAACTATTATTTTTATGAATTAGGATAATCTGTTGATAAACAGATTTATTGTTCAGGGGCGAGTTCCAACATTACTCCTCCTCAGTAGAAATCCGTTGCCATATGCACTCTATTGTTCTCTGAAGGTGAACAGATTGAACACATTTCTGTTGTTCATGCATGGCTGCTGGACCCCAAACTTGAGAGGGAACAAGGTGCTGGCATACTTGTTACTACGTGTCCTGAACTCAGTGACTTTCACAGTGCGCCACAGGAAGAAGTGTGTGTGTGTGTGTGTGTACGTATGTGTGTGTGTGTACGTATACTGTGTGTGTGTGTGTGTGCATGTCATTGTGAAAGAGAAAGGGTCAGAGAAGGGGACTTTGAGGTATGATATCACCAGGTAAGGTAGTTGTCATCCTCTTCCCCCTCTCCCCCCCCTCTCTCTCCTCCTCCTCCCTCTCTTCTCTCCCCCCTCTGCCTCTCCTCCCCCCTCTCTTCCTCCTCCCCCTCTCCTCCCCCTCCTCGCCCCTCTCCTCCTCCCCCTCCTCCTCTCCCCCTCTCTCTGTCCTCCTCCATGTATGTCATTAGGCATGGCAGAGGACACTGCTATAACACACCCCGCTGTTTCAGGGCGACCATAGAACACGGCCCCTATGTTTATATACCCTCCTTCTGTCTCCATCTCTCTCTCCCTTTTACTCTTTATCACTCTCTTTATCTCTCTCTTGTACTCTCACTCTCATTGTCTTTCACCCTCTCTCTCTTACTCTCCATTTTACTCTCTGTGAGAAATGAGGGGAGAGGAAAGAAGAGAGATGGGAGGGAGAGACCGCGGAGGGGAGGGTATATGGAGAGACAACCAGGTTAGGAGTGGAATGAAAAATGCTTCTGCTGAGAAATGACCCGGGGCGTCTGGGTAATTACAGGCAATGTTTTATGGGAGATGCGGTTCAGTGACAGTAAAGTGTGCGTTAAAGCCCGGGTCTCCTGTCTCTCTTTTCTCTCTCTCCATCCCTCTCTCTCTCCCTTCATCTCCTCCACAACCCTCGGACATGCATTCTTCCCTAAAGCCCGCCCCAAACACGCTTCCCTCTCCTGATCCCAACAGAAACATTTCCCCTCCATCCCTTAACCCCTCTCCCGACGGTTATCTGAAAGCGAGCTGGGCGCTCGAGGTCTTGGCCAAACAAGCGTGGGCCCCTCTCTCCTCAGCTCCACTGGCCGCTCGAGGTCTGGGCTAAACAAGCGCGGCCCCTCTCTCCTCGGCTCCACTTGAGAAGGTGTTGCGAGGAGCTCACAGACGAGAGATCTGCTTCAGATTTCCTCTTATTTATTTATGATCCGCCGAAGGAGAGACGAGGAGAAGTCCTGCGCCTCAGAAACAAGCAGGCACACACACACAGAGAGAGAGAGAGAGAGACCACACACACCTTGTAGCGAGGAGAGAGTGAGGGCCTGTGATGGTCTCCGGGAGCTTCTAGAAAGCGAGGCACGCCTCGGGCTGGGTGTCACCCTATCGTTCTACTTTTAATGGCGGCCATTCTGCGCGCCACAAATCAGAGGGCTGTGGGCGACCGTGAGCGAGGCAGGCGTGTTGACCCGATCGCAATTATTTATGATCCTGAACTTTAGCACGACTTCCTTCTCTTGCCTATTCATGCACATGTATGCATATTTTAGTGGACCATGTAGACAGGCTATAGGTGCAGCTCCCGGAATGCACTCTGTGCCCGTGCAAAGTATCGCAGTAACATTGCCCTTCCATATGCCTACTGCACATTATAACGACTGATCCAGGGCCTGTTTGGTGGCAATGTGCTTCCTGTGGAAAGCCAAACTGACCAAACAGCAGATTGAGACCTCGGTACAGAACGGACGTCTGCTGAAAAAGCTTTGTGATTTTGAGAGCAGAGAATACATGGGAGAAGCAGATGCACTGGTTTCGCTCTCTCTCCCCCTCTCTCTCTCTCTCTCTCTCTCTCTCTCTCTCGCTCTCTCTCTCCCTCTCTCTCCCCCTCTCCTCTCTCTCGTCTCTCTCTCTCTCGCCTCTCTCTCTCTCCCCCTCTCTCCTCTCTCTCTCTCTCTCTTAACACACTTACCCACACACACAACGAGATAACACACAGACGCTAATTCCACTGATCAGTGATTTACACTGTGGCACAGGTGGCCAGCCCAGGGCTGTCTCCTCTCTCTCCCTCTCTCTCTCTCCCCATCTCTCTCTCTCTCTCTCCCTCTCTCTCTCTCTCTCTCTCTCTCTCCTCTCGTCTCTCTCTCTCTTTCTCTCCACACCTTAGCAGGGAGAGAGGGATGAGCAGAGACAGACTGACAGACAGAGACAAAGTACAAAGAGAGAGAGAGAGAGACAGAGAGACAGATGAGAGGGAGGGAGAAGTTTGAGAGAGAAAGAGAGAGAGAGAGATAGGAAGCGAGCAAGAGAGAGAGGGAGGGAGAGGGAAAAGGAGAGAGGGAGACAGACAGAGAGAGATAGGGAGAAAGAGAGAGCGTGAGAGAAAGAAATGAAGCATGGGCGTGCTAACGTGTGAAAACATCATGGTATTTCTGCCTGCAGGTGAATGGAGGCTTTACAAAGTGAAGCCAGGCTCAGCAGCAGATGGAACAAGTTGAGTTTGCATAAACAGACACACACACACATTCACACACACAAACAGGTTTTTGTACAGCTGAAAGACATTGCTTTAATGAGCAGGCTATTATATACGTAAGTCTACTTGGCAGAGGTTTATGACCATATTTATTGATCGTTCTGGTGATGGTAATGATGATGATGATGATAATTCATCAGTGAAATGTTCATCACAGCATATC
>CAEFZP010001992.1:0-40000 GCA_903064625.1 Mallotus villosus | reverse complement strand
GATTTGAACTCTGAGTAATGGTAGAACGGTGTGTGGTAGATCGATTCTCTTCCACAGCACGTAAACAACATCAGCGCTTCACAGTGGGCCAACGGATTTCACCTGAAAGCCTCCAAAATGAAAGAAAAAAATAGATAATTGAATACCAGAAAATACATGAGCCAGAACAGCTATGTCATTGTGATGACACTCAGTATTTCACTCAGTATTTGTTTGTATCACAGAGAACATCGCACAAACCTAATGCATTTCTGCTGGTGCTAAAGGTCAAGTGTAAAAAAAGGGGGTTCTCACACAAACCCCCCCCCCAGTTTCACTATAACCTGGCAACCCTGCAGTGGCGATACACACACTACTCGGAATGAACAAATAGCAGCTCCAGGATTGAATATGCCACGCTTCATAAAGAGGTTGTGTCACATCTCTCCATCTTCCCCCACTCCCTCCATCCTCCCCCCCTCCCTCCATCCTCCCCCACTCCCTCCATCCTCCATCCTCCCCCACTCCCTCCACCTCCCCCCCTCCTCCCCCCCTCCCTCCATCCTCCCCCACTCCCTCCATCCTCCCCCCCCTCCCTCCATCCTCCCCCCCCTCCCTCCATCCTCCCCCCCCTCCCTCCATCCTCCCCCCCTCCCTCCATCCTCCCCCACTCCCGCCATCTCAGAGGGCAACATGTGTTGTGGCTGGAGGTTGCAGCTCTCGAGAAACACAAAAAAAAGGGGGCAACGTTTCCCATCCCTGAGGAGAGAGGGTTGGGGCGGCCGCTGAGAGTGATGACAGTCTTTGTTTTGAAGGGGAGGTCTCCGCGTCCTTGGAAAGCGCTGAGTCACGCTCGGAGGCCAGAGGCAGAGACCAAGTGATCTGCTGCTGCTGTTGTTGTGTTTCAGGAGAGGACCATCTGTCGTCGTCCTCTGTAGTCTCTCTCCCGCCTGTTGGGGTCTAAGATGTTTTCCATCGGTCTCAGGGCCGTGTAATTAGCGTAGCGTACGATGTTGTCGTAATGGAGGAATAAAAGCGTAGTCATCAGGATATATTGAGTCAGAGCAACTTTTGCAGGGCCTCCCAGAGGTTTACATAATACATGCTGCACTTGAACTAGATTAACATGGGAGCACTTGGTTTGGCTTAGCTATAGTCTGCTATGGTGGTGTAGATAGAGACAGTGTCCATGTTCTGCCTGTGGTACCATTATCAACAGCTGGCATCCAAAAGCCTTGAGCTACTTGAAGTTAGTAAAAGTGATATTACCTGATATGTGCTGAACTGAAGCTGGTGTGGATTGAGCTTTGGTGACAGAAGCGACAGTAGCTCAAGGCTTTCGGATGCCAGCTGTTGATAATGGTACCACAGGCCGAACATGGACACTGACTGTCTCTATCTACACCACCATGGCAGACTAAAGCCAAAGCCAAGTGCTCCCATGTTAATCTAGTTCAAGTGCAGACAGGAAGGAGAAAGGACAGACAGGAAGAGAAAGGGATGGAAACAGACAACAGCAAAGCAGTACTTTACATTCACAGAGGCTCACCAGACCGATCCATTTCCCCCGAGCGATCTCAGCCGGGCCTTGATCCAGATCACCCTACAATAGGCAACTCAGACAGGCCAGCCTCAACACTGAAGTCCTCGATCAATCTTTATCACCTCTCCCGCTCGAAACCAAGGAGGGGTAGGGGGTGAAATGGGAAAAAAGGACCACGCAAGAAAACAACTAAACCCCCCCCATCCCTGTCCAAGGTGTCAGGCACCGATTTTTGGAAAAGATCAAAGCCTCTATCTCTCCTCTTTAAATTGCCTGTCAGTCATGGCAGGTGTTTTGGTTTTCCCATCCAGAAACATGTTTGTGCTAAAACGCTACTCTATGCTAAATAAAATATTAGTCATGTAGGCTCATTCCGTTGAGAGCCCTTTGACTAGAGCGCGTAAAAAAAAATAGCGGGCATTTCCAGTGCCAACTCCATTAGACATGACTGCAAACTCAGACATTGTAAAACTTTGGCGAGATTACTCTTAAAGCTCTCTTACCTCAGGGGTAAAATGATATCACACCCACTTGTCGAATGGCAAATAAAAGGGCGGTTAATTTCACTAAAGTGTGTTCTGGCTGAGACCAGCCGTGTATAAACAATCTCTGACAGATTCAAGTCTTCTGTGTGTGATGGATGGGCTGAGATGTGTCTGACATATTAAAGTTAAAACACTTCTTTTCTAAAAGAGGCCAAAACGGTTCCTTCACTCTGACAAACTGAGAGGATGTTTAAAGTGTGAGTTTGATCCATGTTGTTCTATTTCTGTTCCATTCATTTCGCTGTAGCTGTTGGTTTTCGGTGTGCGCCGCTGAATTTTAAGTATTATCGAGGCATACAGTAACTACCTCTTCTCGTGGCATATTGAATCTGTAAGAAATTGCATTCAGATGGTCCATCATAAGTAAAATGGTCCACTGTGATTGCTATACTTTGGAATACATGTGGAGACTTGTTACCTAACGATCTTGTGTTCCATACCAGTCAAGGAGAGCGTTTTAAAGTTGTGTTTCTAATCCAAACTCGGATAATAATCTTTATTCCTGATAGGTTTCTATAAGGACACAAACAGTTATTGGTGTTTGGATTGCGTCATGTAAAACTTAAACAAAAGCAACATATCTAAAAGATTTAAAAAACGTTTTAACCCATGAAGTGTATAACGTACTCAACATGAAACATTCCAGTTTCCACAGCACGTCAGAACTCAATACTAGCAGGCTTCTTAAAAGCTGGATTGAACACAGGAAAAAAAGAACATTCAAACAATAGTTTGAAAAGAGAGAAATAGCCTCAGGGTCAAATCAATAATTCCATTCAAGTGGTGATTCAGGCCACACATAGGTCCTAATAGGCAGAGCATAATGTGATATTGTGCTGGAAAACCTTGAGGCATTGAGAAGCAGTCCAGCCACCACGAGCTATAATTTGATCAGCTTAATCCTCCACTCATGAAAGCAGAGTTTAGGTATGCGAGGGGCTGCGAAATGCAGGAAATATCTACTGTAATATGTCTTGATTTAGACATACACCAGTACTAGTATTATGTTGCCTTATCATAATATTCCACCAAGATGTGCATATTTTCAACATTCCTCCTGCAGAGAATGTGAGAAAACCGACTGGGGAATGTTCGTCCAGGGTTATAGTCATAGTTATGGTAGTTATGATTATATATACTGTAGGGTTAGATATAGATACTGTAGGGGTATGCAGTATAAAGGCACACGTTTAGATGTAGATATTGTAGGGTTAAATATAGATACTGTGGGGTTACAGTAGATTAGTAGTAGTATTCTCTAGGGTTAGATCTGAGCACACTGCTGGTTTTGAACCCAGAACACATGATTACATGCATGATGACATACGTGAAACACTTACAGCCTTTAATATAATCATGAATGAATAATGTATTAATAGCCGACATTTCTAACCAAAGGAGCATAGAGACCCTGGGACGGGATTCAAACCCACAACCTCTTGATTGGCATTGAATAACTCTAGCACTGAGCTCCCCTTCCCCAATTACTAACCAACCCTTATTCTAATCAACATGTCTTACAAGACAAATGTGTTCTGTCGCATAGATGACATTTCTGTCCTTTCATCTCTACGTACTGTTTGATATTCGGATGTGAATGTCAGTATACTGGAACATCTTTGTTGTGCTCATGTGGTTGTGTTCTTTACGTCACACACACACACCACACACACACACACACACACGGACACTCAAACTGTGTGTGAGAATGGCGTTCTCAACGCCAGTAGTTCACTAGGGAAATGGAATGTCTAATTAGACATCAAGTCACACACACACACACACACGGACACACACACACACACACACACACACACACACACACACACGCACGGACACACACACACACACCGACCCTGCAGGATGCTCTGCTACAAACCTCTTGGGGAGAGAAGTCATTACCTTTCATAGTTTCCTTTGTTACTGGGGGTGAGGAAGATGTGTATACCCTGAGACGTACTAAAACACACGAGGTGACACACTCACACACGTGTGCACACACTCACACACACACACACACACGTGTGCACACACACACACTCTGAACCCCACTCCCGTAACAAACCCCTTATTCCAGTCACGGACACCCCTTGTCTTTAAGACTCCCTCCTCAAGGCTGAAACAGGCACACACCCACGCACACGCACACACACACACCCCAAGCACGCACCGACACACACACACACACACACACACACACACACAGGATCCGGAGTTGGTTTCTCTACCTGGATATGAGCTCTCTAATCTTCTAATGCCCACAGTTCTCTGAGGACACCCTATCCAGTCTCATTAAAGCGTGGTGAGGAGCTTAACTGGAGCGCAGTGGGCTTCCTCTGCTTCACTCCACTCTCTTACTCTCTCTCTCTCTTACCATCTCTCTCTCTGTTTCTCTCCCTCTCTCTCTCTCTCTCTCTTACTCTCTCTCTCTCTCTCTTACCATCTCTCTCTCTCTGTTTCTTACCATCTCTCTCTCTGTTTCTCTCCTCTCTCTCTCTCTCTCTCTCTCTCTCTCTCTCTTACTCTCTCTATTTCTCTCTCTCTCTGGTATCTCACTTTCTATCTCTCGTTCTCTGTCTCTTCAAGTCTACTCTCATTTTCTTCTTCTCCTTCTTCCTCACCCACTGTTTTTGTCTTTATCTCTACTCCTTCACTTCTTATATCGAAAATCTGTGACCGTGCCGCCAACACACACACCCACACACCCAAACACACACAGTCACAAACACACATTTGCAGTACGGTTTGTACACACACACACACACACACTCACACAGTCACAAACACACACCTGCAGTATGGTTTGTTCACCGATGACTCCCAGGTCTTCTGTAATTAACGTTGCGCAATTTACATCGATTACTATCAACCCCTGGCCATTGTGTGTTGTGGTCGTCCGAGGCAGCGCATGCTTGAACGCTCGTACTGGAAAATCATTAGCATGCCCCTCTTCCGGCCAACTGGCACCCAACATGCCCAGTGCTAAGTAACCTGAGAGGTCATCCATTGATCTGACACTAAAAAGCTCCACTACTTAAGGTCCTTTTACCTGCAGGTACAGAGAGCAGGTACAGGTTCCTGATCTGGAGCAGAACACTGGAGCAGAACCCTGGAGCAGAACACTGATGCAAAACACTTGAGCAGAACACTGGACACTGGAGCAGAACACTGGAGCAGAACACTGGAGCAGAACACTGATGCAGAACACTGATGCAGAACACTGGAGCAGAACACTGGAGCAGAACACTGGAGCAGAACACTGGAGCAGAACACTGGATGAAAACATTGGAGCAGAACACTGGAGCAGAACACTGGAGCAGAACACTGGAGCAGAACCCTGGAGCAGAACATTGGAGCAGAACCCTGGAGCAGAACATTGGAGCAGAACACTGGAGCTCTCAAACTGAAGTTAAACATCACGAGTACCAGAGCGGACGATACAAACCCTCTTTGCTTTTTCACAGCCTAGAATTACCAGAAATAACACCGTGACCTTTATTAATAACTTAAACTCTGCTACTAGTAATTCTCTGTGTAAGACAGTGACCATGCATCTTTTACAGTTTACACTTGGATGAACAACTTGAACAACTTGCCTTGAATAGAAGATGGTAGAAAAGGATGAACAAGCCCACCCCCCACCCCAGTATTTCACTGCAGTGCTCAGCTCAGGAGAGACATTGCTTCTCCATCATCTCGCCTTCCCTCCAGTGCTGCTCTCCCTCTCTGTCCCTCTCTCTCTGTCCCTCTCTCTTAGTGGACCACTTCTAACCCACTTAGTCTTCATTACACCCTCTCGCGGGCCCTCTCCAGCCCTCCCCGCCCTCCCTCCCTCCTCCCGCCCTTGGCGTGTCCTCCAGGGTTAGCTGTTTGTCTTTTGATGCCCGGACGTCCAGGCTGTCTCCAGACATCCAGCAGAGCCCCTGTCCCTGGAGAGAGGCTACCCCCAGACAGGCCAGGTCTCCTGGGTCGCCAACTACCGCCTGCCCCCTCTGACCTCCACTCACCCTGGCCCCCTCATCTCAGAACAGACAAGTCCACAATAGGAATGATGCATTACAAAGATGAAAGAGCCACTTATTGATATTGTTATTCCCTTTGAGTTGAATTGCGGTCAATAACACAGCTAAATGAAGGCCCATCTTGTTTGGAAGCAGGGGGAGGAGGGAGGGAGAGGAGGGGAGAGGAGGGGAGATGAGAGGATATGCTGTTGATGGGCACAGGAGGAAGAGGTGGAGAGGGGAGGAGAAGAAAATGGTGTGTGTCTGCGTCTGTGATTGTGTGTGTGTGTGTGTGTATGTGTGTGTGTGTGTGTGTGCGTGTGTGTGTGTGTGTGTGTGATTGTGTGTGTGTGTGTGTGTGTGTGTGTGTGTGATTGTGTGTGTGTGTATGTGTCTGTGTGTGTGTGTGGTGTGTGTGTGTGTGTGTGCGTGGGGGGGGCTTGCTGACCCAGGATTCCTGGCGTGTCATTGGCTGCGATTGCAGAACAGCATCAGACAGGTCATGATGATGGATGTCTCGGAATCTGTACGGTGTCAAAACGAAATTGAGAAAATGCAGGATGAGTCTCATTTGAATATGGCAGCCTGTGTAAAAACGCCGAGGCCCTGTCTCTTCTCCGGAGGAGCCACTTAACCAGGGAGGGGAAATGGATGACAGGAGGAGCTGCAAACTCCTAAATGTCACCACAAAGGATTTATTCGTGTTTTTCCGAATGAAACTATCGCAAAGTAATTCACTGTTGTCCCCATAATTTAAACAAATTGAAACACATACCATGAGTAAGATGTTGTGCCAAACACACAGGGTCCAAAATCCGATGAGTGGCACACAGATTCTTCCAGAAGACTGAAACCTAGACACACCGGCGCTGGCCCCATCCAGTGAGCGATGGATGCGAAGGATTTGTGCCCAGTCAGCAGAACACCTCTCCATTCCCCTCTCTCCTGGTGACAGCCAGGTGGTGTAAAAACACCTCCGCTCTCTCCATGCATCACCAACCTCTCTCTCTCTCTCTCCCCCCTGTCCTAGTTCAGCTTGCCTCCGCTAGGCCTCAACACCCAGCCTCTCAGAGCTACCCAGCAAACTGTCTGTCAAAACCCAGACAGATAGATGAGGATGCTCAATGCTGGAGGAAGGAGGGATGGTGTGGGTGGAGTGTGTGTGTGTGTGTGTGTGTGCGTGTGAGGGAGGAGAGTGTGTGTGTGTGTGTGGGAGGAGTGTGTGTGTGGGAGGAGTGTGTGTGTGTGTGTGGGGTGCTGGAACTCCTCTGACAGTTCCTACAGAACACTGGAGGCAGAAGTGGATGATCTGGGCTCTTCACCCGTTCGACTCTCCTCCCGTCTGCGTGTTCACCGCTGGCTGTCTGGACTCGTACAGTCAACTAACGCGCAGCTGTCTGGGGATGTCCAAATCATAAGGTTTGCTTCCAAGTTCAAAAGCTGTCCGTCAGATCAGGACGATGGGCTTGGTCTGCTGGCCGAGACGAGAAGGAATTCGCCGTGACCAGGCTGCGGTGCTGGGCCTCTCTCGGTAACCCTGACCGCTGTTCGTGGGAGGAAATATGGACGCTCCACAATTGTGTTTCCCCCGCCGTTGGCTTCGTATCCAGAGATGTGGACTTCGTGCTCCAGGAGTCGTTCGGTGCGATCGCTCAGCCTCGTTGAGAATATATGAGCGATTCTATAAACGTTCTCTCTCCACAGTTGCTTTCTTCTACGGTTCCTCTATACAGTTCAGAGCCAGAAAGGATCCAGTTGTAGGTTGTGTGTGTCGAGTTTTCCTCGATACAGTTCCAAGAAACGGGCTTCTGGGTCAGGAGGTTAGAATGAGGGGTCGGAACGGCGACGTCCAAGAGAGAACGTCTGGGATGAAAAACTGAAGAAAAGAACCTACATTTCAACATCGTGTGTTGCATTGTGTGTCCTCTCACACGACACAATCACATTTCTATTGAGTTAACAAAGTCACGGAGGACACACTGACATCCTGATCGCTGCCCCCTGAGAAAAACCTGGAGCGAGGAAGATTGAATTATTGTCCCGGAAAAAAAGGAAACATATTGGAACATGTCTTCTCAGATAGAGTCGGCCCGCACCATTAGAAACACAAACTTCAATCTCCGCCTGGATTGATCTCATGTTGCCCTGTAATTGCATCGGGGAAGTAAAGAGAAGAAAAGGCAGTTACTGTAGGCCGAGTTACAGGATGTGAGTGTGCGATGTGAGTGTGCGATGGGAGTGTGCGATGGGAGTGTGCGATGGGAGTGTGCGATGCGAGTGTCCTCGTGCGCTAGCCCGGGTGTTTTTGGGAGCTAATGAAGGGAGAGATTGACTTCTGTAGTTGAGACCTCACCATGTGGGTTTGAAGATCTTTCCCCCCTCAGGCTTTTAGGTCCAAATAGAGGTTTCTCATTTCCTTTCTCTCACACTCACAAGCACTGCGGTTGTATTCTGTGTGGGTCTATGACCTGCCTTAACCGTGTGTGAGAGAGAGAGAGAAAGCGTGTGTGTGTGTGTGAGAGAGCGTGCGTGTGTGTGTGTGAGAGGTCATCCAGGCAGAGCCAGCAGGACCCACAGCACGCCCGACCTTTCTTGCACCTCCCACCGGCATCTGACACCAGACTGACATCGTTTTCGTCTGTGGCCTACTGCTGGCCCTCACACACTCCAAACACACACACACTCACACACACGCTCTCTCACACACTCCAAACACACACTCACTCACACACACACGCTCTCTCACACACTCCAAACACACACACACACTCACACACATGCTCTCTCACACACTCCAAACACACACTCACTCACACACACACGCTCTCTCACACACTCCAACACACACTCACTCACACACACACGCTCTCTCACACACTCCAAACACACACTCACACAGGGCATATTTACCTGGCCTTTACCTCCCACAACGCTCCAGCTTCCACACAGACACACACACACACACACAGACACACACACACACACACAGACACACACACACACAGACACACACACACACACACACACACACACACACACACACCAACCTCGCCAAACCCAGTCGGCATCAACAGCTGGCTGGAATGCGATAATTACCATCGTTTCGTTTCTCTTGTGGTTTCGTCAGTTTGTGTAAATTAAAGTTTCTCGTCTCTCGTGTTGTTTGTCATCGGTTCTGGTTCTGCGCTGACATCAATACACGGAGGAAGTGTGGCCTGCAGGTTTCCAACTGTCAGTGAACAACGCCCGCTCTATTGTCTCGCTGCTCATCTCCCAGCATACCGATTGAAACACGTAGCCAACTGTTTATCTTATTAAATGAGTCATAACTGTTCATCAACATGCTTGACGTTCGATGTGGGAAAAACTGCTTTTAAAAACGATTTTAAAAACTAAAAGAGTTTGGAGTGTAGGGAGTGGTGAGAGTAGGAGGAGAGTAGGGAGTGGTGAGAGGAGAGTTGGAGGTTGTTTAGTGTCCTGGATTAGGGTTTGAAAAGGATCCGAAGCTTCAGAAGTTTATGGGACGGGGGTGGAGAGGGGTTGGCTGAAGTGCAACACTACAGAAGGTTTCTCAGGCTTCAGACTCAAATGGATGTTCCTCCTCCTAAAGGGAGTTCAAAAGGGAGAGGGATGGAGGGAGATGGGGAGGGAGAGGGAGAGGGAGAGGGAGAGGGAGAGGGAGAGGGAGAGGGAGGTGCATGTGGGCTGCAAATGTTGAAAATGCTAGCGGTTTGCTGTGCTAGCGTGTTTTGTGTCAATTCTTGGCATGTAGACCGGTGTCTGTCAGTGCCGGCTGGACCGGCTGGCCCATCAGACCGGCTGTCACTGTGTGTTAATGGAGGTCTGAGGAGCAGTGACAAGGCCGACGGGCAAAGCTGGTGTCCAGACTCTGACAGGCAACAAGAGACAGATCCACGAGAGGACCGCAGACCTGAAGAGATATCGACAAAAAGATCAAAGCAAGACAGGGAAAGAGAATGAGGGGGGAATTAACCATGTGTAGGCCTACTCTGTCCTGGCTGAACCATGTGTAGGCCTACTCTGTCCTAAACCATGTGTAGGCCTACTCTGTCCTGAAACCATGTGTAGGGCCTACTCTGTCCTAAACCATGTGTAGGGCTACTCTGTCCTAAGACATGTGTAGGGCCTACTCTGTCCTAAACCATGTGTAGGCCTACTCTGTCCTGGCTGAACCATGTGTAGGCCTACTCTGTACTAAACCATGTGTAGGCCTACTCTGTACTAAACCATGTGTAGGCCTACTCTGTACTAAACCATGTGTAGGCCTACTCTGTGCTAAACCATGTGTAGGCCTACTCTGTCCTGAAACCATGTGTAGGCCTACTCTGTCCTAGACCATGTGTAGGCCTACTCTGTACTAAACCATGTGTAGGCCTACTCTGTCCTGAAACCATGTGTAGGCCTACTCTGTACTAGACATGTGTAGGCCTACTCTGTGCTAAACCATGTGTAGGCCTACTCTGTCCTAAACCATGTGTAGGCCTACTCTGTGCTAAACCATGTGTAGGGCTACTCTGTCCTAAACCATGTGTAGGCCTACTCTGTCCTAAACCATGTGTAGGCCTACTCTGTACTAAACCATGTGTAGGTCTACTCTGTCCTAAACCATGTGTAGGCCTACTCTGTCCTAAACCATGTGTAGGCCTACTCTGTACTAAACCATGTGTAGGCTACTCTGTACTAAACCATGTGTAGGCCTACTCTGTCCTAAACCATGTGTAGGCCTACTCTGTCCTAAACCATGTGTAGGCCTACTCTGTACTAAACCATGTGTAGGCCTACTCTGTCCTAAACCATGTGTAGGCCTACTCTGTGCTAAACCATGTGTAGGCCTACTCTGTACTAAACCATGTGTAGGCCTACTCTGTACTAAACCATGTGTAGGCCTACTCTGTACTAAACCATGTGTAGGCCTACTCTGTCCTGAACCATGTGTAGGCCTACTCTGTACTAAACCATGTGTAGGCCTACTCTGTCCTGAACCATGTGTAGGCCTACTCTGTCCTAAACCATGTGTAGGCTACTCTGTACTAAACCATGTGTAGGCCTACTCTGTGCTAAACCATGTGTAGGCCTACTCTGTGCTAAACCATGTGTAGGCCTACTCTGTCCTAAACCATGTGTAGGCCTACTCTGTCCTAAACCATGTGTAGGCCTACTCTGTCCTACACCATGTGTAGGCCTACTCTGTCCTAAACCATGTGTAGGCCTACTCTGTCCTAAACCATGTGTAGGCCTACTCTGTACTAAACCATGTGTAGGCCTACTCTGTCCTAAGTTGGGAGGTTTGCCGACATAAGATTCATAAGTTTCAGGTGTCCTACAACAGTCACACTATGAACCCCTACTGAGAGACGACGAAACAAAGGAGGTCACATGTCAGGAAGTTATGAGTTCATTGGCTTCGTTTTCTGGCATTACAGAGCGAGCCTCGTAACCTTCAGCAGGCTCCGCTCTCATTGGCTGGAAAGCGTGGTGAGAGTGAGGAGCCGCGATGACTCTGCCAGGGGAGACCTGTGAGGAGCGATCCACGTAACCTTGGGAGCTGCAGAAGAAAGGTCCTGTGTTTTAAAGAGGCCGTTAAACCACAGAGTAGCAGTTAATGCTGGGAGCCCCAATCACTCCAATCCATTAGGACGAGGGGAGGTTATTAGAATTAGGGCTCGCAGAACTGACTTTATATGATCCACATAAAACTTCTCTCTCCTCCAACCTGTCAGACATTTTGTTATGACACACTACGATTCCCAGCATGCTTCACTGTCTTTCCCAATGGCCCACCCAACCCACCAAGGGGTATGAAGGGCTGAAAACGCTCCTGATGGAAATGTGTACGTTTTTGCCGTAAGCGGTAAACTGGCCATGGTCATGTGGAGGGTTTTGTGTGGAAGTGTGAGACTATTAATAGTGTAGGACTGTGCCAAGCTAGGGGCAAAGTGTGGGCAGTTAAATGGTGGCCTGGAAGTTAAAGAGCAAGGTTTATGTGAGACTGTTGGAACTTATTATTTATTTCCCTTCCATGTTTTTTTCGCTCTCTCGCTCTCTCTCTCTCTCTACACGCATCCTTCTGTCATTGATCCACTGTTAACTCACATTTTCCTCTCTCACACACACGGACACAAACACTCATGCTTTTTATCTCTTTCTATATATCCATTTCCCTCCCTCTCCCTCTCCCCTCTCTCTCACTACACACACTCTCTTCCTCACAAAACACACACACGCGCGGTCTCTGTGGGTCTCGGCCCATGAAGTGGTTCGTGTGGTGTCCCATGTGTGCGACACATGGGTCATTACCCATGGGCAGGATCGCCCCTAAATCGGCAGCCGCATTCTTCTGCCGACAAGATTGTTTTAATGGCCGAAAATAATATACAGAGAGTGCAGCCGGCACGACACTTGTGGTTTATTTGATGTATTTTTTCTCTGAGATGCAGGGAGGAGTCGGTCCGTCTCTCACGCCTGTCCTCTCTACTCCTATTTCCTCTCTGGGACACTGGGTCTGTTTGTCTTTCTCTCCGCGGTCGCTCAGAGGGGCTGTCTGGGCTGTGGCCTTGTGTGGAAGTCCGAAGTTAGCTTGTGTGTGTTTCGGGGGTTCCTGTCTAAAAATGTTCTCGGAGCAAAACGAAACATGAACTTTGTAAAGGGGGTGACTTCAGCAGTGTGTGTGTGTGTGTGTGTGTGTGTCTGTACTTTGTAAAGGGGGTGACTGCAGCAGTGTGTGTGTGTGTGTGTGTGTGTGTGTCTGTACTTTGTAAAGGGGGTGACTGCAGCAGTGTGTGTGTGTGTGTGTGTGTGTGTGTCGGAGTATGTACTTTGTAAAGGGGTGACTTCAGCAGTGTGTGTGTGTGTGTGTGTGTGTGTGTGTGTCTGAGTATGTACTTTGTAAAGGGGTGACTTCAGCAGTGTGTGTGTGTGTGTGTGTGTGTGTGTGTGTGTGTCTGAGTATGTACAGTCGTATGCAAAAGTTTGGGCACCCCTGATAATCTCCATTACTTTCATCTATAAAATGTTGGGCGTTTGGATGAGGAACGTCTTTGTCATATATATACACATACGTCATGGACAGTGATATTTTAGCCGTGAAATAAGGTTTATTTGATAAACAGAAAATATGCCATACGCATCATAAGAGAATTAGACACTTGCATAAATTTGGGCACCCCAACAGAAAAATCACATTAATATTTAGTAGAGCCTCCTTTTGCAAAAATAACAGCTTCTAGACGCTTTTTATATCCTCTGATGAGTGTCTGGATTCTGGATTGAGGTAATTTGGACCATTCTTCCTTACAATACATCTCCAGTTGAGTAAGGTTTGATGGGTGCCTAGCGTGGACAGCCCGCTTCAAGTCACCCCATAGATTTTCAATTATATTCAAGTCTGGGGACTGGGATGGCCATTCCAAAACATTGTAGTTGTTCCTCTGCATAAATGCCTTAGTGGATTTGGAGCAATGTTTTGGGTCGTTGTCCTGCTGGAACACCCAACTGCGCCGTAACTTCAGCTTTGTTACAGATTCTTGAACATTATTGTCCAGAATTTGCTGGTACTGAGTTGAATCCATACGACCTTCAACTTTAACTAGATTCCCAGTTCCTGCACTAGCCACACAGCCCCACAGCATGACGGACCCCCCACCAAATTTTACTGTGGGCAGCAAGTGTTTTTCTAGGAATGCTGTGTTCTTTTGCCTCCATGCGTAACGCCTCTTGTTGTGACCGAATAACTCCATCTTTGTCTCATCAGTCCACAGTACTTTGTTCCAAAATGAGCCTGGCTTGTTCAAATGTAGTTTGGCAAACCTCAAGCGAGCCTTTTTGTGGCGCGTGTGCAGAAAAGGCTTCTTCCGCATCACTCTCCCATACAGCTGTTCTCTGTGCAATGTGCGCTGAATGGTCGAGCAATGCACAGTGACACCATCTGCAGCAAGATGACCTTGCAGCTCTTTGGAGGTGATCTGAGGGTTGTCCTTGACCATTCTGACCATTCTTCGCCTTTGCCTCTTTGTTATTTTTCCTGGCCTGCCACTTCTGGCCTTAACAAGAACTGTGCCTGTTGCCTTCCATTTCCTAATGACATTCCTCACAGTGGAAACTGATAGCTGAAACCTCCGGGATAACTTTTTGTAGCCTTCCCCTAAACCATACTGCTGAACAATCTTTGTTTTTAGATCATTTGATAGCTGTTTTGATGCCCCCATTTTGCCACTGTTCAGAGGAGAATCAAAGAGAAGCAAAACTTGCAATTGGCTAACTTAAATACCCTTTCTAATGATTGAATGCACCTTTTTATGTAATTGAAGGCTTAACGAGTTAATCAGACTAACTATGTGTTGCAGTTAATCAGCATTTAGTAGGCAGAGGTATTCAAATCAAATAAATGATAAGGGTGCCCAAACTTTTGCACAGCCTTTTTTTCACATTTGATTAAATTTCACACAACTAAATACTGCTACACACCAAATATCTTTGTCTGGAAAACACCCCAGCACTCAGTGTTAACTAGAAAAGTAATATTACAATATTATATTGATCTTTTTTGGTGAAGACAGGAAATTATCATGCAGCCTCAGAGGGGTGCCTAAACTTTTGCATACGACTGTACTTTGTAAAGGGGTGACTTCAGCAGTGTGTGTGTGTGTGTGTGTGTGTGTGTGTCGGAGTATGTACTTTGTAAAGGGGTGACTTCAGCAGTGTGTGTGTGTGTGTGTGTGTGTGTGTGTGTGTGTGTGTGTGTGTGTGTCTGAGTATGTACTTTGTAAAGGGGTGACTTCTGAAGCCTGTGAGACAGAAGGAGAGTTGGCCTTCTTCAGATATCGAGGTGTGCGTCCCATCGTTTCCTCCACAAACGCGGAACAGATGCATCACACGTTTTCCTCAGCCGCACAGACAAAAACCACAGACAGACACACACACACACACACACCACAGATGCTGGGAGAGCTAAGCCTGTGACTTTAATTATCACCTTGTCACAGTCTAAATGAGGGTGCAGAGCTGAGCTCATCTCCATAAAGAATGTGTGTGCGAGCGTGTGATAAAGAGAGAGCGTGCGTACAGTATGTGTGTGTGTGTGTGTGTGTGTGTGTGTGCGTGTGTACAGTATGTGTGTGTGTGTCCCTGTGTGTGTGTCCCTGCGTATGTGGCAGAGAAGACAAAAGCCTCAATCAAGTCGGTTCAGTGTTTGCGTCGTATTTCCTGCTTCACTTTAATTCCTCCATTGTCCTGCTTGATTGCAGTTCAGACAGTCTCAGCCAATCACGTCTGACCTGGAACACCACACACGTACAGTCATAACTCATCCAGAGTACACACCGAAACCCCCATGGCAATAACAATCATACACTACCTTTCATATGTTTCAGCACTAGATCCATGTAATGCCATATTATCTCCCTGACCATATGCTCTCTCTCTCTCTCTCTCTCTCCTCTCTCTCCTCTCTCTCCTCTCTCTCTCTCGCTCTCTCTTCTCTCTCTCTCTCTCTCTCTCGCTCTCTCTCTGCGGAGGGGAAAGAAAAGGTTACAGTGAGAAATCGCGGCCAAATCTATGGAGAGATTAGAGGGAGAGAAAACATCTGGCCTATTCTCATAAGTGACATTTCTCTCGTGATGTTGGATTTGATAACATCACACGTTTGACATTTCTGTAAGTCCAAAATCAATGGGCTCAATGTAGATAGTGGAGTGGCGGCGACATGGCACATAACAAGACCGTTATCATCCTCCCTTCTTCCACTGACGAGACTCGATGTAAGGGGGGGGGAGAGAGGGATAAGACCTGGACACGTGACAAGATACAGGTAAAGAAATAGTGAGAGGGAGAGAGAGGAAAAAAGAGACATTGAAAAAGGAACATGGAATACACTGTGGAAGAGAATATTGACATGAGAGAGAGAGAGAGAGAGAGAGAGAGAGGGGGGAGAGAGAGACACAGAGGGAGTGGAAGTAGAGAGACCGAGAGAGGGAGGGAGAGAAATAGGGAGATAGAGGAAGAGAGAGACCAAGAGAGGGAGAGAGAGAGGGGGGGGGGAGAAAGAGAGAGAGATGGTCTCTTCATACACAGATTACAGTAAGGCAGCTCAAATGAGGTGAAAATGTGATAGAGAGGAAGAGAAGAAAGGATTATTGGAGGTGCAACCGGAGGAGAGGAGGCGACAGCGAGCGAGAGCTGGGATGAAAAGAAGAAAAAGAAGGAAGAAAATAATATGATGGAGAGCGGGCACAGAAATTGAAAGAAAGTAGTATTCAGAGAGAAAGAGAGAGATATAGATGGAATAAATAAGAGAAGGAATGACAAAGAGAGAGGAAATTGAGTGAATAGATAAAGAAAAGGCTTCAAGAGGCACACATGGATGTGTGTGTGTGTGTTTGAAAGAGAGAGAGAGAGAGCTAGCTACAGGCGTGCTGTTTCCTCCAGGGGTGAAAGGGCATCTTTAATCCCCCGTGCTGGCGTCTGGAGCCTAGCCTAGCCGTGTAAACACTCCTCTCAAGCATGCTGCAGGGGAACGACAGGGGGATTGAGCACTGCGCCATCTGTATTTAAACCTGGCAACCCACTGTGACGCCAGCCCGACACACACCTGGCTGAGGGCGCTAGCTGTGAGGAGGGAATTAGCGTGACACACCCCGCGATTCGATTAGCTTCTGTCGCTAGCTAGCCAGCACGAGCGCCTGTCCACCTGTTAGCTGATAGTTGGATAAAATTGCTAAACGTCGCTAATGTGGGCACGTGTCGTAGCATTCATTTACATGACATTTTGTCATTTAGCAGACGCTGTTATCCAGAGCGACTTACAGTAAGTACAGGGACATTCCCCCCCGAGGCAAGTAGGGTGAAGTGCCTTGCCTGAGGACACAACGTCATTCGACACGGCCAGGAATCGAACCGGCAACCTTCGGATTAATAGCCCGTTTCCCTAACCGCTCAGCCATCTGACCCCCCCATTCAGTTGTCACGGGCTGCGTTTGAACGGACGTGGGCTGTTGAATGTTCCCCCTCAGAAGGCGTTTGTGAGTTAGGGGCCTTTTCTACTTTGCAGGCCTGCTTGGTAACCGGGAGGAACGTGGGATTGATTTTTAGTGGAGAAAACAACCTCTTCAGCTCTGTTAGTCTGATCCTATTTGGAAGTAGAATGCTGGCGTAGTAGAATGCTGGCGTTTGGGAAAACCAAGCGAGACGACGCTCTCGCTCTCGATGCCACTCTCTTCCTTTCCCACCGTCCTGCATACAAACACACTACAGCATGTAAACCCACTCGAGAGGGCTGGAGAGGGTGTGAGAGGGTGTGAGAGGGGGCAGCTCTACAAAGGTCAAAGGTCAGGTGTAATTTGTGCAGCTGCGACGTTCCCTCAATTATCTGCTGGCGATCTTAACGAGCTGCACGGCGGTTGAGCCCGGCGGACAGGAGGAGACGGAACAGTCAGCAGGCAGGTACACACACACACCTGAATACTTTACGCACGCACAAATGAATCACTCTCGCCAAGCTAGACAGACCTAACCAACACACACACACATATACACACTCCTAGCCAGGACAAGTAAGCAAGGTTCCCCTACAATCTGATACACCCTAACCCTAAACCAGGAGGGTGGAGCCGTCTCAACACAAGCTCCATACAGAGAATCACCGAGTACGGTTTGTTTGTCTTCTTTGGTACCATATTAGTTTTCCTTTATCTCCATGAATCCCACTGAGAAGGGGATGTCTTAAGCATGTGTGTTGGGTGGAAGCCACATATCCTGATAGCACTGGTGGATCAGTATGGATTTGAGGATAACCCCGTAGCCTTAGCAGAAGCTAGGCGGGGAGCGCGGCGTGCCGAGCGTTACTGATGACCCGCCTCAGAGGATCTGTTTACGCTCCAAATCTGCTTTTAGCCAAATATTTGCTAGATTTGATAAAAGCGTCTCCTTTGAACCCCTGGTTCACACGAGGCATCAGGAGCAGCTCGGTGTAGGAGATGGTATCACAAGGATGAATGTAGGCCTTAAGGCACTGACATTGGTCAAAACGATTAGAATGATAAATCACACTGATGATGTCATGTCTATATTGGCACAGCACTCTCTCTCTCTCTCTCTTTTTCTCTCTCTCTCTCCAGGATGTTGTGGGCAAGGCTGTCCTGATAAGGACAATGTGTCCCCGAGCAAAAACCAAAAAAGCCCTGCTATGTCATTTACCATCTGTGCCTCTACGGACCTCACCTCCCTCCCTCCCTCCCTCCCTCCCTCCCTCCCTCCCTCCCCTCCAACCCCCTCATGTCTCTTCCCCACCCAAACACATCCGCTTCTGGAGGTCCTTATCATCCGCTCTCCACCTTCTCCTCTCCACCCTCCTGCCCCCTCATCCACTAGCTCGCTCCCTTCCTCGCTGCATCTATCCCTCTTCTCCACTGTCCCCTAGCGTCTCTCTCTCTGTCTCTCCGTGTCTCTCTCTCTGTGTCTCTCTCTGTGTCTCTCTCTGTGTCTCTCTCTGTGTGTCTCTCTCTGTGTGTCTCTCTCTCTCTCTCTCTCTCTCTCTCTCTGTGTCTCTCTCTCTGTGTCTCTCTCTCTGTGTCTCTCTCTCTCTCTCTCTCTCGGTGTCTCTCTCTCTAAGGTACGGTGTCCTGTCCCCTTAGTCTCTCTCCCTCCAGAACACTGGGCTGTGCCCAGACATGCCCCCCCCCTCTCCCGGGGTCCCTCCATTTCCTCCCCGTGTCCGATATGATCAGCAGAGAAACGAGCCCAGAACATTCTTTTCCCATGATTCTTAAGTGGCACCAGGGGCACCCTGGGTAGGCTGAGGGGAGGTCTGGAACACATAACTTAGGAGGATAATCCGCCAGTCACCCCTGTTAGCCAACACCAAAACACTTATCTGATCCGGACGAACCCGGTTTTCTTTTAAACTGTCGCGCAGATATGATACAGAGCGGGGGGACGGGTGGGGGGGGGAGCCAATCACTGGGGAGTTCGTCTGCACCGCCTCATCTAGGTTCGAGTTTTTTTTAAATACAGCGTAGCAGACGTAGGAAATATTTATCGTTATGCTATTCAGGTTCCATTCTATGCTATTCAGGTTCCATTCTATGCTATTCAGGTTCCATTCTATGCTATTCAGGTTCCATTCTATGCTATTCAAGTTCCATTCTATGCTATTCAGGTTCCATTCTATGCTATTCAGGTTCCATGCTATGCTATTCAGTGCCATGCTATGCTACTGCATTGTAACCGTGGAGGATGTTAAGCCGGTGCAGTGTGGGGTGTAGCCACACCCCCTCCCGCCCCGTCGTCCCCTGGCCGCCGTCTGACAGTTCCGTCTCACTCGGGGGGGGCTCCAGCGAGAGACGGAATTACCGGAGAGCCGCGTCGCCATGACAACCGGATACTCTTAGCGTCGGGCCGGAATCAGAATCCCTCCCGTGGCCGGAGGAAGGGGGAGAGGGAGGGAGAGGGGGGGAGTAGGTCTTAAAGGTCCCTCCTCTTTCACCCCTCTATCCCCCCCCCCTTCCTTCAGCCTCTCTCTCTCTCTCTCTCTCTGTCTCTCCCTCTCTCTCGCTCTCCCTCTCTCTATCAAATACACAGCCAGTCTCTCTCTCTCTTTTCTTTCATCCTCTCTCCCTCTCCCTGTTCCCCCCCATCCTCCCTTTCTGCTGACGGACGTTAAGGGAGATCCTCGGGTTTTCATCTATTCCCTCCCTCTCTGGATCCTCTCCGTCTGTCAAAGACACTAACATTTAAACACACACACACACACCCACACACACACACACAGCTATGTATCCGAGTAGCTGCAGAGGTGGGATTTAAAAGGCCGTGCTCTCAGACCATTTCTAGGCGGCATTCTGTATGCCTGGGCAGGGGGAGGAGTCACACTCAGGAAGGAAGGAGGGGGGAGAGGGAGGGGGGAGAGAGAGGGAGGGACACGGGTTTAGACTGGCATCCGCCCAAGACGTCAGGCTCGGTGACAGAGGGGACAGAAGAGGAGCCAGGCTGAGCCAGTGGTGTGACTGACTGGCAGTAACCTGGGTGCTGTTCAAGCCAGGCCTGCATGGGGCCCGTGGGACACGTGGGGGTGGGGTGTTAATGTGGACGTGTGTGTGTGTGTGCATGTGTGCGTGTGTGTGTGCATGTGTGCGCGTGTGTGTGTGTGCATGTGTGTGTGTGTGTGTTGGAGATGAGACACTGTCTTCCTGGGCTCGGTTCCAGGGCGGCTCCATTCAGCTCAGAGTGCACAGGAGTGCGCAGGAGAGAGGAGCTGGGATTCAAACCCGGCACACTGTGACTGAAAAACACCTCCATGTTTATTTATGACAGTTTCTGCGTAGGTCTGCGACGACATGAAGACATTCATTAGTTTAATGATTGCCACTTTGATGAGTTGTCTTGTTTAATACACATTATTACACAGCATTGATTTGAAACTGTGTCACAAACAAGACACATTATCGCAAAGAAACTTGCTTGCCATTTGTGTATAGAGAAAATATTGTATTCCTATTTTTAAACTTGATAAAAAGGACTACACCTCTCCTTAAGGCGACCATTTTGATGCAGTGTGCGCCTCACGTCTTGTAGCGACATCAACCAACAACAACAATTCCCTCACCTCAGCGTTGTTGATGTTGTCGTCTGATTCCAGATCAAAACAACATCTAGACGTCTGCGGCTCCGAGGATTCATTTGCATATCCCGCTGCACATCCGTCACATTAGCAGAAAACATTTACTTCAGAAGTCGGGGGGGAAGTGATCATTCATTTAGTGTTGGGAGCCGCAGACAGCTCGCACGCTGTGAGGACATTTGAGAGCCCCATCGTTGGTGTCGTGTAGAAGATGGTCTTCACAGCCGAAGGGCTCCCAGGAGAGGCGGTTTGATGTGAGCCGTTCTAATGATCGTCCTTAATAAGATACGTACTGTATCGTCGTCAAAACACTTCGTTTAGAAAAGTTCGAAAAATACTATATTAACTCAATAGAAACGCTTGCAGAACGGTGAGAGTGGCAGGGGTTTGGGAATGGCCCTCACTTGAGTGAGACATTAGTCTCTCTGGTGAGAGACATTAGTGAGAAAACAATTTTACCTACGGGTACGAAATAAAGATACCTTGACCTTCTAAGAATATGGAAATAACTACATGCTTTGACATTAAGTTGGATAAGGGAAGGGAAAAAATATAAGTCTTTATTTATTGGAACTAAATGCACATAGCATCGTTTTCATCCAAAGGACTTGGTCCCCATTCCAGTATAACTATTTCACACCTCGTCTCCACTGCATCTCTGATTCCATGTTTGTTAAGATCCAATAAGGTTCAGTCTTTCCTACGTGCTTCAACTTCAGGAAGTAAACTGCCTATACCAGGAAGTACATGCCGCTGTCAGTGACAGTATGTCTCACCTTCCTCATACAGCGATACAGTGGTTATATCATCTTAGGAGAACAGTAATTCCCTTATCATCTCAGCTACAGTCCAACCACAACTTTGAGAACTTGGTAACACAACCTGACACGTGAATATTTGAAGAGGTGTGAGGATGCAAACTCTGAAAGGCCAGGCCATGAGGTTGGCAGGTTGGCCGATGCAGGTGGGGGGAGGAGGGGGGGAATGTTCGGATAAGGAAAACACACACAAAAATGATGCGGTGAAGATTTTTTAAGTGGACCTCGAAGGAGTTGGAAGTGTGTGGCAGGAGAGCACTGGCAGGTGTTAATATTTGATAGGGGCGAAGGTTTGAGCACAGAGACAATAGCTCACAGCTGTGTAGCACAGCACTTCTGTCAGTTGTGGAAAGCTCTTAATGGGGTACAGGGCCGTAATTGGGAGGGTGCCGATGGAGGCTCGTAAAAACAGCCGTTAAAGTAATAATGGCTTTGGGTTGAGGACAAATGAAAAGAGAAACCAAATCAATAGTGGGGAGGACAGAATAAACGATGCCCCTCGTACCCTCCATCCCAGGCTGGACCCAGTACGGTATGGAAACCGGAAAATGTTAGAGCAGAAAAGTGATTAAGAGATCAATCCGGGCCTTCCACAAATGAGATCATTTGCCGGTGGTGGTAATCACTGGAATGTGATGTCCAAACAAACAAGCTCATCTGTATTAATGCTGTTACCCTGTTAATTGATTCCTATACAATCCTTGCTAAACTTTTACTAAAAGATTTGCTAGAGCCAGATTGTGTCGTTTTGCTTAAAATTAACAACTTTCAAAGTTCTAAGAGCTCTTTGTTTGCCCTTTGTCTGGTGGGAGGGACATGTGGAAATGGAAGATGTCAGAAGGTACAGTGTGACTTCTGGTTGGTTCTGAAGACTTGAGAAGACCGCACAGAAAATCAGTGCAAACTCTAATTATCAATGTCTCACATACTGGAAAACTGGGAAAACACGTAGAAAGGTGCTGCTGCTGATGGCTGATTGGTTGAAAGGTGCTGCTGCTGATGGTGGATTGGTTGAAAGGTGCTACTGCTGATGGCTAATTGGTTGATGGCTAATTGGTTGATGGCTAATTGGTTGCATTAGGATTTTTGCTCATTAACACTCAGTTAGATCAAGACCAAAAGATTGAACTTTTAATAGGGGGATAGATTCCTTGACAACTTTAAATGTTGGTTAGCTTTGGTCACTGATTAAAGCTCAATATTATTGTTATTGTTATTGTAATCATTATTGTTGTTAATATAACAGTTTTCGACTTGGCATACAGCAGGCAGTACATGCGGTAATGACTGTACAGCTGCAGATCTTAAGTGTTGTGTTGTTATTCAAAAACACCTTGTTTGTTCTGCCACAGATTCCTCCTGAGACAAACCTTAACTTTGAACACAGCCATCTACTATATTTTTCAATTAGAATTACATGTAGCACTAAAACCCTAATTTGCACAGATTTTGCTGTGAGCAAAGTGGAAGCTGTTCCAGCAGCTTGCTGTATCTCCCAACTCTGACCTTGGTTACTTATAACGAGACAAACCCCGAATTAGCACTCAAGCTGTAAAGCTTGCATTATAACACAACAATGTCTCGTTTAGTTACATTTACATTTAGTCATTTAGCAGACGCTCTCATCCAGAGCGATTTACAGTAGGGACATTCCCCCGAGGCAAGTAGGGTGAAGTGCCTTCCCAAGGACACAACATAATTTTGCACAGCCGGGAATCAAACCAGCAACCTTCTGATTACTAGCCCGATTCCCTAACCGCTCAGCCACCAGAGTTATGGATGGTAGAAGCTAAACTTTTACAAAAAACTCCCAAAATGAATAGTCCAATGAATAGTCAATCCCTGATGTCCTCAACCACCCCTGCAAGTAGCCATCAACTTCGCAGATGAACGTCAAGATTAATCAAACACATTCAGATCCAGGGTCGCCAATGGGATTGAGGTGGGCCCACATCAATGAACCCAATTAATATGAATGATTCTGGTTCAGAAACCTTGTAACAATTACAATCCACATTTAATACTTGGTGTCTATGTTTCCTCTATCGTGACCACTTGCATGTATAATGAGCTGTTGAAATAAGGGGTCGTCATTTATTCATGCAGTCATTTATATTTATGACCGGCGTGCTTTCATAGTGTTCGCACCTGCCACCAGGCCCCAGATCAGCACTGACATTTGGAGGAGAGTTTAACAGGTGAGGGGGGCGAGAGACTCTCAGGTCTCCCACGTGTCTTTGCAACAATTATGTGTTTTCTGGAACACACATGAGTCACAGTACAGGGTACGGGTAAACCAAGACCAAAGACTCTCATATTCTAGAATGTTAGATTGAAATCTGAGAATCTTTTCCTCAAGTTAACTTGTTTGAGAACAGAGTCATTGATTGGGCAATGGCTGAGCTTAAAACTGAGCTGTGGCTTTTATTGGTAAGTCTGAGAGGGATCGTTTTTCAAAAGCTCGTTTTCAAAATGCCTTGGCCTGCTTGTGGAGATCCCTCCTTATCTTGGCTGAGCTACAAGGTCATTTTATTATTACCATTGCTTTCAGGGACAAACAAAGAATATTAATTTGTGTAATGGTTCAATCTAGTGGTACTTCAAAGCGTGGATTTTCATTCCTTAGTGGATTGACTAGACAGCCTGACAGAATTTTGCAAACAATAGAGCAGGGAGAGGGAGGAATGAGAGATAACTTCACCGTTGGATACATTCCTGTCATCCTGCAGTCCCACACTCTTGTCGCAGACTAGACCCAGACACCCCAGAGAGAGCGAGAGAGAGCGAGAGAAAGGAAAAGCATGTATCTCAGCGAAAGCAAGTTTGAGTTTGTTTACCTCAGTATGTCGTGAGATTCTCAAGCCTGTGGACCGCGCAGCCTCTCTATTCGCAAGCTACGACGAGACGGAGCTAGCATCGGGACAGCTTTCGCATCGAGGAAGTCATTGACTCCCCTGTTGAGAGGTGTTATCCCGGCTCCTCTGAATCACCGCAGATACAGCTTGAGGAAGCAGATGTATTCACACTCAGATACCAAACCGTGTCTGATCTGGTTAAAGGTATTTGGTGGAAGGCCCGTTCCCTGTGGGTAGAAGTAGCGGTAATAAACCCAAGCGCTAACAGTCGTATCTGGAGCCAAGATGGGCACATATCACCGCCAAGCAGGGTGAACAGTGAAAAACAAGACGTATGCGTATCTAAAGAGAGAAACTCCGGGGTGAAAATTCCACCACATTCTATTCAGGATTTACCTGAGTTTTCAGCCGCTCAAAGGCACCATACACTGAGTGTGGGGTTACTGCCTCGTTAGCGATTAGCAACCGTGTCCATAGCGCCTCACTTTGAATAGAGTCATATACCTGAGAAACTGTATTACCTTATGGTTGGGACAGATGTTCCCTGCTTTACGTGCTACTCTCAGCGCATGTTCTCCAACCTCAGGGATATCTTAAGTCTTGTAAATGTCAGCTAGTTGCCTGTGTTTGCTCTCTCTGCATGTGCAACCCAGACCTCGAGCATGGCTTTTATATCAAACGTATAATTCCGCCCGCGTGTCGGAAAGTCACAGAGGAAGTGGCTGATGGGCGCTGATGACCTGAGGTAAATGACCTGAGGTAAATTGCCCGACTTTGATGGTGATACCGAAGGGAACAGGTGCCGAGAGGAAGAAAATTAGACCACAAAAAGAAGGGGAGAGAGAGAACGAGAGAGAGAGCGAGAGAGAGAGAGACAGAAAGAGAGACAGAAAGAGAGAGAGAGAGAGAGCAGGGAGTTCAGAGGATCTGAGCGTGAGTGGGAAGTGTGACACCCCACCAGCCAATGGAAGTGAAGCCACCCACTCTCTCGTCGCCATGGAGTTCCTGGCAACGAGGCCTGAGCCGAGTCCTCACAGCCTTCCTCAGGTCCGCGTTTGAAGCGACGCGTGAAGGTCTCAGATGCAGGATGTTCCTGGCAATGAGCTCACACTTGTTATCATCACATTGCTCTCTTCAGGGGGCACACAGCTGACCATTACTGAGCCAATCAGGGACGTTCTGCTACAAGCTGCAGCTTAGACCATATCACATACACCTGATGAGCCCTTGTTCTGAAGCAAATAGCTAAAGAGGTTCCACGGTGTCAGAGATGAAAGCAGGTACCTATAAACATCCAAGGCTTAAGGTTTTACAACAGCAAAAAATCGTCCAATAAATGAGTTTTCCTGACTACTTCTTATGAGTAAATATCGTACCCTGCCGTGACGTGGCCTTGCAAGCCTCTCTCAATCTCGCCTGACTCATGTTTGTCCACGTAGCTAACATCTTGACTGCGCTACGCCTCTCGACATGGGGCGACAGGTTTATTTTTGCTGAGGCTCTGGAGCGCATCGCGGAGCTACAGTCATCCGTGAGATCAGAGCAACAGATGGCCACAACTATTTCTCAGCCCGCAAAGGGAGGATATTAATAAAATATTTCAGAGAAATCTCAAGGAGAAAAGAAAAACGATCCCAAACAAGGGGTGTGGGGAGGGGGAGGGGGGGTGATAGAGGAGGTGAAAAAAATAACATTTCACTGCTTTAAAATAGATCCCCGGCACAGCAAATTCATCGGGAAGTCATGGGTGTATTACAGGTTTAAGAAGAAAGTTTGTACGAGGAAAAGAAGAGGCTTCTGTGTGACCTTAGAGCGAGCCAAGCAGACTGGCTGCCATCTGGTAGCTGCTCTGACAATGATAGGAGGAGATATTTTAATACAAGCAGCGAAGACGAGTCTAAAGGAGGGGCGGTGTGACTTTGTCTGTTTGGGTTAGAGAGAGTTTCATATCAGGTGTGTGTGTTTGTGTGTCAGTGTGAGCGGGAGGGAGAGAGAGAGATGAAACAAGACATTTGGGTTGTCCACAGGGGTGTGGTAAACACACAGCGACGGCCATCGCTCACCGCTGAACGCCAAATATACCCACCAACTGAAAGACTTCCACATCCACCGTTTCATTTCCAGTAAGACCCCACCTCCCTCACACAAACAGGCCCTAATCGGGGCCTGTATCGACTGACCTGTTGTTTTTACCTCTTTTTGACCCCCCCCAAACCCCCCCCTAATTCGCACCCTGACTCGAATTGTCACTCGAAAGCTTTTGGGCTGTTTAGGCTATACCGTCACGTTACGGAAAGCAAAAGCTTCAAAGCAGAAACATCTTCATTAGGCCGGTTTGCGGTAGATTAATAAGGGAATGCGTTTTCTACTCTACTTGACCCGTTTAATGAGACCCTTGTTTTGTGGTTTTCTCCACTGGATCTGGCTGTGAGGGCGCTCAACACAAGTGCCAAAAAATCCCATCTCCAGACAAATGAAAATGGCTTATTAATTCCAATTACACTGATCATTGAACACTCAAATGAAAAATGAAGACGTTTTAACTTGACTAATTGGCCCCAGGAGTGTGTGTGGTGTGTGTGTACATGAGTGTGTATATGTGTATACACAGAGAGTGTGTTTATATGTATATACACAGTGTGTCTGTTCAGCAGTAGGAAGGGACCGTTTTACACACAATGCTTGTCTGTCTTAGATGCTATTTGAGGTTTTACATGACACGTGTTTCACCATGGTGGTCTGAGGATCTCTCTCACACACACACACACACACACGCACACACACGCACACACACACACACACACGCACACACACACACACACACACAGCCCTACTTCTTATACTAATTGAAAGGCTGACTTGTTCAGTGAATATCTAACAGAAATCTGTCTGAAACAGAAAGCTAATGCAGACTGGAAATTGGGAATCTGAAACATTAGCACTCTAGACTTGGAAGTCGTGTTCTACTCTGCTGACTTCAAACCATCGGCAGCCACCTGAGGCTGAAGTTCCAAGCTCAGTAATCCTGATAACAATCTACCTCGTAATACTCCCTTACAACAACACAAATATTAACTCTCCTTCCTGTCTCCTTCCCTCCTTCACACTCTGTCCTCCACCCTTACACACCCCCTCCTCTAACCATTCTCCTTCCTACCTCACTTCATTTTGGACTCCTTTAATGCCTTGCCCTTTCACTTAATGCTCAAACCCAATCCCCCCCTCTCCCCCCCCCACCCCCCCCATGCCAGAGAGTCCTCTGAAGCACTTCAGTGGGCCCACTTCAGACATCTCCAGTTGAGTCCACCCCACCACCCCCACCACCCCCCCCGCCACCTCAGTCACCGATAGCGGACTTGGGTCCTTTCTGAAGTGGGGGAGTCCGAGGAGAGCTCAGCGCCGCGCCGCTCTGTCCTATCAGCGGCTCCCATCACGGCTGAGCCACGCCGTCTGGGAACCTCACAGAAAGACGTGACGGAGGGGAGAGAGGAGGGGAGGAGAGAGGAGGGAGAGGAGGAGAGTGAGATAGGGAAGAGAGATGGAGGGGTAGAGGAGGGAGACGGTAGATCTGATGTCGCATGCTCTGCTTTTCTCTTCTTCTCTCTCTTCTTTTTCTCTTCTCTCTCTTCCTCTCTCTCCTCTCTCTTCTTTCTCTTCTTCTCTTCTTTCTCTCTTCCTCTCTTCTTCTCTCTTCCTCTCTCTTCTTTTGCTCTTCCGTCTCTCTTCCCTTTTTTCTTCTCCTTTTTTCTCTTCCTCTCTCTTCCTCTCTCTTCTCTCGTCCTCTGCGTACATTCTCGCGATTCGCAGCAGATTTAGCAGACTCAAAGATGCGTTAAATACGAGTTGCTATGTCGTAGTATATGATTTTATTTGACTTGGTGGGGGGGGTGGGGTGGGGGGTGCAGGGTACTTAAAGACCAGCTCACTGCAAACCACACACCCAGCAACACCATCGTCAACATCTGTAGTTGATGTGAAGACTTGAGTCTTGTTTAAGACATCTGAACCACACACAGAAGCAAACCGTCAACATTCATAAACAGTGAGTAATATCCAACCGCCAAAAAGAAGTCTCCTTGCCCGTCCACAGAAGAAAAGCTCTGTGTACATGTGGGCATATTTTGTGGATTATATGTGTCAACATGTTGCTGTACAGGCCTACACATGACATGGCCATGCTTTAGGAGATTTATTTTGTTTTATCGCAACTCCCAAATCCCACACCCACCACTAAATCCAGAAATAAATAAATTAGCCGAACCCTGTAAGTACGAGAGAGATGGATCATTATTGTGATCATGCTTTCACCATTATTATTATTATGATTTAGCTGCTTTTCAGTCGTATAATCTTAAACTATGTGCGTGGGTGTGCATGTAGAATGATTATGGTCTTCAAAGCACAAACAAATCAAGAGGAAACAAGTCTGAAAGAAAAAGAAAAGGAGAACGAGTTTATGGATCAACTGAAAAGAGAGAGAGAGACACAGAGAGATGAGAGAGAGACACAGAGAGAGAGAGAGAGAGAGAGAGAGACACAGAGAGATGAGAGAGAACAACAGAGAGAAAGAGAGAGAGATGAGAGAGAGACACAGATAGAGAAAGAGAGAGAGACACAGAGAGATGTAGAGAGAGATAGAGAGAGCTAGAGAGAGAGAGAGACACAGATAGAGAAAGAGAGAGACACAGATAGAGAAGAGAGAGAGAGAGAGAGACACAGAGAGAGAGAGACACAAAGAGAGAGATAGAGAGAGAGATAGAGAGAGAGAGAGAGAGAGATAGCTTTGAAAAAGGGAGTTGACGGAAGGGCAGAGGGGGATCAAGGGAATAGGAAAGATATATTATGGAAAAGGAGCAAAAGAGAGGAAAAATACAGCAGCAAGAAAAAGAAAAAAAAGACTTGGTCATCCACTTGTCACAAGCGGAGATGTCACCCCAAGTGACTTTTACACAGAGTCTGCTGGTAAATCCATGTATTCCCTGTAATAGCTGCTCTTATCCCTGCCTGATGTAGGTTGTAAAGCACAGTGGGATTTCTCTACGACCCCGGGACGACCATCTACATGGCTCTGACTCCCAGGACGCCATGACAGGGGCCAGCTGCAGAAACTTCGTCTAAGACTAGTCTTAGTTTTAGACTGTCTTAAAGTGTCAGGTAAGACTAGTCTAATTAAGCCTGTCTGTTGCATAAATAGTAAGACTGACTTAATTTGAGGTAGAAAAGTTAGCCACCTCTCCCCCCTGGCTAAACCTTGCGGTAAGGGCTGAGTTGCTATGCCAACGATCTGTTAGTAGGCTACGTCTTTATTTTAGCATAATTTAATATGAAAATGAATTAAGTTTGTTAATTGTAACTGCAGAAAATGTTGAATGGGTTCTGCTTTTCCGTTAAATGTCATTTTATCAAAAGAGAGTAGATGAAAACATAACTCACTTTATTGACGCTAGTTTCAGCCATCTGCGTTGGAGTTGTTGATAAATGGAAGTAGCGTTGGGGTTAACTTAAGAAGCTTAAAAACACATACACTATTTGTTAATAAGACAACTTGTTCAATATTGTATTCCTCCAACATAGGTTTTCATCAGGTTTAAATGCATCACTCTTTAGCCGTTAAGTGTCGCTGTTTTGTCCACCATCTTTATTTACCCATAATGCAAAGCGCAACAGGCTATCTAAGTCAGTCTTACTTTAGCCACTGATAGTAAAACTTAATGCAACAGGTAATTGAAGTGACTATGGTAAGTCGGACATAAGTCGCATTTAAGTCTAAGACTAGGTCTGTGTTTATGCAGACTGGCCCCAGGTCTAGGACGTAGCACAACGCTCCACACAAACAGGAGGACAAACAGAATAACTGTGAGGTCCTTCTGAACGATCTGAAAAGAAAGACGAATTACCTATTGTGTGTGACAGCACACCAGTTAGGAATCCCACTGGAGGCTGCGTTCAGCACCTTGTGTGAGACTCCAAACAGCCGCGGCTCAGTGAAAACCACCAAACAGCCTGTAACCTCCTCCTATTGTCCCATCCCACCCGGTCGAGCTCCATAACACAGCATTACCAAACCACACCAACAAAGGTACATGGAAAACACAGCACTTTCCTGCAGCTTTGGTGTCTTTTCACACCCTGTCTGGAGAGAGGATGTCCCTTTAAGACGTGTCATTGTCAGTCGTTAGGTGTGTGCCGCAAAAAAGAACAACAACTATGACACACACACACACACACACACACACAGAGGCACACACACACAGGCACACACACACACAGCACAGGCACACACACACACAGGCACACACCACACAGGCGCACACACACACACACACGTGTATGCCTTCTGTTGGGGTGGCTTGTTGTCTCTCAGCCACGACAGAGTGCAGACTCTTTGGGGAATTGTTAAAACAGCAGAAGATTGTTTACCAAATATTGACAATTATCCATTTAATAATTCTGCCTTAATTGGCTTATACATGAATAATTGATGAGGCATGGTGTTTGGGAGCTTTTAGCCTTTTTTCCCATCAGAAAATAGACAAAACGTATTTGCAGAGACTTGCTGTGTCTTCGTGTGTTTGGTCAGACAGGTGTGGACCGAGAGACACCAAGAGCGGCCACTCTCCTTCCTTCCTCCACCTGTCTCTGTCTCCACCTCCGTCTCCTTTCCTCTCCACCTCTATCTCTCTCTCTCTCTCCTCTTCCCCCCTCTCTTTCACTCCGTCTACATCTCACCCTCTCTTTCCCCCCCCGCACACTGATGCCATTCAGGCGGGCAGAAAGACGAGAGGGGCAGAAAGACGAGAGGGGCTGCTTTATCGAGCGTACTGGAGGAGAGGCCGTCACCTTAGCCTCCTCTCGCTCCGAGTCGCCGGCCACAATGGGGTTCCCACACACGAGGCATCGGGTTAGAGGCTCTGCCTCTCTGCTCTCCTTTCACCATTCATCAGTGATCGTGATAAGCGTCTGGTTAGCCCCCCAACAAGAGGCATCTGGGAGAAGATTACAGCAGGAAGATGGAGTGAATGGAAGGATAGAAAATAGGTGAAGCACTAGAGAGAGAGGGAGAGAGAGGAGAGGAGGGGGGAGAGATGGAGAGCAGGAATTGGAGAGAAAGAGGGGGAGAGAGAGAGGAGAGGGAGCGGAGAAAGAGAGGGTGGGAGAGAGAGGATGATGAGAGAGAGACGAGCGAGTGGGAGAGCGAGAGAGTGGGGAGTGGTGGGAGCAAATGGAAGGGAATACAAGGAGGAGGAACCGAAAGAAAATAGATAAATTGGAGAGATTAGGGAGGTGGGCGGGGGCGAGGGGGGAAAGAGAGAGCCGACGATGTGAGGCAAAGAAAGGGAGAGTGAAGGTGAAGAAAGGAGGAGAGAAGGGAGGCAGGAGGGAGAGAGAGAGAGAGAAGCAGGACTTTGAACGTGGGAGTCACATTCTCTGTGCATCAGTCTGCACTGGGGTCAGTGGCTCGTCTCCCTAGCGACCAGGTGTCCAGAGTGGAGTTAATGTGACACACAACAGGAACACTCTGACTCGAGGAGGCCTTTTAGCATGCCTTGGACAAACACACACAGACAAAAACACCCCACACAACCTAATAGCCTTCCATCCTTCCAGCCCCTCCAACATAGACCAACAAACATACACAACAATGGTCTCGCCCTCCCTCCCCTCCCTTCCCGCCCACCCCCCCCACACCACACACTGATACCCTCCCTTCACACAAACACACCAGAATAGAGACCTTTTTAAGAGTGGATTAATGGCCCACAATAGTTTCCTTTATTCCCCTCGGAAGTGGACTTTTAGAGAGAGCTTCCAGAAGAAGAAAAAACCCTTCCTTTTTCTCTTTTTCTCTCATCTCTCTCTCTCTCTCCGTCTCTTCTCTCTCTCTCCTCTTCTGTCTCGCTCTCTCTCTCTTTCTCCCTCTCTCTCTTTCTCTCTCACTCTATCTCTCTCTCTCTCCCTCTCTCCACTCTCCGCGATCGGACCCTCGTCGTCTGCGTCCCTCGCAACCTCGCCATCCGGTCCGATAAAACGAACTCTCTCTCGATTCTACCCGGAACTCGTCATCCAGTCTCCCAAGCGACTCAGGAGCAACAAGTCGTCAGCGGATATGCGGAAAAGACAGTTGTCATCCAGCAAGCCTACCTTCCCTAGAGGGTTGATCAATTCTCCGAAGCATTTCGCGCATCCAATCAAAGTCTCTCCAGGGTTGTCCGTAATCTACTCTCCCAACAAATCTACCGGTCCTCCAAAAGAGACAGGGCTCATCAGTATGTGACCGGAGTCTCTGCCTGCTTTTTTAGGTCAGGGACGTACCTCAGCTAGGTTCAAGCGTAGAAAATCGAGGAAGTTCACGCCAGCGTCTCAATTCGATCATCGCGGAGCTACGAAAGGAACGGGAGGAGAAAAACAATCATGCCCGTCAGGACAGATCTCTTACTAGACAAACTTCATACCAGCATCCACGGTCCCAGTGTTAGTCTAATGCTCTCTCTCTCTCGGAATCCCTCGTCTCATCAGTCCCGCATTCCTGCGTCCTCTCGGACCTCATAGCGAGAGTCCGATCTCTCTCTCCCCATGCTCTCTCCCGGTGCCAAATAGGGTCCGACCACTGACGTCGATCCTGACGATCTCGTCCCACATTCCCTCATAATTGCTCTCCTCTGCAGGCAAAAACGTCTCGCAATAATCACCTCGAGTCCTCTCTCTCTGGCCAGATCTTCATCCCACTCTCTCTCTCTCTTTCTCTCTTCACTCTCTCTTTTTAAAAAACAATATCCTCCATCAGGTGTTCAGCAGCTGTCCACGTCCAGGAATTAATTCCCCACTTAGCGTTCACCGTCCCACTGGCATGATATTGTGTTCAATCAACTGGGAATTTTAGTTTAGGACAGATCGGTGGCCTATGTGGCTATTGTCTCCGTTCATGCAAAGCTTGCTATTGATTAAACAATTCCTCTGCAATCTTGCCCCCCTTCTCGAATTTCGTTCGGCATTCAAATTAAACTTATATTAACGGGAATATTTGGGACGCAAACGCGGGGGAAGCGACATGGGCCCTTGTGTCAGCCTACGATATCATATTTACTATTGATCACGTACCTTCATTAATGGTGAAATCTGAAAAATAAATTGCTCGTCCGCCAAAGGTGGGCTGGACTGAGTAAGTCGTATGATCTATTTTTTTGGCGGGGATTAACAAGGAGATGGGCAAAAACAACTCACGTGAAAACCTTTCGTTGAACATTGTGATCGTCCTCATCAACTGAAATGGATGAACATTGTTTTTTAAAAACTCACTGTATGGTCTTTCGAGCGTAGCCTACTTACTAACCCTACTACCGCACTACTACTACCTCACGAAGTGAAACGAAACTTTGGTTGACTAACTTTCCTCGCGGCTTCCTCTTGCAAAACATCTCCAACTGGCACGTGAGGTAAAATAAAACCAACACACCAGCACATTCATGGGCACATGGCAACATTACACCAGAGACTTTTTCTCTTCAAATTATGTTCATGTATCACCACCCCCAACATCCACCCACCCACCACCCACCCCCCACCATCCCACAACATTTCTCCAGCCCCACCTTCGTTTAGCCGTAAGTTAAGGAGAGTAATAGGATTGTGAGGACAGATCGTGTAAAAAAGTGTTTAGCTATGAGGGCCGTTGATAAATATTCTGACTGTTTTACAAACACAAACACCTACGAACATACACATTCACATATGAAACGTTCACACACACGCATATTACTGAAAACTCACATCATATGTGAATGCTTGCAGAAACCCCTAACCTTTCTAAAAAACCTTGCATAAAACCTTCATAAAACCTTTTCATATGATAATGTTCGTACTTTCAACTTCTCGAAACTTCCACGTGTGGATGTAGGTTTTCAGTAGTACGAATGGCGTGAACATTTCATATGTTTGGTGTAAGACAGTCTGGATTACTGTCTCCCATCTGAGCTGTCCAGCTCGCCCTACATTGACCAACATACAGAAGCGATCATCGTACCCCTGATCAGCGCGACGAAAAGACATCACACCACCTGTACTCTGTGTCTCCGTACGCCTCCTATAGAAACACTACTCACCCTGGACGCAGATGAGTCCACAACTAAGCGAACAAGTTCACCATGACGATCTGAAAATCACATTGCCAGCACCAGCAGGCTACGATAACCGTTTTCACAGTCTGGCTGTATTGAGGGAGTATCCTCCAGCCAGATCGGTCCTGTATAACACCTTTTACTTTTCAGTTTCTAAATCCACTGAGTGATTTTCGAGCAAGAGGAGGAATAGGTCATCTCTCGTCCTGACCACCAACTTAAAGGCCCAGCGTGACCGGCTGTACTGGGGTGGAGTGTAGTCCAGGAAGTGGAAGGATGTGACCTGCACAACCCACACACCACAGCCATTAGCAGTGATAAATGTCGTTCAGATGGGGTCTCTCGTACCTCTTCGGGCCAGGGTGTGTCGTGGGTCTCTGGGCCCTGTGGTGTGTTTCCCTCCCGCCAGCGAGCAGGCAGCAGCAGTGGGGCGTCGTCGCGGGCCAGATGTGTTTGATTTACGAGTGACAGAAGCACTGGTGGTGGAAGGTCGGCCTCAGACGTGTTTGAAACTTATTAACCTCATATTGGGTTCCCTCTATCTCACCCGCCGGCTCTCTCACCAACACCACACACATGACCGCTTTCAATCCCGTCCAATGTGCTCTTGTGGTGCCTTTGTTTGTGTGTGTGTGTTTGTGTGTGTGTGGTGGTTGTGTGTGGTGTGTGGTGTGTGTTTGGTGGTGGTGTGGGTGTGTGTGTGGTGTGGTGTGTGTTTGTGTTTGACATACATATTCCGCATGAATTCACATCAGCCCTTTGCTGACCTTGCTTGGTGTTTTTATATTGGGGGGGCGTCCTTGGTGGGGTTTGCCATGTTTGACCATATGGCTCTCAACAACATACGGGCACGCCAGTTGAATGGGTGAGACCATCAATGCTCCACACATGTCGAGCGCTGACCTCAATTGGCTGATATACTTGAAAGAACGACATAATGGACGGATTGTATGATCTTTTAAAAAAGGGGGGACTGGAAATGATTTTCATCGCGTCGGGGGTTAATTCCCCCTCCTCTCTCCTCAATCCCCCTCTCTGAGGACACCCCCTCAACACAATATAATAATATAGAGGGCTGGCTTGGTTTCTGTCAGGGGGGGGCCGGCTGTGCCACCAGGGCTCCCTTACAGGGTGAGAACCCGTCCGCCCCTCCAAAGAGAAACAATGCAGATAACTAAAATAAAAAAAAAAATCAAACAAATGCAAAAAAAAAAAAAAAAAAAAAAAAACAATCAACGCTCAAAAAAAAAAAAGAAGGAATGGCAAGACCATCGCTCAGGACCTGTCCACCATTGCGGGTGCAGCCCTACTACGCCCCTGGGGGACTTCAGGGCTCCGATGGTTGTCCCTATGGTCCATCCATCTGTTCTGGGGAGGGACGGGAGGGGGGCGGGGGGTTGCCCATCACATCACCACCACCCGTGCTTTCTGACAGTAAGAGATGAACCGAAAGCAACACAAGGACAGGAATGATGGGGGATGATGGGGGAAAGAAATTCTGTAAGTCTACTAATCCAGAGAGAGTAGATACCGAGACATAGATAGAGAGACATGACAATATAACAAATAGACAGAGACATGCGACATAGAGGGACATAACATTTTATGGAGAAGACTACACTCAACAAACTGGTTACATGGCCAAGAGGGTTAGAAGAGTAGGGCCGTCTTACCAGAAGAGGGGGCTTGTAAAGGAGAGACAGAGAGGAGAGAGACTAACCACACAAGTCTAATAGAGGATGGATAAAAGATATCATTATTTCGAGCCTTACACCACACACATACGCACATCAGGTCTAGAGAGAGAGAGAGAGATAGTGCTGTCGATGAATGGGAGAGAGAAAGAAGCGAGAGTCGTAGGGACTGACAGATTGTGCCTTCACCTCTCGTCTTTCTACTCGCCGTGTGCCTGACACACATTGGATTGTATAAAGAAATAACAAAAAACCGCGAGTCTCGATAGATGATAAATGAGAGTATATCGGTGACGGATGTTCATTCGCCCAAAAGAAAAGGTAAGATGCTTAGACATGTGTAATTGGAATCTTAAATAGCTCTGAGTTACGTTTACTGACCGCACTTAGCTCTGCTGGGCCGACAAACTGCTCCTAGTCCCACTCTCTCCCACAAACAACACACACAGAGGGGTGCATTTGCATTTGGAACCCAAAAATTAGAAAATGAGGAGAAACACCAGAAACGTCACTCAGAAAGGCAGGTCCTTCCAAACCCTGAACCTCAAAGCCGTCCTCCTCTCACTCTCTCTCGCACCACTCTCCCCTCCCTCATACTCTCGGTGATTTGCATTCTTCTCTTATCAAAGCTGTAAAACACCCAAATCATGTGCAGCGTCTCTCTTCACCACCCGCTCGATTCAGCCCTCGTTCGAGATCACTGAAATGAAAAATGGGGCCTATTTGTTGAGGAGAAATCAAGCCAAAGGCTAACATAGGGGATAATGGCTAATTTTTGCAAAGTAATGACAATCGCTGAACGTTTCTGCTAAGCTTCAAGTCGTAATACGCCTCAACAATGTCCGGGTATCATCATAATCACTGTCCGGCTAGGACATCGTAGACTTCAGAAATACCACAACGGCTTCAAACAAACATAAGACAAGTAACCTTGCTGTTTTTTAGATACTACTGACTTCCCTGAGCGAGCTAGCCGCCAGTGGGCCCTACAGCAACACGCTAAACATGCTAATTTCTCAGTTCAATTGTTTGTGAGGATGGGCGGGCGGACGGCTATATTTGCAAACCGCTCCGCCGTATTTATTAAATTACGAGGTGCTAATGGCGGAGCGCCTATCGCTCATGGCACAGAGAACATCACTCGCGCGGCGACCAATTACCGGAGAGACGCGGAGGACATGTGACCGGACGCTAATGGGCGGATGGAGCGAACAGACCGAATGAAAATGGCCTCGTTCTCTCTCAACATCACTCTCCTCTTTGTTTTGGGGGGGGAATGGGGAGGGTGGGGAGGGGAGGTGGTCTTTTATTCTGTTTTTTCTTTTTTCTTTTTCTTTTTTCGTTTTTTCCTTTTTTTTGTTTTTTTTTGCTTTCTTTGTTGAGGGAGGGGGCAAGTTTCCTTCCCTCCCCATCCTCCTCCCTCTTTTCTCTCTGCCTTATCGTTCTTACAGGTGGGGGGAACTAAGATCAAGGAAAAAAAACAAGATTAGTGGAAACCAGATTCTCAAGCCAGAATATTATTAAATTTAAGCATTTTGCAATCACACAACAAGCACCAGCTAGCTCACAAAGCTAGCTTTTCCTTCACAGAGCAAAGTGCTAAGTGACATTAGTGGATTTCTCCTCCCACAATCTCATTCTCACATCTTCAGTACTATCAATTATTAACGGTCGTTCATTAACTAACTTCTTAAACAAATCATTCAAAAACTTTCTTTGTTAACTTCTAACCTTAACAACTACCTATACTTCTGATCTACTTCACTTTCCCGTTCTTCCACCCATTTCTCCTAATCCACTTGTTGTTCTTACGGTTGCAGGTTGGTTAAGTATTGGGCTTTTTGTGTCTCAAGGAAAATGGTGTTAACGTAACAAACTTGAGGTCGTTTTTGATAAATTAGGATTAGGAGGTGAGGAGGAGGTCAACAATGACTTTGTCCACACTTGTTTTTTTAAGATTTTTATATTTTTTAAATATGTTTTAACGTAAATTATCATAATGTATTTAAATATCAAATATAAATTATATTTACGTTGTATTTAACCGTGCCAGACACGTCCCTTGCAATCCCCACACAGATGAAATCTTAAAAAAGCTTCCTGATCAAAAAACCTGAAGAACAGAACACAAAAAAGCATGGTTTCTGTCCGTCCGGTGATGATTCCCACGTTTCTCTAATCCAATCTCAGTCTCTGTCCTCTGACCGACCTCAGAAAATAATAATAAAACCATATTTCACTCAGAGCAGACTTTCGCACTGTACATTACTAACTAACCGTTATCACAATGCCAAGCCAACCTCGTTGTTGGTTATTTGGTTGGGTGCGATCCCGCCCAATCATCGATCCTAATCCCAATCAATCAATCCCCTCCAGTGGCCAAACTGAGATCCCACAAACCCTCGACTTAATCAAAACCCCTCGGCTTTTTCGCCGTAGTGGGCGGCTCTACAGGACCCCTGAGACAGAGAAAGACCCCCTTCAAACCTAGTAGGGTGAAGCGGAAGAAGAAGAAATCAAAAGAAAATAGGGCAAATAAAGCCCAAATCCAAACGATATCCTTCCTCCTCATCACAGTAAAAACGTCCATCAAGCAAAGGCCAGGTCCCTCAGCCGGCACCCTGCGTGCCTATCATGAAGCCACCAACTCCCACCAGCCCCCGTCGCCACGGGATCTTCGGCCTTCGAGACGAGAAACTCGATGCTGGCTGCTCACTACTGCGGCTACTGACTCCTAAACTTCCTCCCCTACTTTCTGGCGTTAGGTGGCCCGCATTAAATATCCGGAGGTTACTGAACCTGTGTAACCTGCCACCGCATACGCCCCGCCCCCGATCCCCCACCCCCCCCCCCCTCCCGCACCCCCCGTAAATGAGGATATAGATGAGCGCCCCCACCACACCCCCGCCCCCCTCCCATTGTTTCTTTTCCTCAGTTTCTTCACCGTTCTCCAAGACAAGAACCACACCCAGGAAGAACGGTCGGGGGTGTTTCGCACCACACACACCCTGCACCTCTTGCACACACCACCACACAGCCAAGGCGCGCCCCTAAAGCGACCAGGTTAAAGCCCCCGCCCCTTCCCCTCTTCCACCCCTCGCCCCCCAATCCTCCATCCAGTTCTCCCCCCGCCATTTTCCTCCTCTTTTCATCCTTCCTCCCGCCTCCACCCACCCAAATCCTACAACCGGGCGACAGCGCTGTGTCAAGTGGAAGGCGGAGAGGGAGGTGGGGGAAAGAGAGGGGAATCTTTTCCCCCCTCCTAGACTTTCCCAACGGCAGCATCGTTTCATCATTGGTTTCAGCTTGTCTGAGCATATTAACAATAAGAGAGAAGGTATCCGCGAGCGACGCCTGCGCTCGTACGCTCTTCTGCGCGGTCGGTGGCCCGCGCCGCGCCCTCTCTCCTCGGGTGCGAGGTCGCGCCCGCTCTCGTGTGTAGGCGCGATCTCGCGGTCTCGCCGCTGGCGCCGCGCCGCGGCTCCGGTGGCCCGGCGGTGCGGGCTCGGCTCGCGCTCTGCTTAAGGTGTGTTTATGTTGGCGCGTACTCTACTAGCGAATAGGGGGGGAGATAGAGAGATAGAGAGAGATAGATAGAGAGCATGTGTGCTAGTGTGGTTTGTCAGGGTAAAAATGAGGGTTTTGCCAGGAGGGGAAGGGGAGGCCTGGTGTTAACGACCAGACATCCATTTTGATGACTGAGGGTGTGTCAGCGTTTGCCAGAGAGGTTGTTTTGGAGTATGAAGACAGCATACAGGCAGGAAGACCGCAGGATGTGATTCTCCCTTTATCCTGCGTTCATGTCTGGTGTCTCTGGC
>CAEFZP010001991.1:0-10023 GCA_903064625.1 Mallotus villosus | reverse complement strand
AGACTCAACACACACACACACACACACACACACACTCCTAGAGACAAGACACTCTCCTCACACGCTCACACCTCTCACTCCCTCACACGTTCTGAGGCCCACGACGCTGAATACGCCACACCATAGCAGACAAGCTCAAAAGCACTGTTCGTTATCTACATGCCTTTTCCAAACGCAGGGAATTATTCCCGGCAACGCCCGCCACAGGAACCCCTTCAGATAAGGGGGAAGAGGACGTGTTCCGACCTCCAATCTCCCGTCGAGAAACAAACCATTTCAATATCAATGTCTGAATCTGTTCTCTTCACAGCAGACGATGAGAGAGAGGAAGAGAGAGGGAGAGAGGAGACAGGGGAGGGAGAGAGACAGGGAGAGAGAGACAGGGGAGAGATAGAGAGAGAGACAGGGGAGGGAGAGAGAGGAAAGGGGAGAGAGATAGAGAGAGAGGGAGAGAGAGGACAGGGGAGGGAGAGGAGAGCGACAGGGAAGAGAGAGAAAGAAAGAGACAGGGGAGAGAGAGAAGAGAGAGAGAGAGAGGGGAGAGAGAAAGAGAGAGACAGCAAGAGAGAGAAGCAGCAGACCCCAGGCCCGGTGGAGTCCAGAGGTCGAGCTGGCTGTCAGCATTCTGGTCAGCATTGATTGGTTTTTAGCTTGAGATTCTATAGCATGAAAGCTCCTGAATAGGGAGTGGGAAGCTGATCATGACTTGAGAGGGGAGAAGCCATCGTTCCCTGTGGTGATCAGATCAAGGCAGCCAGGGAAGGTACAGCCATGGAGGGGTCTGACACTGAGGAGGAGAACCCTGCCAAGGCTGGGAAGAAGGGAATCGGGGAAAGACAGTCGGGTGTATTTACATATGGAGGATTATCGGGGCCATAACTAAATAAATAAATACATAAATAAATAAATAAATGAATGGTTAAATACTTGGATAAATAAATAATTAGATAACAAAATGAGACACTAAATATATAAATGTTACATGTATATATATCACATTTATTTATTTATACTTACATTTAGTCATTTATACTTACATTTATCCACGGTGTAACTTGCTTGCTGCTAAATAAATCTGTCGTCACCCGTCACCAAGTCAGGGGGCGGGTTAAACCCTCTGATTGGTGGTTCAACTTGAATCGACTGCTTTTGACTAATTCAAGATGGCAGCACCCGGTGCAGATTCAATAAATGAAATATTGCATGCTACAGTAGGCGAAATGTTGGCTGTAGCTGAAGAGATGGAGGCAACTGCCAATTCACATTTTTTATTACATAATATTGAGAGCTTCGCTGAAATTATAGCAATGATATTGGCCCTGGCTGACATAGACATCATTGAAAATGTGTACAGACATCTATGAAAATGTGTTCACGATCCTCCGCGAGATGGTACAGCATAGGATTGGGTAAATCGATCTAAAGTAGGCTATCGATACCAACGTTGGTATTAGTATTGATTGATACTGGCGAGATGAGATCGATAGGCTACTTGAGTTTCAATGTATCTTCTCTACAGCCTACACAACTCCCTTTAAATCATAGTGGTTGTGCAAACACCACTCCTGTAACTTCGCTCAAGCTCACTTTGCCCCTTCCCGTGCTATGCTGTGAGTTGTTGCCGGCGTGCACGTGCAGTAGGATACTGCTCGGCAGCACACTATAATAACAGTATTTTAGACAAAACTCTTCGTCCTGTGTTTTATTATGATCATAATCATGAACAATTAATTAAAGGAAAAATTATTCAATGATCATGAAAATTCTAATTTTGTATTTTCATTCAAATGTTCATATTGATGATGCATTCACTTAATACATTATGAGGCATTGCTTTTCCCGACATGAAAGTAAATACATCGGTATTGGTATTGGCAATACTGGCCCTGTATTTACTTAGTACCACATTTTGCAGTATCGCACAATGAGACGATAGAGTAGGATCCCTCTGGATCGAAGAGAGCTCGATCGACTGGTTGAGCCTACCTCGTGTGTAATACTGTTCATTCACCAATCAGAGGCTTAACCCGCCCCCTGACTTGGTGAAGGGTGACGACAGATTTATTTAGCAGCAAGCAAGTTACACCGTGGATAAATGTAAGTATAAATGACTAAATGTAAGTATAAATAAATAAATGTGATATATATACATGTAACATTTATATATTTAGTGTCTCATTTTGTTATCTAATTATTTATTTATCCAAGTATTTAACCATTCATTTATTATTTATTTATGTATTTATTTATTTAGTTATGGCCCCGATAATCCTCCATATTTACAAGCCATGGGGAAGAAGAGGAATATGTGTGTGTGTGTGTGTGTCTTTGTTTGCATACTGATTGTGTTCCAGGTGTGTAGGACGATTTCAGGCTCAGAAAGTATGTGTGTGTGTGTGTGTGTGTGTCTCCATACTGTAGTATGCTCAGCGATGCCAAGGAGTCAGATGGGCAACAGGATGCAGTGAATAAATCATGAGAAGTCCTGACGCTCCAAGTAGAACATTTATTCTGCGAGAGGAGAGATGAGAAACCCTACAGTGCTGTCCCTTCTCAGAGTTACTGAGCTCATGCTCTCTTACAATGTTACGTTTTCACCCGGGCAAACCAGACGAAAGGGAAATAGATTTTAAAAATGCTCTGTTCCATGACTGAAAAACATCAGTTTGTTTGAAATCACAACCCAATGTGACTTAAAGGGTGACTCATTTACACAAACAAGGCTAATATGGAAATGTCGTGGTCTAGCTTTTAGCCCTTCTTAGCAAACTCCCCAAAAAACGATGATCCGTATTTAGCTTTTCCTTCGCCTCCCTGTGAGAGACAGAGTGAGGTCTTCTAGATCTGTATCTCATCAACATTAGCCGTGAGATCAAACTGTATGCTCTATATTTAGTTTAGTATTTATTTCTAACTATGGCTAATGGCTATACTCGTTTTGTAAGTGACCCTGGTGGGTCTTCGAGTTCAATCTTTGCTCTCTCTGGAAAGAACGCCGTAGCCTTGGCATGGGCCAAGCCAGCAACTAACGCTAAGTGTTCCTTGATTTAGAGACAGCTGTCTGAAAGAGCAGGCAATAGCATTTAGCTATTTAGCCCACATCTAGCTTTAATGTTTTAATGTTATTGCGGCAATAAATACAATGAAGTGCTGTTCTGTTCCCGGTGGCGCTGCTAAAAGGTTGTATATATTCATCCAAGCGTGCCACGCACGGCTATTTGCGGTGCGACTGTGTAGTGGATTCGTCAGAGTGAACATGGCATTTCATCACCTCTGTTGCATTGCTATTAGCCAGGTTAGCAAGACGCTAGCATCGATGAGCAAACTCTGTTACAAAGCAAACCGACACGAATGCTAGCATCTCTTTGTATGAGTGTTTCTCTATGGTTTCTAAGCAGAACAAACGGAGTCGGAGTAATTTATGACTGCTAATCAGCGAGAGCGAAGCCAGTTGTTTTCTCTGTGATACTGCAGCCCTGAACAGACTCATTGTAATTAATGGAGATGCTTAATCTTTTCATGTGTAAATACGTCGTTTTAAACACGAAACAAACAGCGTGAGTACGCTCCACATCCACAAATACAAGGTTGCGTAAGGGCACGTTAATTTGCCTGCACCATGCAATTAGGTGGAACACATTGCTAATTCCATTTTTGTGGTCCTTTGGGACATGCTAATACACTGTGTGAAGCTGCATTACATGGATAGGCATCGCACAGTTTCAAGTTTAATGATTCATATTACATTCTTATGTGCTATTTTAGTGTCCAAAAGGGATTCTAGCCAACAGCCATCTCCCCATCCACTCTGTCACTGTGAGACAGAGAGAGAGAGAGGTAATTACAATGTTTGCACAGCCTAGGTATCATGTGGAATTATTTTATGTGTGTGTACATGTCTAGAGACTATCGCAGAGAAGGGGGGTCCTTTAAAACATTGATCAAATTCCACTTTTGTATACCGTACCTGTGAATGTAACTATCATGCAGGCCCAGACTTGTACTCTGAAATACCTGCCCAGGACCCACACCATGACACCTACAGAGTGAAATACCTGCCTAAGATCCACACCATGACACCTACAGAGTGAAATACCTGCCTAAGACCCACACACCATGACACCTACAGAGTGAAATACCTGCCTAAGACCCACACCATGACACCTACAGAGTGAAATACCTGCCTAAGACCCACACCATGACACCTACAGAGTGAAATACCTGCCTAGGACCCACACCATGACATCTACAGAGTGAAATACCTGCCTAAGACCCACACCATGACACCTACAGAGTGAAATACCTGCCCAGGACCCACACCATGACACCTACAGAAGAGCTTCAGCGAGCCCAGACCACCAAGCCCTAAGGGACGTCATTACTCATAGGAAAGGGATTACCATTATGGAGTGTTCAGCAATTCGCTGTGCGTGCGCGGATGTCTGTGTGTGTGTGTGTGGTGGGGGGTTACCTGTGTGTGTGTGCGCGTGTGTGTGGGGGGGGGTATCTGTGTGTGTGTGTGTGTGTTATCTGTGTGTGTGGGGGGAGGAGTATCTGTGTGTGTTTGTGTGCGGTGGGGGGTTATCTGTGTGTGTGCGTATCTGTGTGTGTTTGTGTGTGTGTGTGTGTGTGTGTTATCTGTGTGTATGTGAACTTGACCACCCACTCTGTGTGGATGAAACATGGGAGGGCAGTAGTTGTCACTCAAGCCTGTCTCAGCACAAAAGTCCCTATGATGAAAAGATTAAAAGGGGAGGTCCCTACACATCTTCAACCTCCATCAGCAGTTAATGTGACATGACCTTGTCTGACAAACCGTTATGATGATGACGAAGCTTAGCATAGCCCGCCGAAAACACGGGCCCTTCAAATCATCTGGCGATGAAAACCGCCACAGACTCAAAGTGCTTTTGAAAGGCAAGGCCAAGGGTTGGAATACTGCGGCTAATATAATTAAAGCCAGTTCATAAAAGGCCTGGGCCCGCGGGTCAGACACCTAGCCCAATGAGAAGCTCTAATCCTGGGCTTAATAGGGCCCTGGCCCCTGCAAGCCCCTGGTTACCTCCAGGCCACCACCTCTCTCTCTCTCTGTCTCTCCCTTTCTCCCCCTCTCTCCCTCTCTCTTTATGGCTCTCTTTCTTTCTCTCTCTCTGTCTTTAAACCGGGAGGGGTGTGGAGGTCGGAAGGCCTCGATGAAGAAAAGTAATGAGAGGTTTTGTGTAGTCGGACGCCGGCTACGCAGAAGAAATACAAAACGAACCGAGCCGTGGGGTCCTCTGGGATTAGGACCCCAGTAGGTGACCTTTGACCTGCTGGATTAGTCCCAGGAGCAGGGGTCATCCCCATGAGGCCTAAGCACATGGACGTGGTCCATGCAGATCAGGGATTCCTGTGAAGCCGTGAACGGGTAAAGCCAGACCCCTACTAAAGAGGTGATTTATCCGTAAACGCAGACAAACACGTGACAGCTTCTGAAGAGACGGGGTTCCGGAAGATTCCTGAAGCCAAACGGTAGCATTCAGAGATGGCGTTAGCACGATCGCTCACCCTGTGGCCCTTTTCATGGACTTTCTGCTGCTTTACAAGGATTCTAAAGGGGCGACATTAGCGTAAAATTGCAGGAAACCTATGGTTACCGTCTGCCTCCAAGGTATGGAAAGTCATTTTATTTCAGAGTGGCTTCATGCAACTGGGGGTTCATGCAGTGCTTTTTAATTTGCGTCCGGCCTTTGCTTGCAAGACCCTTTCTGCTGTCGAATACACATCCTTTCTCCTCATCAGTTCCAGAAGTTGTACCGCGGCTGAGCTTAGACATAAGTGAAGACAAGCCACACGTGAGGTCTGGCAGAGGTTTAATAGGCGGGCGCTCTGGGGACAGCTAGCCACAGGGTCCCTGGGGTCCTTCAGGCATCCAGGACACCTTCTCCTGATGCTACAAAGACCTGACATCAAAGAGGAGATTAATAGCTTTCCTCTGTGGTGAAAGAAGAAAGAAGTTTAGAAAAAAACCCAAATGATGGCTCAAGGAAGGGGACTGTGCTCGGTTCGTTTTTTTTATTGACCCTCCAGAAACGGTGTATGATCAGTACTGTACTTCTTAGTAGGCTGAAAGCATTTTTACAGAAAATCACACGAGTCTGTGATTTACAGCCTTCCCCCATGCATATGCACTCTCACTCACTGGGTTGCATCAATCAACTAACACACACGCACAAACACACACACACACACGTCCTCACCTGATTGAGAATCGATCAGAGCATGAAGCTGAGGCGTTTTGGCTTCTGGCTTCCCTATGGTGTTCGTGTGCTGGAATCTCCTTAGACCTAATATCCTGTTTATATGCACTTGACTCGTATTGATTTCTCCTTTACCTTCATGCTGGGGAGGCTCTGTGGGAAGCCCGTCTAGCAAACCGCCAATCCAGCTAATAGTCTGTTTAAAATGTGTTTGCAGGAGTCAATCTCTGCTCAGGGCCTTCACAATACCTAAAAAGCACTTCTCCTCGCTGTCTTTTAGCAGTCAGAGGCCTGTCAGACACCTGAGGGAGGAGCAGAGAGGAGCGAGGTAACAAAGCTACTTCCAACTGAACAGGCTTATTCTGAGGTGAGAGGAATCAGAGAGAGTAGAACTAAAGGGATTCAACCAAGGCCGTCGCCATGGAGGCAGCATGGCGTCGCCATGGAGTCAACATTGGCCGTCGCCATGGAGTCAACATTGCGTCGTCATGGAGTCAACATTGCGTCGCCATGGAGTCAACATTGCCGTCGCCATGGAGTCAGCATTGGGGGGGGGGACGAAATCTGCTGGGGAGTCTGAGGGGCGTCAGAGAGCTTTTTATGTTTAGTTATGAATATGATTAAATTTGTTATGATAATTTCGGACAGCGTACGTGGTTGCCTGTTGTAGCGTAGCACATTTATATATTTTTTAATATTTTTATATCAATATATTTGGGGGGGACATTTTGACCAGATTTGAATATTATATGAAAATTGAGATTCAATTTTATTGATACAGTACATATACAGTTGAAAGGGAAAACGTGTCCAAACCTTTGACTGGTCCTGTATATATATAAATATATATATAAATATATAAATATATATATATATATAAAATATATAGTATGATTATGGCCCTAGATTCACCTTCCTGCCCTGTTAATATTGCGTTGGTTGATCTACTGGCCTGTTTGGGATCAGCGACCTTCTTTATAGACCAGGTCCACACCAGGTTCATTACAGCAGATCCTTTATTTGCTCGCTACAACCTGGCTAACACTAGCCTTGTTCCTATCACTTCCCCTTCTTTATTCATAGAACCATCCAGTATCTCTGGTAAATATGCACAGCTCAGGCACCAAAGACCCAACTAGGGACCTAGCCACACAAGCTGCTGTTTACCCACCAGAGGGTTCCATGGAGAGCAAACAACCCCATGATGTAGCTTCACCACCATCTAAACTGCCATGTCCAACCTCGACGACAGAGTGTGTGTCTGCTTGTTGACCTCTGACCTCTGACGAGGTGTAAAGAGAGGGATTATGTATTTGTCATGTCTGGACTCTGGAATTAAAACGTCATTTCAACGTTCACGTGCTTTGTGAGTTTAACACTATCTTCAATGTTGCCGTGGTAATCCGCGATGAGAGTACAGGGCTTTTTTCAGTCCTTGTTTTGTTGCGGCGCTTGCAAATGCCACACCTGAACAAACGATTTATATTTCTGGGAGCGTGTGTCGTTGTCAATGACATAACAAGAATTGAACACTACACTACGTTAAAGCATTAGCGTATCTGCTACCTGGAATGTATTAGCAGTATTTGATGAAAGGGGACTGAGAATGCAGATGTCCTTGACAGAAAGAGAGAGAGAGAGAGAGAGAGAGAGAGAGGGAGGGATAGAGAGAGAGAGGGAGAGGACAACGAGAGAGAGAGTAGAGATGGAGATAGAGATAGAGAGAGAGAGAGAGAGAGAGAGAGAGAGGGGACAGATAGAGAGATAGATAGAGAGAGAGAGGGATGATACACTGGAACACCCAGGGCCTTCATCTCACCTATCTAATCCCTCAGAGGAGAGGCACAGAGAGTGGTGTCAGGAGATGACAGCAGATAACCCAGGTCCTCCACCGCCACGATTACCCATCATTACCCCTGTTCTCTGCGGGACAGCACGCCATCTCAGCACGCCGTTCTCAGAATGAGGGGTAAAACATGATCACAGACGCCTCATGAATATACGAGTCGTGTGTCCAATAAATCTCTAATAGTCATTTCAGAATGACCTGTCAGTGCCACTTTGCTGGCGAATATTGGAATCTGAGAATCTCATGTCCTATTTTCCTCTTATTTGATGATATAAACCAAAGATCTTTACCGTGGCTGGAAATAGATTACAAAGATCTAACCCGCTGGAAACATACACGATAAACATGTTGGGTTGATCTTGGTTTGTGTAGTATTTGGTTGTATGGCTAAACATGACATTTGCATGGTTAGGATAAGGCTATACAGTAGTACAATAAAAGAACTATTCACAACCTGTTGAATGCAGTTTCGCTTGTGGTTAATACTGAGCCCTCCTGATGGATGAGAGCACTGTACTGCTAGTTAGTGATGAATACTCTGTCTGCGATACGGTCACTAAGCTCAGCCTAGACAGTCGCATCGAGAACATTTCCAACATTTATCAAAAGGAGAAAAATCTGACAGCATAGAAGCGGATAAAAGAAAAAAGTAAAACCTTCTGACCTTTATATTAGTCTGGGCCAGCGTCACAAAGGACAGACGTGGCCAGACGAGGAAATTGCTGCTCATTTTTCACCGTGGGGCCTGTGCCTTGCCCGCGCTGTGGGGACATGACCGTGCGCTCGTCTCCCCCGCCCCGCCCCCCTGCAACAATGGCTGGTGAAAAGTGACAGTTGTGGAAAGGGGGCGTGTTCGTTTTTAGACGAATTACGTGAAATTCCATCTAGTGCCTTCCACTTCTGTGTGTCCCTCCTCTGGAAAGCATGAGTCAGACCCGTGTTTATCTACGACTACTTTACCCTGTTCTTTGTTTGTTTAATCACCAAAGTGCAGTTGATTACACCGGTGCAGGAAGAAGCTGGTGTACAATACCATGAATGCCAAAGGACAAGCCATTACCGGTAAATACATATAATAACAACGATAATGCATCCTTCTCCATTTTGATTGATCTGTCTTTTGTAGCCTACGTCTGCTCGAACGCTTAACAACAACATATCAATGCATCTCACACTCCGCTTCAAAATGTTCATTTCCACAAGCTTTTTATCCCACCGGATGATGAAAAACAAATAATAAAATCTAACGAAGAGTCTACTAGTAATGCAGTTCTTACAGCAGAGAGAGAAAGCCTTTGACGTGAAGCCAGGAGGGGGGGTCCTGGGTTCCTACCGGCTCCCAGACAACACTTGACCTCTTTCTGCAGCGGCGGGTTTACATTTCAGTCTTGTGCTGGGGGTCCCCTGGAGGCTGCGGCCCCTGGAGGCTGCGGCCCGTACTCAGACGATGACCTTTGAACCTCTTAGTTCCACAGTGTTTCTCCTTTTGCCTCCGTGTTCCTCTTCCCACCACCCGTCCCAGAACACGACCCCAAACCAAACTCAATCTAAACAGGCAAGAGAAATAAACCGACGTGAGAGATAGTCATCAAACCGAGAGAGAGATTGAAAGAGAGAGAGGAATGAGAGAAAAGGGTGGTAGGATGAAAATGGGTGGATGGATGTCCGTGGATGGGTGTTCGATGGATGGATGTACAAAAGAAAAAAAGAAAAAGGGGTTCAGTTAAATAAGGATGGATGTCCGTTCCAAACATTTTGCGGTAGAATAAAAGCGACCAGAGACTGATTTACTCTGGATGTTGGCCCCTCTGTGGCTCTCTGATTCCGCTCCCTTCAGTCAGGGAGACAAACGACAGTCAGGGAGAGAAACACCAGGCCCTTTTTCACAGCTTTTGTTTACCTCGAGAACACAGCGGCCATAAACCACGCAGAGCG
>CAEFZP010001990.1:0-22157 GCA_903064625.1 Mallotus villosus | reverse complement strand
GCATTTAACCTGTTCTTGACCTTCACTCAGTTCAAGTGTTAACATCATGAGGTACATGTAAAAATGCACTTCAATGGTCTTGGGAAAAATCATCATTGTGAAGCTAAAGAGACAAGTTTTGGATCAAGTGAGTCAATTAGAAAATGTAAAATGACTTACCTTATTAACATCTTGAGAACACAGCCTCCTTCTTTAGGACCTAAGATGGTGACAGTAACTACAACAGAAAAGCAGAAAATGAACGCAAGTATTATCAAGTGTTAGATCTACCAATACTGTCAGTAAAGCCAGTCAGCAGGAAACCTGTCACAAGAACTGACAGGATTCTAATATTAACTCATGGCCTTCACACAGGATATCTATTGACATTTAAGTCAGTGCCATTTTACAATTTAAGTCCCATATGGAAAGGTTGAGAGGTAAAATATGCATTTAACTGGGTTACCAATATGCTGGTTAACTAACGGCAAGTCAACAACATTGGTTCATGGAACAATTAAATAGCAGCGAGTCTGGGCAACATCAAGAGCCTTGATCAGAAAATGTTCAGAAATACAACTCACAAGTCCTGCCATCAGTGTGGCAAACAGCAGAGCCCTCATCCAACAGAGCCTACATGGAGAGAAGGGGAGAAACGGTTAGTCAACACAAGATTAGCCTAGGCATTTAACCTGTTCTTGACCTTCACTCAGTTCAAGTCTTAACATCATGAGGTACATGTAAAAATACACTTCAATGGTCTTGGGAAAAATCATCATTGTGAAGCTAAAGAGACAAGTTTTGGATCAAGTGAGTCAATTAGAAAATGTAAAATGACTTACCTTATTAACATCTTGAGAACACAGCCTCCTTCTTTAGGACCTAAGATGGTGACAGTAACTACAACAGAAAAGCAGAAAATGAACGCAAGTATTATCAAGTGTTAGATCTACCAATACTGTCAGTAAAGCCAGTCAGCAGGAAACCTGTCACAAGAACTGACAGGATTCTAATATTAACTCATGGCCTTCACACAGGATATCTATTGACATTTAAGTCAGTGCCATTTTACAATTTAAGTCCCATATGGAAAGGTTGAGAGGTAAAATATGCATTTAACTGGGTTACCAATATGCTGGTTAACTAACGGCAAGTCAGCAACATTGGTTCATGGAACAATTAAATAGCAGCGAGTCTGGGCAACATCATGAGCCTTGATCAGAAAACGTTCAGAAATACAACTCACAAGTCCTGCCATCAGTGTGGCAAACAGCAGAGCCCTCATCCAACAGAGCCTACATGGAGAGAAGGGGAGAAACGGTTAGTCAACACAAGATTAGCCTAGGCATTTAACCTGTTCTTGACCTTCACTCAGTTCAAGTGTTAACATCATGAGGTACATGTAAAAATGCACTTCAATGGTCTTGGGAAAAATCATCATTGTGAAGCTAAAGAGACAAGTTTTGGATCAAGTGAGTCAATTAGAAAATGTAAAATGACTTACCTTATTAACATCTTGAGAACACAGCCTCCTTCTTTAGGACCTAAGATGGTGACAGTAACTACAACAGAAAAGCAAAAAATGAACGCACGTATTATCAAGTGTTAGATCTACCAATACCGTCAGTAAAGCCAGTCAGCAGGAAACCTGTCACAAGAACTGACAGGATTCTAATATTAACTCATGGCCTTCACACAGGATATCTATTGACATTTAAGTCAGTGCCATTTTACAATTTAAGTCCCATATGGAAAGGTTGAGGTAAAATATGCATTTAACTGGGTTACCAATATGCTGGTTAACTAACGGCAAGTCAACAACATTGGTTCATGGAACAATTAAATAGCAGCGAGTCTGGGCAACATCAAGAGCCTTGATCAGAAAATGTTCAGAAATACAACTCACAAGTCCTGCCATCAGTGTGGCAAACAGCAGAGCCCTCATCCAACAGAGCCTACATGGAGAGAAGGGGAGAAACGGTTAGTCAACACAAGATTAGCATAGGCTTTTAACCTGTTCTTGACCTTCACTCAGTTCAAGTCTTAACATCATGAGGTACATGTAAAAATACACTTCAATGGTCTTGGGAAAAATCATCATTGTGAAGCTAAAGAGACAAGTTTTGGATCAAGTGAGTCAATTAGAAAATGTAAAATGACTTACCTTATTAACATCTTGAGAACACAGCCTCCTTCTTTAGGACCTAAGATGGTGACAGTAACTACAACAGAAAAGCAGAAAATGAACGCAAGTATTATCAAGTGTTAGATCTACCAATACTGTCAGTAAAGCCAGTCAGCAGGAAACCTGTCACAAGAACTGACAGGATTCTAATATTAACTCATGGCCTTCACACAGGATATCTATTGACATTTAAGTCAGTGCCATTTTACAATTTAAGTCCCATTTGGAAAGGTTGAGGTAAAATATGCATTTAACTGGGTTACCAATATGCTGGTTAACTAACGGCAAGTCAGCAACATTGGTTCATGGAACAATTAAATAGCAGCGAGTCTGGGCAACATCATGAGCCTTGATCAGAAAACATTCAGAAATACAACTCACAAGTCCTGCCATCAGTGTGGCAAACAGCAGAGCCCTCATCCAACAGAGCCTACATGGAGAGAAGGGGAGAAACGGTTAGTCAACACAAGATTAGCCTAGGCATTTAACCTGTTCTTGACCTTCACTCAGTTCAAGTGTTAACATCATGAGGTACATGTAAAAATGCACTTCAATGGTCTTGGGAAAAATCATCATTGTGAAGCTAAAGAGACAAGTTTTGGATCAAGTGAGTCAATTAGAAAATGTAAAATGACTTACCTTATTAACATCTTGAGAACACAGCCTCCTTCTTTAGGACCTAAGATGGTGACAGTAACTACAACAGAAAAGCAGAAAATGAACGCAAGTATTATCAAGTGTTAGATCTACCAATACCGTCAGTAAAGCCAGTCAGCAGGAAACCTGTCACAAGAACTGACAGGATTCTAATATTAACTCATGGCCTTCACACAGGATATCTATTGACATTTAAGTCAGTGCCATTTTACAATTTAAGTCCCATATGGAAAGGTTGAGGTAAAATATGCATTTAACTGGGTTACCAATATGCTGGTTAACTAACGGCAAGTCAACAACATTGGTTCATGGAACAATTAAATAGCAGCGAGTCTGGGCAACATCAAGAGCCTTGATCAGAAAATGTTCAGAAATACAACTCACAAGTCCTGCCATCAGTGTGGCAAACAGCAGAGCCCTCATCCAACAGAGCCTACATGGAGAGAAGGGGAGAAACGGTTAGTCAACACAAGATTAGCCTAGGCATTTAACCTGTTCTTGACCTTCACTCAGTTCAAGTCTTAACATCATGAGGTACATGTAAAAATACACTTCAATGGTCTTGGGAAAAATCATCATTGTGAAGCTAAAGAGACAAGTTTTGGATCAAGTGAGTCAATTAGAAAATGTAAAATGACTTACCTTATTAACATCTTGAGAACACAGCCTCCTTCTTTAGGACCTAAGATGGTGACAGTAACTACAACAGAACGCAGAAAATGAACGCAAGTATTATCAAGTGTTAGATCTACCAATACTGTCAGTAAAGCCAGTCAGCAGGAAACCTGTCACAAGAACTGACAGGATTCTAATATTAACTCATGGCCTTCACACAGGATATCTATTGACATTTAAGTCAGTGCCATTTTACAATTTAAGTCCCATATGGAAAGGTTGAGAGGTAAAATATGCATTTAACTGGGTTACCAATATGCTGGTTAACTAACGGCAAGTCAGCAACATTGGTTCATGGAACAATTAAATAGCAGCGAGTCTGGGCAACATCATGAGCCTTGATCAGAAAACGTTCAGAAATACAACTCACAAGTCCTGCCATCAGTGTGGCAAACAGCAGAGCCCTCATCCAACAGAGCCTACATGGAGAGAAGGGGAGAAACGGTTAGTCAACACAAGATTAGCCTAGGCATTTAACCTGTTCTTGACCTTCACTCAGTTCAAGTGTTAACATCATGAGGTACATGTAAAAATGCACTTCAATGGTCTTGGGAAAAATCATCATTGTGAAGCTAAAGAGACAAGTTTTGGATCAAGTGAGTCAATTAGAAAATGTAAAATGACTTACCTTATTAACATCTTGAGAACACAGCCTCCTTCTTTAGGACCTAAGATGGTGACAGTAACTACAACAGAAAAGCAAAAAATGAACGCACGTATTATCAAGTGTTAGATCTACCAATACCGTCAGTAAAGCCAGTCAGCAGGAAACCTGTCACAAGAACTGACAGGATTCTAATATTAACTCATGGCCTTCACACAGGATATCTATTGACATTTAAGTCAGTGCCATTTTACAATTTAAGTCCCATATGGAAAGGTTGAGGTAAAATATGCATTTAACTGGGTTACCAATATGCTGGTTAACTAACGGCAAGTCAACAACATTGGTTCATGGAACAATTAAATAGCAGCGAGTCTGGGCAACATCAAGAGCCTTGATCAGAAAATGTTCAGAAATACAACTCACAAGTCCTGCCATCAGTGTGGCAAACAGCAGAGCCCTCATCCAACAGAGCCTACATGGAGAGAAGGGGAGAAACGGTTAGTCAACACAAGATTAGCATAGGCTTTTAACCTGTTCTTGACCTTCACTCAGTTCAAGTCTTAACATCATGAGGTACATGTAAAAATACACTTCAATGGTCTTGGGAAAAATCATCATTGTGAAGCTAAAGAGACAAGTTTTGGATCAAGTGAGTCAATTAGAAAATGTAAAATGACTTACCTTATTAACATCTTGAGAACACAGCCTCCTTCTTTAGGACCTAAGATGGTGACAGTAACTACAACAGAAAAGCAGAAAATGAACGCAAGTATTATCAAGTGTTAGATCTACCAATACTGTCAGTAAAGCCAGTCAGCAGGAAACCTGTCACAAGAACTGACAGGATTCTAATATTAACTCATGGCCTTCACACAGGATATCTATTGACATTTAAGTCAGTGCCATTTTACAATTTAAGTCCCATTTGGAAAGGTTGAGGTAAAATATGCATTTAACTGGGTTACCAATATGCTGGTTAACTAACGGCAAGTCAGCAACATTGGTTCATGGAACAATTAAATAGCAGCGAGTCTGGGCAACATCATGAGCCTTGATCAGAAAACATTCAGAAATACAACTCACAAGTCCTGCCATCAGTGTGGCAAACAGCAGAGCCCTCATCCAACAGAGCCTACATGGAGAGAAGGGGAGAAACGGTTAGTCAACACAAGATTAGCCTAGGCATTTAACCTGTTCTTGACCTTCACTCAGTTCAAGTGTTAACATCATGAGGTACATGTAAAAATGCACTTCAATGGTCTTGGGAAAAATCATCATTGTGAAGCTAAAGAGACAAGTTTTGGATCAAGTGAGTCAATTAGAAAATGTAAAATGACTTACCTTATTAACATCTTGAGAACACAGCCTCCTTCTTTAGGACCTAAGATGGTGACAGTAACTACAACAGAAAAGCAGAAAATGAACGCAAGTATTATCAAGTGTTAGATCTACCAATACCGTCAGTAAAGCCAGTCAGCAGGAAACCTGTCACAAGAACTGACAGGATTCTAATATTAACTCATGGCCTTCACACAGGATATCTATTGACATTTAAGTCAGTGCCATTTTACAATTTAAGTCCCATATGGAAAGGTTGAGGTAAAATATGCATTTAACTGGGTTACCAATATGCTGGTTAACTAACGGCAAGTCAACAACATTGGTTCATGGAACAATTAAATAGCAGCGAGTCTGGGCAACATCAAGAGCCTTGATCAGAAAATGTTCAGAAATACAACTCACAAGTCCTGCCATCAGTGTGGCAAACAGCAGAGCCCTCATCCAACAGAGCCTACATGGAGAGAAGGGGAGAAACGGTTAGTCAACACAAGATTAGCATAGGCTTTTAACCTGTTCTTGACCTTCACTCAGTTCAAGTCTTAACATCATGAGGTACATGTAAAAATACACTTCAATGGTCTTGGGAAAAATCATCATTGTGAAGCTAAAGAGACAAGTTTTGGATCAAGTGAGTCAATTAGAAAATGTAAAATGACTTACCTTATTAACATCTTGAGAACACAGCCTCCTTCTTTAGGACCTAAGATGGTGACAGTAACTACAACAGAAAAGCAGAAAATGAACGCAAGTATTATCAAGTGTTAGATCTACCAATACTGTCAGTAAAGCCAGTCAGCAGGAAACCTGTCACAAGAACTGACAGGATTCTAATATTAACTCATGGCCTTCACACAGGATATCTATTGACATTTAAGTCAGTGCCATTTTACAATTTAAGTCCCATTTGGAAAGGTTGAGGTAAAATATGCATTTAACTGGGTTACCAATATGCTGGTTAACTAACGGCAAGTCAGCAACATTGGTTCATGGAACAATTAAATAGCAGCGAGTCTGGGCAACATCATGAGCCTTGATCAGAAAACATTCAGAAATACAACTCACAAGTCCTGCCATCAGTGTGGCAAACAGCAGAGCCCTCATCCAACAGAGCCTACATGGAGAGAAGGGGAGAAACGGTTAGTCAACACAAGATTAGCCTAGGCATTTAACCTGTTCTTGACCTTCACTCAGTTCAAGTGTTAACATCATGAGGTACATGTAAAAATGCACTTCAATGGTCTTGGGAAAAATCATCATTGTGAAGCTAAAGAGACAAGTTTTGGATCAAGTGAGTCAATTAGAAAATGTAAAATGACTTACCTTATTAACATCTTGAGAACACAGCCTCCTTCTTTAGGACCTAAGATGGTGACAGTAACTACAACAGAAAAGCAGAAAATGAACGCAAGTATTATCAAGTGTTAGATCTACCAATACCGTCAGTAAAGCCAGTCAGCAGGAAACCTGTCACAAGAACTGACAGGATTCTAATATTAACTCATGGCCTTCACACAGGATATCTATTGACATTTAAGTCAGTTCCATTTTACAATTTAAGTCCCATATGGAAAGGTTGAGGTAAAATATGCATTTAACTGGGTTACCAATATGCTGGTTAACTAACGGCAAGTCAACAACATTGGTTCATGGAACAATTAAATAGCAGCGAGTCTGGGCAACATCAAGAGCCTTGATCAGAAAATGTTCAGAAATACAACTCACAAGTCCTGCCATCAGTGTGGCAAACAGCAGAGCCCTCATCCAACAGAGCCTACATGGAGAGAAGGGGAGAAACGGTTAGTCAACACAAGATTAGCATAGGCTTTTAACCTGTTCTTGACCTTCACTCAGTTCAAGTGTTAACATCATGAGGTACATGTAAAAATGCACTTCAATGGTCTTGGGAAAAATCATCATTGTGAAGCTAAAGAGACAAGTTTTGGATCAAGTGAGTCAATTAGAAAATGTAAAATGACTTACCTTATTAACATCTTGAGAACACAGCCTCCTTCTTTAGGACCTAAGATGGTGACAGTAACTACAACAGAAAAGCAGAAAATGAACGCAAGTATTATCAAGTGTTAGATCTACCAATACTGTCAGTAAAGCCAGTCAGCAGGAAACCTGTCACAAGAACTGACAGGATTCTAATATTAACTCATGGCCTTCACACAGGATATCTATTGACATTTAAGTCAGTGCCATTTTACAATTTAAGTCCCATATGGAAAGGTTGAGGTAAAATATGCATTTAACTGGGTTACCAATATGCTGGTTAACTAACGGCAAGTCAACAACATTGGTTCATGGAACAATTAAATAGCAGCGAGTCTGGGCAACATCAAGAGCCTTGATCAGAAAATGTTCAGAAATACAACTCACAAGTCCTGCCATCAGTGTGGCAAACAGCAGAGCCCTCATCCAACAGAGCCTACATGGAGAGAAGGGGAGAAACGGTTAGTCAACACAAGATTAGCATAGGCTTTTAACCTGTTCTTGACCTTCACTCAGTTCAAGTCTTAACATCATGAGGTACATGTAAAAATGCACTTCAATGGTCTTGGGAAAAATCATCATTGTGAAGCTAAAGAGACAAGTTTTGGATCAAGTGAGTCAATTAGAAAATGTAAAATGACTTACCTTATTAACATCTTGAGAACACAGCCTCCTTCTTTAGGACCTAAGATGGTGACAGTAACTACAACAGAAAAGCAGAAAATGAACGCAAGTATTATCAAGTGTTAGATCTACCAATACTGTCAGTAAAGCCAGTCAGCAGGAAACCTGTCACAAGAACTGACAGGATTCTAATATTAACTCATGGCCTTCACACAGGATATCTATTGACATTTAAGTCAGTGCCATTTTACAATTTAAGTCCCATATGGAAAGGTTGAGAGGTAAAATATGCATTTAACTGGGTTACCAATATGCTGGTTAACTAACGGCAAGTCAACAACATTGGTTCATGGAACAATTAAATAGCAGCGAGTCTGGGCAACATCAAGAGCCTTGATCAGAAAATGTTCAGAAATACAACTCACAAGTCCTGCCATCAGTGTGGCAAATAGCAGAGCCCTCATCCAACAGAGCCTACATGGAGAGAAGGGGAGAAACGGTTAGTCAACACAAGATTAGCCTAGGCATTTAACCTGTTCTTGACCTTCACTCAGTTCAAGTCTTAACATCATGAGGTACATGTAAAAATACACTTCAATGGTCTTGGGAAAAATCATCATTGTGAAGCTAAAGAGACAAGTTTTGGATCAAGTGAGTCAATTAGAAAATGTAAAATGACTTACCTTATTAACATCTTGAGAACACAGCCTCCTTCTTTAGGACCTAAGATGGTGACAGTAACTACAACAGAAAAGCAGAAAATGAACGCAAGTATTATCAAGTGTTAGATCTACCAATACTGTCAGTAAAGCCAGTCAGCAGGAAACCTGTCACAAGAACTGACAGGATTCTAATATTAACTCATGGCCTTCACACAGGATATCTATTGACATTTAAGTCAGTGCCATTTTACAATTTAAGTCCCATATGGAAAGGTTGAGAGGTAAAATATGCATTTAACTGGGTTACCAATATGCTGGTTAACTAACGGCAAGTCAGCAACATTGGTTCATGGAACAATTAAATAGCAGCGAGTCTGGGCAACATCAAGAGCCTTGATCAGAAAACGTTCAGAAATACAACTCACAAGTCCTGCCATCAGTGTGGCAAACAGCAGAGCCCTCATCCAACAGAGCCTACATGGAGAGAAGGGGAGAAACGGTTAGTCAACACAAGATTAGCCTAGGCATTTAACCTGTTCTTGACCTTCACTCAGTTCAAGTGTTAACATCATGAGGTACATATAAAAATGCACTTCAATGGTCTTGGGAAAAATCATAATTGTGAAGATAAAGAGACAAGTTTTGGATCAAGTGAGTCAATTAGAAAATGTAAAATGAATAAGCGCAGCTAGTTCAGGCAGGGCAATCGGGCAGCACGCGTCATCAAGGGACGGCGTCTTACCCCACCTTTCTTCCTCCGCCCACTACACCCATATTATCAGCGCATATTCATTGGGCGCGTCCGATAAGGCGTCTTTAAAAGACGCGTGGATACGCGCACACACTCACCCCGGTTGTTGTATGATCAGTGATGCACCCTCCACCATCCCCTTCTCCCCCATGCTGTCTGTATGTTCTATCCATCAGGGGGATGATATCTCTATTGCTCCCTGCCTCATATGTCATGTAATATGTGTTGCATCGAGGAGGCAGGGAGTGCTTCCCTTAGATCATCCCCTCGCCAAAGTTAAATCTACATGTCCATGTCATGTAACAATAAATGCTCAATCTAATACGTGATTGTCTTGACTGACCTTACCTTATTAACATCTTGAGAACACAGCCTCCTTCTTTAGAACCTAAGATGGTGACAGTAACTACAACAGAAAAGCAGAATTGCAATTAGGCTGACAAGAATCATTAAAGACGTTGTACAACATAACTATCTTCTCAAATCGAATAATAACTCAAGTTACTTCCAAAATCCATTTAGCTTAATATATCATTTTAAACCATAGTGACTTCAATGAAATGTAATTATGTACACACATTTTACCAATGCATTTACATATTTATGAAAAACATTAACTTGTACAGGATAATACATAACCCATATTTTCTTATCTGCATTGTCTCTCTTTGAAACCCTTGTATAACATAGGATTTTAGATTGCAAATAAAATAAATGAAATACGTAGTTTTAATTAACAATTCACTCGTTTGCTGGTTTTACCCATTTTAAATACATTTACAATGTTTCCTTCAAAAGCTTACTTTGAGCCACAGTCACGTTTAGCGAGTGTAACTAGTTTTTTTTTACAGTGTAATATATCCATATTGCACATATTAAAATTACAGCGCGTATCACGATTAATTTTCTACTCAAACGATCAAATAATTTCGTAACATACATCCTTGAATAATGAACTTAATGTGCAAACTACGCGAATGATTAGCATGACCACGAGGGCATCTCAATACACGCAGTCAATGAGCACATGTGAGTGCTAGCTTAGCAAGAAGGATTAGCTTTATCTCAGTAGTGATTAGCGTTAAAGAAAATAATGTTTATTCGACGGTTCGTCCACCTCTTAACATGAGTTATCATCATATTAAATCATTAACTTAAACATTTTTAATTTTTAAGACATTACATTTGGTTTTTCATACTTTTTTACTCACTTTTTCAATAAACACGTGCGAGTAGAAGCAGCGCTCCATGCGTCGATGAGCAAGTTGAAGCTATCTGCGGTCATACTACTTCCTGTTATGTGGGGATGGGACCAGGATGGGACGGATGGTAGCCTACTGACGCATCGGTGCTTGTGTCGCAAAACCAATACGCAAAGTTTCGAAAATGTGTTTGAGCTTGTATCAGAGCCTTAGACATTCTCTACTTGTATCAAAATATTTTTGTATTAACAAATAATACAAACTGAATTACGGATTGCATTGTCTTTGCACATTGAATTGCCATTTGACAACTGCTTTCCCATTTGAATTGCGGATTGTATTGCCACTTTGCATATAGACCACTTTCAAACCTACGTCACACGACTGTCAAGCTGGCTCAACTGCGCATGTGGGTTGCAAAAGACGAACTTCTCCCGGGTATAATACACTTGGAGTGTCGATTAGGTCATCATATATCTCTGTTCACTGGATTACAGGGCTTGACATTAACTTTTTGAGGCACTTGTCCTTTGGACGAGTACATTTAAATTGCACTTGTCAATGCACAAAAGTCACTTGACCCCCATAGCTTTAAATAGCCTGACCAAGTGATCGGGCAAAACTAGCCTGGCTAACGGAGGTCGCTTTCTCAGGAAAATGAGTAATGAAACAGGCTCGGTTAAAGAAATCCAATATGCTGGCTATCTTCAGCAGGCTCGTATCTACATTAGGCAGTCCTCTCTGACGTTTCTGGAGTGAAATACAACATTGTGCACACTGCCAGCGAGCGACGAGTCTGACTGAGGCTAATGGGGACGCAGTCTCACACTCAAATTGCCAGTTTAAACAAATCACAAAAATAATCTGACCAGCTGGCTAAAATCAGAATTCACATATCTCTTGAAAGCTGCTCGACTTTTTAGATGTTGAATTGACTGTCAAACTGTAAAATTATGAACTTTGTGACATGACGCAAAGACATGGCTGCCGCTCACTATGCGGTCTGTACCGGGCGACATTCTCACTCAAATGTCAAGACTTTCGTGACCCAAATCAAAATTCTGATCCGACAGATCAATGGGGAATCGCTTTTTCTCTCTCTAAAGCTGTCCTCCTCTGACTTTTTGGTCTTTTAAATCTAACTATTTGTATGATCCGTGTGGTCCTTTTGCCATTGTAAATGCTATCCTTTCCCGGTTTTCTGAAACCTAGCTGCGCGCGCATCCTGAATGTTGGTAAACATGAAAGTGGTCTATAGCCACAGGTCACAGCTGTAGGGCTTCTCTTCAGAGTGGATCTTCATGTGGTTCTTAAGGTTACTGGATGAGGAAAGGCTCTTCCCACAGGTGTCACACTGATGTGTCTCCATAACTCAGGTCTGTCTTTGTTCTCTGTCTGGTCTCTTAGGGTCCTGTCTGGTGTCTAGTCTCTGGAAGCTTGTTTCTCTCTGGTTGATTCTCTCTGTAGTCTCTCTGTTGTTCTTCGGAAGAAGTCTCCCACTGTCTAGTCTCCGCCCATGATCAAGTATGACTCGCCAACAGAGGATCTGGAGGAAACAATTCCAAGGTAATGCGCATTCAGCCTTCACAAAAAAGGACATATTTTGTCCGTCATAATGTACACTGCATATGTAATGTTGATCATTTGGTGAGCAGTAAAGAATATATTGTGCTTATTAAAGTTATGTATTGTGCTTAAAGTTATGACTTATGAATTTTGCTCAGACTTAAACATTGTGTCTCACACAGGGTGTGGGGAACAGGCTGTATTTTGTGTCTTAATCTCTTCATTTCAGAAGCAACCTTGAAACCGGGCTGAGACGGCACCCGAGCAGGTGGGACGCGCCAGCAAGAACAACTCCCTGATGCATGAGAAAGCTCAACCCTATTTTAATTTTTTATCTTACTGCACTCTATAATATATGCTGGGTCAGGGACAGATAGCCAATTGGACTTCATGAACCAACCCAAAACCATGTTGCGGGTAGAGAAACGTAGACAACCCCAGAGCTCTCTACTTGTTGATGTCCAACTGCTGCATTAAAGCTGATATTATGTGTGTTTATCAGGTGTATTTTGTCTGGAGAAACACACAACACTTTGATGAATTACATAAAATAATACAAGTACCCTATAATATACTCTTGTCAATAAGAAGATTACATGAAGAGTACTAAACAAGTACCTATTTTGTATGTGGCTCCTACAACCCGCATGCAAGACGGTCTCAAAATGTTTGGACTGTGCTCTGGGGTCTCATTTATAAAGCTTGCGTACGCACAAAACGGGGCTGAAATGTGCGTACGCCACTTTCCACGCAAAGGTTGTGATTTATAAAAAACAAACTTGACGGAAGAATGTGCGGTGTTCCACGCAAACTCTGACCCTCCCGTACGCCCACGCACATTTTGGAAACAGTTGGAATTGGCGACGCAGATGACCGTACTGTAGCCAGACTGCAGAAACTAAGTGTGGGAAGAACGATTACTCGTAATATTTATATATTTTGTTTTCCTCATCCTCACACACGTTTTTTTCACTCCGTTTTATCATGATCATGAAGAGTAAATCCAGCAGTGTTATTTGTGCTTGTTCTGAATGATAATTGTTCCATAAACACCTTGTACAATCCAACTCAAATTTTAAATCAAAATTCAGCGTTGTTTCACTATCAGATTGTCCACTACGGGAGTGCAGGAGGGGGGGATGCCCCGACTGCATGGAATACACAGGATAACATCACATAGGACTACCGTTAGATAACTGCAAAACAGTGTAGCCAACTAAATATATGTATTTAATACTACTGTGCATATATATGATATAGCCTATATGCCACAAACTGGAAGTACAGCCGTTAACATAGGCGGAGTTTCTGGGGGGGGCAGGGGGGGCCCTGCCCCCCCTGGTGTCTGAAACATGTAATGACATGACGTCAAGGAAATGGCAAAATATAAATGTTAAAAATGTATACGTACTGATATTTTAAGGTTTTGATTAAAATACATGGTAGTAGTATGTAATGAATATGAATCCTAGCACATTTTTGTAATATATTTATTTTTCAGTAATCGTGTGACATAGTGACGTTGACTACTGTTTCCGTCCGCTACTTGGTTTCCCGCTCTCAGTATCAATCTCGCTAGCGCATAACAATTACAGTTGTAGCCTGATGTAAGTATTGCAAACTGCAAATGGATATTCGACGTTTTTTAAAACGTCCCATGACCTCGGCCAACACTCGGCAAGAAGAAGAACCAGAGCCAGTAATTCTACCAACAAATGCTGATGACCTGGAAACACCTGGAACCAGCTCGGCAAACCCAGCTAGTGCTAGCTCACCATCGGATCTTGCTGGGCTGTCGTCTGGGTCAGTTAGCTTGCCTAGAAGCACTAGCTCACAGCAACTACCAAATGATCTTGGCGACAAGCACTGCTGTCCTAAGAAGCCTATTCTTCCGGATTTTCCTTCAAGGTTGTTTGGAAAGACTAAACGAGCCTTCTCCACGTACTACTACAACAAGTACTGTTGGCTTGAATACTCGGTTTTTAAAGGATGCTGTCTTCTGTTTCGCCTGCCGCCACTTCCAGACTGACAGCAGTGTGGAAGAATCGTTCCGAAAGGGCGTAAGTGACTGGAAAAAACTAAGCAGCAAACTGGAAAAACATGCAAATTCACTGGCCCATCAGAACTGTATGGTTAAATGGGACAACTTCAAACAGAGCACATCTGGAGGTGGATCGATAGCTGCCAAATTGTCGGAGAGCCACAACGCTACTGTTGAGAAGAACAGATCTTATCTTTTTAAAGTTGTGGATATCGTGAGATTGCTGTCTGCACTTGGATTGCCTTTCCGTGGACACAGGGAGGCTATCGATTCAGAGTCTCGTGGGAATTATCTTGAAGTTTGCAAATTTTTCTCGAAATATGATCCCGACTTTCAAAGTATGCAGTCTAATTATTTCAATGCTACAAGTCCAGATTTTCAGAACGAAATAATTGAGATATGCGCAAATTTGGTTCGTGCGGAAATTGCAGAGAAAGTGCAGGACACTGGGTTTTTTGCTGTAATCGCAGATGAGGCCAGGTCATCCCACACTGAGCAGCTGTCAGTCTGTTTAAGATATACAGAGCAGCTTGAAATCAAGGAGCGTTTTTTGTGTTTTATTGATTGTTCAGCATCTCGAAATGCAGCTGGGATCGTGGACGCCATAAACACTGGATTGGAGATCTGCGGACTGAAAAACATCCCAATTGTTGCCCAGAGCTACGATGGCGCCTCTGTAATGTCCGGCCAAGTGTCTGGAGTGCAGCAGCGCATTAAAGAGACGCATCCATACGCAGTATACATACACTGCTTGGCTCACAAACTGAATCTCGTGCTTGTGGACTGCTGCACGGTGAACCGCAGTGTCAAAACATTACTGAATGTCATCGGCAAACTGTACTCAGTATTTGCAGAGCCGACCAACCACCATCGCTTTATTGAAGTCCAGAAATCGCTGGATATGAAGCCAACCGAAATTGCACAGCCCAGCGAGACGCGCTGGGCATGCAAGTGGCGTTCTCTGCATGCCGTTAAAACACACTACTCTGCGATTACACAGTGCCTGAGAGAAATGAGTGATGAGGGAGGCAAGTGGTCAGTGGAGGCCACTGGCCTATGGGCAGGTTGTCATTCATTACATGTCTCATTGTACTTGAAGACATACTGCGTGTGATTCATGTCACACACAAAGCCCTTCAGTCCTCCAGTCTCGCACTTTCCGAAGCGGCTGTGCTTACCGACAACCTGAAAGCGCACTTTGTGTCACAGAGACAGACTGACAAATGGAATGATGTATGGGGATCAGTGAAACAGTTCTGCCGAGACAACAACGTCTCCGTACCCGAGGATGCGAACATTCAGAGTCAGACACCTGCTGGTCCTGGACCACTACCGAAAAGAAAACGGGCCACACAACCCCCCACCTCCCTCGACAATTTCCTGATAACAACGACTTTGGGCCACAGAGAAGAAAATGATGTAAATACTGTACAAATGTCCCAGAGTGAGACCCCTGGATTCCAACAGCACCTGTATTTCCCAGTGCTGGATACCATCATTGGCGAACTGGAGAGACGATTCACTGGAGAGGCTGTTGAACTCGCACAGGCCTGTGCAGCAGTGTTAAGATGCGACAAAAGTGGAATTGAACCTCTCGTACAAAAGTATGCACAGCCTCTGAAAATCAACCCCCACCTTGTTGGGGCAGAGATGGACCTTGTTAAAGCCTCTACTGTCGGATCTGTGTCACGTGAACATCTTCAAAAAACGGTGACAAGGGCCGTATACCCAAATCTATACATTCTACTACAGTTGGCCCTGACTCTACCCGTTGGATCTGCCACTTCCGAGAGGAGTTTCTCTGCAATGAGAAGGATTCGCAACTGGCTACGCTTAACAACAGGAGCTGCACGGTTTTCATCCCTTGCTGTGCTTCACATCGAGCGCGACATCACTGCCAGGCTGTCACTTGAGACGGTTGTGGACGTTTACGCAGGACGCAAAAAAAGACGCTTACTTCTGCACTAGGTAAGACTATTTTATTTAAATGAATACTCCTAGCAACCACGTTGTAATGTAACAACTGGTGTTGAACCTCATCTAAACTTGTGCCATCGTGCGAAATGCGCTTTGTGTGTGTGTGTGTGTGTGTGTGTGTGTGTGTGTGTGTGTGTGTGTGTGTGGTGTGTGTGTGTGTGTGTGTGTGTGTGTGTGTGTGTGTGTGTGGTGTGTGTGTGTGTGTGTGTGTGTGTGTGTGTGTGTGTGTGTGTGTGTGTGTGTGTGTGTGTGCGTGCGTGCGAACATGAGTGAGAACATGTTCGTGTGAAAAAAATTGTTTTGCCCCCCCTGATGCAAAAGTGAAACTCCGCCTATGGCCGTTAAGCTCCCGTGCAATTGCTACACATCCTCGTTTACAGTCCAAACTTTAATACTGTTCATAACAAAACAGGCATGAAGAAACGTGTGTTTACAGATACGCTTTTGTTTTCAAATTGTTATGTCGCATTACTTTTTTATTTATTGGTGATCCCGCTGCTGTGGCCACCAAATAGGCTTTCGCTCCTCCGCCTCGCCTACAAGAAGGCTATTTCAATGTCAGTTTCTGAGAAGTTGCGCCTTTCGTTCTTTTCCCTCCTGACGCCATGATTCAATGTAGAGAACAATCGCATGCAAGGGCTGGATTAGCATTCATGAGGTGCTTTGCATTGACCATTTATGGTTAAAAACGGGCGTGTTCGGGGCGGGGTAAAATGGAAATTTTAGTAAGAACCCCCCCTGGGGTCTCATTTATAAAACTGTGCGTAGGATTCTTACTAAAAGTGTACGTACGCCCAAAAGCCTAAAATGGCGTGCGCCAAAAAAAATCCGATTTATAAAACCGTGCGTACGCACACTTGTAAGCAATGTTCCCTTTATAAATCACATACTACCCACAAGTGTGCGTACGTGAATTTCCATTTTACCCCGCCCCGAACACGCCCGTTTTTAACCATAAATGGTCAATGCAAAGCACCTCATGAATGCTAATCCAGCCCTTGCATGCGATTGTTCTCTACATTGAATCATGGCGTCAGGAGGGAAAAGAACGAAAGGCGCAACTTCTCAGAAACTGACATTGAAATAGCCTTCTTGTAGGCGAGGCGGAGGAGCGAAAGCCTATTTGGTGGCCACAGCAGCGGGATCACCAATAAATAAAAAAGTAATGCGACATAACAATTTGAAAACAAAAGCGTATCTGTAAACACACGTTTCTTCATGCCTGTTTTGTTATGAACAGTATTAAAGTTTGGACTGTAAACGAGGATGTGTAGCAATTGCACGGGAGCTTAACGGCTGTATTTCCAGTTTGTGGCATATAGGCTATATCATATATATGCACAGTAGTATTAAATACATATATTTAGTTGGCTACACTGTTTTGCAGTTATCTAAAGGTAGTCCTATGTGATGTTATCCTGTGTATTCCATGCAGTCGGGGCATCCCCCCCTCCTGCACTCCCGTAGTGGACAATCTGATAGTGAAACAACGCTGAATTTTGATTTAAAATTTGAGTTGGATTGTACAAGGTGTTTATGGAACAATTATCATTCAGAACAAGCACAAATAACACTGCTGGATTTAATCTTCATGATAATGATGAAACGGAGTGAAAAAAACGTGTGTGAGGAAAACAAAATATAGCCTATAAATATTACGAGTAGGCCTAATCGTTCTTCCCACACTTAGTTTATGCAGTCTGACTACAGTACGGTCATCTGCATCGCCCATTCCAACTGTTTCCAAAATGTGCGTAGGCGTACGGGAGGGTCAGAGTTTGCGTGGAAGACCGCACATTCTTCCGTCAAATTTGTTTTTTATAAATCACAACCTTTGCGTGGAAAGTGGCGTACGCACATTTCAGCCCCGTTTTGTGCGTACGCAAGCTTTATAAATGAGACCCCTGGTCATTTGAGCATTGAAAGCAAGTGAATTATGATTGTAGGGGGATTTAAAAGATCTCACCTATATGCCCACATCCAGAGAACTCTCAGGGTTAGATTTATTTGTATCCATTGTTATGTATGATATATCCATGTTCCTTTTCAGTTATGCTCAATGTTCCTTTAAGTTAAGTTTCAGTCTGATCCTTCTCACCAACAACTTTCAGATTGTAGGACTGAGTATAGTTATTTCTGAATGCCCATAGCCCCACCCACTTGTTTAATCATCTGCACCGTGTTGAAGTTTCCACAGTTTGGATCATTGCCAGTGAACCTCTGGGGACAAGATCACTCAGGGTCACACCTGTAAAAACAACAGCAAGATGAAAAGTTGGTTTCCAAAGATACTCAGTACATGCCTTCTTCAGCACAAATACATACTGGACAAGATCATTTAATGATCTGCTAAAATGGTTATTACATGGGGGGATCTGGTTGACAATGATCTGGATTTTATGGGGTCTTGAGTCTTGACAGCGTGCAGGAGAGTCACCTGAGAAAGAAGGAGATGCAAGTGTAACATGTTGTGTGTGTGTTAGAGAGTGTGTGTGTGGTGAGTGAACATGTGTGTGTGTGTGAAGTGTAACATGTTGTGTTGTGTGAATCGCGCATGGTCGTTACCTTTTGCTGGAACGCACTTTTCTAATATTGAGTGAAGATTTGATCCCGCCCACACATTCCATTCATCATGTTAGGCTACAAATAAGAAACATCAAAGTGATATTAACTGGACAGTTCTGCATAATTTGACATCTGTATTATTTACATTTGAATGTCCCATTTTACGTGAATTGCGTTTGTGTTTCAGTTGATTAAAAAAAGGTCCACTGTGGATAATTAGTTGGTGTAACTGAACCTCGTCTTTGTCACACAAACTCATTACATAAGACTCAAGATTGACTCGACACAACTTTTATTTCTACCATTATTTCCCTTCCAGCAAAGTCTTTCTTTTGCTTAAACCATTAATGACAGATTTCCCCTTGTAATATTAATACAGCATGACAACAGAAATAGTTCCACTGGTAGTAGTTTTGGAGGACACTACACAGCTCAAAGCATTTAGGGAATACACTGAGGTAAATACAGGCTTTTATTTCAGACCATTCTTGACAAAGAACTGTAAGATGTACTGAGATCAAATTCTTCATAATAACCATCTAAATACATTAAACCTACAGGAGTGTTACTGATCTAATCAAGTTGACATTAGGACACCAAGAGGACCCACGGCCCCATCATCTAGTTCCCTATTGGTTCCTGGTGCCAAGCGCATCCGACCAAACAGGAGAGGACTGTGGGAGAGGATGACGAGCAGGGTGGGTTTTTTTAAATTCTTTTTTTTCTTTTTCTTTTCTTCTTCTACTCATCAGGTTATATTCTGTACACGCAAACTTATGGTGACCTGGTTACACCACTACACCTGGCATACACAGATCCCGGCACAAGGAGGGCTGGTGAGTAAATGCACACGTATGGAGTTCCAGGGAGTCGGCCCCGGGTCCCCGCCCTCCTGTACAAACACAGACACGGTCTCACACACAAGCACTGTACACAGCACAACAGGAGGTCACCTAAAACACACAGAGCCAGGAGGACTAACATCTACTGGGGTTGACTGGAGCGCCGCGATGGGCAGAGAGAGAGGGAGGGGGGAAAGGGGAGTTAAAACTCTTATTTAGATCACACACGCTCACACACATATGCACGCGCACACACACACACACTCACTCACATACAAACATACATCTGTATTCATTTAAAACTCCATAAAGCTACAAGCTACAATGTTACTAATTAGTAAGTGTGTGAGTACCTGTTTCCATTTGAGGAAACAATTTTGCACATTGCTAGATTTGTAAGTCGTTGCGCCCTCTTGTGGCTCAGATGGGCCCTCATGTGCAATACCCAGATAAAACACACAACTTGATCTCCTTGGTGTGTTGACAGCTGTTTATGTCGGGATGAGAGAGGAAGCTAGTTGCGCTTGAAACAGTCTCCTGTTCAACATCTTTTTCTTGGGAATATTGAGAGCTTTGCAGTCGATTTGTAGAGGAGACAGGTGTTGATCACAGCAATGATAATAGTGTGCCAGAAGATGTAACTGTATAAGCGGCACAATTTCATGAGGAACTTGTATTTGTCTGCAAATGAGTCCAACAAATCCACACGCCCATGTATGTGTTGTATGCACCCACAATATGAGGTCTCTCAACTTCAATGTAGGATTTGGTGGCTTTGTTCCAGCGTTGAATCTTTTGTACAGGATCAATGCCAGCAAAGGATGACACAAGTGTGACTGCCCTGTTGTCATACCATTTGACAGTGCATATGTTGTGGTTTGGTTGGCTTGTGTTGGTTTGCTCGATGTCCTTATGATCATCATCATCATCAGTTGGACAATCAGTGGTTTCCTGATTCTCTTTTTCCACTTCCTCAACATTTTCAACCACCTCCTCATCACTTGAATCACTGGTGTCTGATTCCATGTCAACATCACTCTCTCCATTTTGGATAGCATCAATGACATCATGCACACTGAAGTAAACTCTCCTTGCTGGTGTCATTCTGAAATGGAAATAATAGTTAGAGTATGTTCAAGTATAAGTAATTCCAGTGCAAATGAATCCTATTCATGCAATACATTCCACTGAAGGCACACAATACTGTCTGGCTAGGCTAATGGGCTGTCTACTTAACATTTTAAACTGAAAATACAACCCCCCAGACCTCTTACATCCCCATATTCCAGAACATTCACACCTGTCCCTGAACAACCATCATCCAAAGCATTCCACAAACAGTATCTACCTTGTGCAACAAGCAGATATTTGGGCAAACAAACAAATTCCAGATTTGAAAAAAACAGTTGACTATATTTCAGTGCTACCATAGATGCCTTATGTATTTTACAAAAAGAGGTGCCGCCCCTGGAAGGCACCTACCCCACCAGGTACCAAAGGGCAGCAGAGAAGATCATTGCTGATGATGCCAGCCCTTTGAGCCATACACTGTTCCAGCCCCTCAGGTCCACCAGATGCCGCCAGAACAGGATCATCCTATCTAAAACAGTCAGATCACACAACAGCTTGTTCCTGCAGGCCATCAGGCTGCTAAATGGTACATATTAAACGTCATGTTACAGGTTCACTAGTGGTCATTCCACTGGTACTTGATCACAGTATCATGCTGATGTGTGACTGCCGCTGATGCTATATTCTGCTGTCATTTATGCTTGCCACCAACTAAATTCTTGTAAGTGGCCCTGGACACATGATCATTCTATATTCCACTGCACATTGATGCAATCAAAGTAGGCTACCTCTCGTCGGAATAGTTACTAAAGAATAGTTACTAGTATCTAATGAATAGTTACTACTAAAACTGAAATAGTAACTATTGGAATAGTAACTAAATAATAAGAACTAGTAACAAAATAGTGACTAGTGAAGTGAAAGTTCTGAAAGTGACTAGTTTTGAAATACATGGTAAAACGGCTTGCCATATGCAACCTTACGAGGCCAATCCATAGATCATTATAAACAATTTAATTGGAGAATAAATGGCAATTCATCAGTTCTGGAAATGAATTGCTTGTTGAGGGAATTCAAACTATTGTATAGCATCATCATTAGACCTACATCACTTGACATCTGTATTATTTACATTTGAATGTCCATTTTAGGTGAATTGCGTTTGTATGTTTCAGTTGAAAACATAGTGGACTGAATAAAAAACAATTAATGACAGATCCTCTTAATACAGCAGCATGACAAATAGTTCCACTGGTAGTATTTGTAGTAGTATTTGGCACTCTGAGATTCTTATGAATGAAGAGCGCGTTACAAATAAAATGAATTATTATTATTATTATAATTTTTGGATGACACGAGACTACACTGAGGTAAGCCTTTTTTCAGACCATTCTCCTCCACTTTGACCATAGGGAAC
>CAEFZP010001989.1:15000-29710 GCA_903064625.1 Mallotus villosus | reverse complement strand
CGAGAGACGAGCGAGAGAGCTGATATGTAGCGATAGCAGCAGAGAGAGATAGCGAGGAGAGAGAAAGACAGACAGAAATTAACAGATAAAACGAAAGAAAGACATACATACCCTCACATCACAGCCATAATCACTACATCACGACCACATCCATCCCTCCTCCCCAGACTCAGGCCCAGCCACAGGAGTGATCTGTGTGTGTGGGGCAGCAGGATGATGTGATGACTCATTCTGAAAGTATGCGTCTGGACAGGAAGTGCTGTCATCTCTGCCAGTTAAAAAGGGATCCGTCCAAATCCATAGATCCACATCAATTACCCGAAATCCCATGAATACCCAAACCCTACAATACACAGACACAGTAGTACTGTTACTGTATACAATACACCCCCACCAGACATGTAGTACTGTTACTGTATACAATACACCACACAGACAGTAATGTTACTGTATACAATACACCACCACCAGACATGTAGTACTGTTACTGTATACAATACACCACCACCAGACATGTAGTACTGTTACTGTATACAATACACCACCACCAGACAGTAGTACTTCTACCAAATCATGATGAGCAGAATTGCTCTAGTGTCATGTAGATCTTGTCAGATGACACCACGGTGGTCACATAGCAGCTGCCAGCGATCGTGCCTGAAAATAACACGAATACAATGAAAAATGACTCTGAAATTGTTCTAACAAGCAAAGAAATCACCATACTGAAAACATTAGTCCCCAACACCATAATATTCCAGACAAATGAGACTCCGTAGCGATGTGAGTGTTCACAATACTGTTGACTTGACACGAGCAGTTCCAACTTTAGATCTTACCAGAGGTGGCACGTTTGCAGCTATAATTAGCTGTCTGAAGGAAGTTCATATTTCTCAAGCCCAGGACTCTTATCGGTTTCCTGGACAGATTGTAATGAATAACCCGACGAGGCCTGCTACTGTGCCCCCCTGTGCCTTCCCACACACACACCACACACACACACACACACATGTAGACACACACACACACTCACACACACAGACAGACACATACACAAAACACACAAATGTACATACAAATGCAAATGCACACACACGTATGACACCAACAGAGAGAGAGAGAGAGAGAGACAGACGCACACACACGCACGCACGCACACACACACATACACACACACACACCACACACACACAAACACACACACACACACACACCACACACCACACACACCACACACACCACACACCACAAACAAACCACCACACACACAACAAACACACACACGAGACACAAGCACACACACACCACAACACACACGAGACACACGCACAAAGCATCACACACAACACACACACACACAGACAGACACCAAACACACACACAAACACACACACACACACCAACACACTACACACACACACACACACACACACACACACACACACACACACAGACACAGACAGACACACACACAGACAGACACATACACAAACCCACAAATGTACCGACAAAGCAAATGCACAACACGTATACACACACAGATATAGAGTACAGACGCACACAGCGCAAGCACAACACACAACACACACACACACACACACACACAAACACACACACACAAACAAACACACCACACACACACACACAACACACACACACACACACATTATGCACGTGAAAAACATACACTTCAGACAAAAAAACACAAAGTCTACCCCGTGAAGAGGTAGGGAGAGAGCGAACCGACGCGCGCAATCATGCTCGATAGATGGGATATAGACAAGGAGAGAGGAGAGAGAGAGAGAGAGACAAGAGAGTAGAGAGAGCAGAGCCCGATAGCTGCGAGCGAGACGGGAGGACGCGCCAGGGCTCGCGAGCTGGAGTCGCGCGGTCGCAGCGCGTACGCGCGCCCGCGCGCGCACAGGGAGCATGCGCAGAGGAGAGCTCCCGCGCGAGCGCGTCGGGAGAGAGCCCAAGAGCGAGAAGCTATTCTCCCATTCTCTCCCTGTCTCTCTCACTCTCTCTCTCCCTGTCTCTCTCCCTGCTATCTCTTCTCTCTCTCTACCTCCCTTCTCCCTCTATCTAGCTCTCCAGTCGTCCTACAGTCAGACAGACAGTGACACAAATCCATCCTAGTTTCCTAGGTGACGAGACTGTCTGTCTGGCTGCATGATCAATAGGCATCAGTGACTCATCCACTTGTCCATCACTTCAACCAAAGCTGTGACACACACTCCAGCCATGCTGGGACAAGCACACTGTGTGTGTAGAGGTGTGTGTCTGGTGTGTGTGTGAGAGACTGTGGAGGGTGTGTGTGTGTGTCTGGTGGTGTGTGTGAGAGACTGTGGAAGGTGTGTGTGTGTGTGTGTCTGATGTGTGTGTGTGTGTGTCTGGTGGTGTGTGTGAGAGACTGTGGAGGGTGGTTCAGGGCAGTCATGTCTATCACAAACTCTGATAAGCAGCATTTTCACGTCTAAACCAACGGGGGCGTCAAATACTGAAATCAATTGTTTTCCCGGGTCACTGATCAATGTCACAAACGCCAATCAAGATATAAATTATTCATATTCCTGCATAGAGCATAGACAGCATGCTTCTTTCTTCATGAGTTCCAGGTTTGTATTTCTGGGAGCTGAATTCTCCATTTGTCTCAGCCTGTACTGGTAACACTAGGATGTGGGTGAGTAGTGTTCTGGTAACACTAGACAGACGTTCCCGAGCATAATCCCCACGCCGCTCAGCGCTAACGAGACAGAGAGGTTCATTGTGGCATAATTACAGCATGATTGCATTGCAGTTGTTTCTGCACTTGCAGATGATTAAAATGGCACCACAACACATTACTGGGCCCTGTTAACAGGGTCTTGCCCAAAAACACACTCCACAACACACACACAAATCAGCATAGTTAAGCTTGTTGTATGTTATGTACTCCTTGTACACCTCCCTCTCTCTCACACACCCCTTCTCCACCCCCCTCTCCTCCTGTACCTGTGCTCAGGATCCCTACCTGTCATGTGAGGCTGCGGGCTGGGCTGGGCGGGCCTCCCCAGGGGGGTCAGCGAGGTGACAGTGAGCCGTGTGTGGGACGGATCCCCTGCCCGCGCTCGTCTGGAGGATCCTGGGAAAACCCTGCAGCTGTCAGCAGAGAGAGAGAGAGATACAGAGAGAGAGAGGAAGAGAGAGAGAGAGAGGAGAGAGAGAGAGAGAGTAGAGAGAGAGAGAGAGAGAGAGAAAGAGAGGAAGGTGAGAGAAGAGAGGGAGAGAGAGAGAGAGGGAGAGGGAGAGGGAGGGATAGCTGGTCAGGGTTCTGTGAAACCTGTTGAACTCTTCTGCGGTGTTCAACAGTTCATGTTTACTGAAAGTGGAAGGGGACTGTGACTACATACCGTACTACACAACAATGTTAGTCTGCATGTCTTATGTCTTTATATTCAGCACGTAGAAAAACATGTTTTTAGAAAGAACATTCATATTATTTGACATTGTCTTATTAAGAATAATTCCTGGCACTAGCTATTGTGTAGGTTTGAACCTTTTGGTGTTTTTCTTCAAGAAATGGGAGAAGAAGTCTGCCCTCTTTTCCCCTGAAACTTCTAACTGTTGATAAAGATCAATGGTGGTCCTCTGGTATAAATCGTGAGCTGTGAGATGGTATTGATCCGGCTGTGAGGCTTCTGGCTGGGATGGCAGTGGGAGACTCAAGTACAAAGAACTGACGTAAAAAAGATTAATGCTCTACTTTGTTCTGCTGGTCGAGCGATGTTGGAGATTTCCATCCTGCTGAATGGATCCTTAAGAATGTAACTTGCTCCTAACGTACTGCTAACTTTGAGTTAGCGATGTGGCTAATGTAGGTTACAGCTGATGTGTGCTTGATTTCACATGTACTACGTGGCTAACTTCACTGTCAAACTAGCACTGTGCTGCTCCTGTAGCTCTGTGGTCTAACTTCAGCTATGTAAAGGACTACATATTCAGTACATGCTAGCATGCTAGATATAATACACTGTGTCAAACCTTGTTCTGTAATGTGTAACGGTCAGACAAGGAAGAGGGCTGTCAAAGGGATAGCATAGGTGGGTGGTGTCAGCTGCGTGGGCGTATGGTGTGTGAGTGTGGTTATGCCTGGTGTGTGTGTGTGTGCGTTGTGCACATGTGCATATCATGTGCAATTGATGTATATTTCAGAATTTCGTGCGCGAATATGTGCATTCAGTCTGTGTGTATTCAGTGTGTAGTGTGTGTGTGTCTGTTCAGTGTATGTGTGTGTGTCTGCAGGAGGTCCAGATCTGGTCCTGGCACATCAAGTTGACGTTGACAAATTCTCCTGGATCTGTCCCCTCCCCTGTGACCCCCCATGCTCACAGCTAGGCTTGCCAAGGTCAGAGGTCAATATCTAGGACAAAATCAAAATGTTGGAGCATTTGGAACATTAGTTATGCCTCCAGACGTCCCTCCCCGGGGCTGCTGAACAAGCCCACAGACGTTCCTCTTTACCTTTATAAAGGTAACGCCCGAGGTGTCACGTTTAAAGTCTTCCCCCTGAACACGCCCCTGCTCCCTGCTCTGCTCCTGGGTGTCAATATTTGTCAAGTTGCCATGGTGAGTTAGTAGAGCATGGCTCTAAGGAACCCTGCAGAACCCTGCAGAACAGTTACATCACAATTTATTAGTCTAGCAGAAACTTTCATCCTAAGAGACGTACAGATACTGCATACAGAGAGAACAGCAGAGGATCACAGTGTAAAGTAATCAGACATCAGAAAGGGATCTATGCCAGACACAGTGTACAAGTAACCAATCTCGCTACCAGACACAGTGATAAAGTAACCACATCTCAGCTACCTAAACACAGTGTAAATAGTAACCAATCTCAGCTACCAGACACAGTGTAAAGTAACCACATCTCAGCTAACAGACACAGTGTAAGTAACCAATCTCAGCTACCAGACACAGTGTAAAGTAAACCACATCTCAGCTACCAGACACAGTGTAAAGTACCACATCTCAGCTACCAGACACAGTGTAAAGTAACACATCTCAGCTACCAGACACAGTGTAAAGTAACCAATCTCAGCTACCAGACACAGTGTAAAGTAACACATCTCAGCTACCAGACACAGTGTAAAGTAACCACATCTCAGCTACCAGACACAGTGTAAAGTAACCACATCTCAGCTACCAGACACAGTGTTAAGTAACCACATCTCAGCTACCAGACACAGTGTAAGTACCACATCTCAGCTACCAGACACAGTGTAAAGTAACCACATCTCAGCTACCAGACACAGTGTAAAGTAACCACATCTCAGCTACCAGACACAGTGTAAAGTAACCACATCTCAGCTACCAGACACAGTGTAAAGTAACCACATCTCAGCTACCAGACACAGTGTAAAGTAACCACATCTCAGCTACCAGACACAGTGTAAAGTAACCACATCTCAGCTACCAGACACAGTGTAAAGTAACCACATCTCAGCTACCAGACACAGTGTAAAGTAACCACATCTCAGCTACCAGACACAGTGTAAAGTAACCACATCTCAGCTACCAGACACAGTGTAAAGTAACCACATCTCAGCTACCAGACACAGTGTAAAGTAACCACATCTCAGCTACCAGACACAGTGTAAAGTAACCATCTCAGCTACAGACAGTGTAAAGTACTCTCAGCTACAACAGTGTAAAGTAACATCTCAGCTACCAGACGCAGTGTAAAGTAACCACATCTCAGCTACCAGACACAGTGTAAAGTAACATCTCAGCTACCAGACACAGTGTAAAGTAACCACATCTCAGCTACCAGACACAGTGTAAAGTAACCACATCTCAGCTACCAGACACAGTGTAAAGTAACATCTCAGCTACCAGACACAGTGTAAAGTAACATCTCAGCTACCAGACAGGTGTAAAGTAACATCTCAGCTACCAGACACAGTGTAAAGTAACCACATCTCAGCTACCAGACCTGTACACACACGCACACACACACACACACACACCTGAGACACTCCTGTCTGTGAAATCGTCACACCAAGGTAACCATCTTCACAGGAAGTGAGGTCATTATCTTAACAGTGAAACTCGCTCCATTACAGTCATGGCGTCTACTTCCACCTGCGGTGCTGTCAGCGAATCATTTATCCCCCTGACTGGAAATCCCAGAATGCATTTTGTCAGGTCTATTCGTCAAGGTGCGTGGCAGCTTTCATGCCTGCTGACACACTCATAAATAGAGCTTGTTGTTTAGTCCTGGTGGAGCCTGGTGGCAGGCTAGTGGAGGCAGGAGAGCGGGCGCTAACACTTCCCTGTGATCCAGGGAGATCCAGCCGCCCGTGGGCGACGCGTGACGGGGAGATAATGACCCTGGGCTGTCAAGTCAAGGATACCTGGGATGTAAATACAGATCTGCCTTCTTGACATCATTTTTCCACCCCTGAGAAGTCCCTCTGCCTCTCTGTGTCTCACACACACACACACACACACACACACACACACACACACACACACACACACACACATACACACACACAAGCACACACACACACAAGCACACATGAATGACTGACACACATCCACACACAACATTTTCTCAGCACACCAGGAGCAAAGAGATGCTAATGTATGCGCTTATAATTGTGATTTTCTGCACCGTCCGGCGTTACCAAATAATGATGTTTGCATCCAGCTTTGTACTCTGGAGGGAGGAAGAGAGAGGATAAGAGAGAGTGAGGGGAGAGAGAAGGAAAGAGGGAGAGAGAGAATTGGGAGAGAGAAGAAAATAAAAGAGAGAGAGGGGGAGAGGGTGATAGAGAGAGCATCAGTCAGTCTGTTCAGCTGTGTGTGTGTGAGAGAGAGAGAGAGAGAGAGAGAGAGAGAGAGGTGGGTATAGAGAGAGCATCAGTGGTTGCTGGCTCACTGGCTGGCTAGCTCACTGGCTGGCTGAATCACTGAATCATGGCTGGAGTCGGCGACTGGCTGGCTAGCTCACTGGCTGCTCATGGTCCTAGCTGGCTGGCAAGCTCAGACTGGCTGGCTAGCTCACTGGCTGGCTACTGGCTCACTGGCTGACGGCTGGCTAGCTCACTGGCTGACTGGCTGGCTAGCTCTAGCTGACTGACTGGCTCACGGCTGACTGGCTGGCTAGCTCACTAGCTGACTGGCTGGCAGCTCATGGCTGGCGCACTCAGTGGCTGATGGCTCACTGCACTGGCTGGCTAGCTCACTAGCTGACTGGCTGGCTAGCTCACTGGCTGGCTGGCTAGCTCAATGGCTGCTAGCTCACTGGCTCACTAGCTGACTGGCTGGCTAGCTCACTGACTGGCTGGCTAGCTCACTGGCTCACTAGCTGGCTGACTGACTGACTAGCTCACTGGCACATTCTGGGAATGCTCCAGTTCAGCCTGGTGTCTCTGGTGGCCTAGACAGGTGTGTGTTTGAGACACTGGCACAGGCCTGGTACAGAGAGGTGTAGAACCAGCCCACTGTTCCCCACAGAGAAGTCCATGCACCTGGGCTCTCTCTCTCTCTCTCTCTCTCTCTCTCTCTCTCTCTCTCTGTCTCTCTCCTCTCTCTCTCTTCTCTCTCTCTCCTCTCTTCTCTCTCTCTCAGCGCATTTGCATTACATGAGTATGCATGTGTGTGAGCGTAGAATTGGGTATGTGTGTATGTCTATACATGTGGGTGTGTATGTGTGTATACGTGTGTGTGTTTGCATGCATGTGTATAAGTGTGTTGTTTATGTACGTGTGTATATGTGTTTGTTTAAATGCTTGTGTGTGTGTGGTGTGTGTGTGTGTGTACATGTGTGTGTGTTTGTAGTGTGTGTGTATCAGTGAAATTGGTGTGATTGTGTTGTGATAATGTGTGTGTTTTGTATGGTGTGTGTGTGGTGTTACATGTATTGTGTGTGTGTGTGTGTGTGTATCAGTGTGCATATTGTGTGTGTGTGTGTGTGTTGTGTTACATGTGTGCATACTTGTGTGTGTGTGTTGTGTGTGTGTATACATGTGTGCATACTTGTGTGTGTGTGTGTGTGTGTGTGTGGAGCCTGGCTCCCTGTGCTATCCAGGAAGACCAGATCAGAGTGCTGAGAGCCTGGGGCTCTGCTTTGTCCTGGGTCTGCATGGCCCAGTGGCCACAGATGTTCCTGGTTTGATACCGCCACCCCTGCCTCCCCGCCCCCCCCACCACCCCTGCTCCCTCCCCCCACCACACACACACTCCCCAGGAGGACTGGGTGGCCAGGCCAGGGGGCTGGTGCACCTCACTGTGTGTACACGTTAAAACCGTTGAACAGTTTCTCTTACGTTTTCAGCTTTGGTTTTGTATAGGTGGGGCAAAAAAAACAACGAACTACGTCACAGCGACCTATCTACGTCAGATCACAGACGGTTGCATTCTGTTACTCAGCTGGTCTGTGGTCTGATGAACTTAAAAGAGAGAGAGAGAGAAAGGGGAGGGAGGAGAGCGAAGGGAGTGAGAGGGAAAAGAGAGAGAGCTGGAAAGAGGGAGAGAGCAGAGAGAGGCGTGAGGGAGAGGAGAAGAGGGGGGTAACAGAGGAACCTCATGCCAGATAGCAGTCTAGTCTTAATCAAGCCCCTCACAGGAACATCAGTGAGTAACTTAATCAAAGATGAGCCCTGTGTGTATTAATAATGGAGACCGGTGTTGGAATGGAGTTTTACTTATTCAGCACTGCGTTGACTTCCTATGGCAGCTTCAGAGTATTATTAGGTTCTGGTCCTGCTCTCATGGTGTTGAGGCGTTCAGGCAAAGTCATCACAACGCACAAGTTCGGTTTCCATGAAACCGGGTTGACTGGTCACCCATGGCAACAGAGCCTTTTTCAGCACCATCCTCAGCACCATCCCAGTCCATCCTCAGTACCATCCTCAGTACACCATCCTCAGCACCATCCTCAGCACCATCCTCAGTACCATCCTCAGTACCATCCTCAGCACCATCCTCAGTACCATCCTCAGTACCATCCTCAGCACCATCCTCAGCACCATCCTCAGTACCATCCTCAGTACCATCCTCAGTACTATCCTCAGTACCATCCTCAGCACCATCCTCAGTACCATCCTCAGCACCATCCTCAGTACCATCCTCAGTACTATCCTCAGTACCATCCTCAGCACCATCCTCCATCCTCAGCACCATCCTCAGTACCATCCTCAGTACCATCCTCAGTACCATCCTCAGCACCATCTCATACATCTCAGCACCATCCTCAGTACCATCCTCCATCCTCAGCACCATCCTCAGCACCATCCTCAGTACCATCCTCAGTACCATCCTCAGCACCATCCTCAGCACCATCCTCAGTACCATCCTCCATCCTCAGCTACCATCCTCAGCACCATCCTCAGTACATCCTCCATCCTCAGCACCATCCTCAGCACCATCCTCAGTACCATCCTCAGTACCATCCTCAGTACCATCCTCAGCACCATCCTCAGTACCATCCTCAGCACCATCCTCAGTACCATCCTCAGCACCATCCTCAGCACCATCCTCAGCACCATCCTCAGTACTATCCTCCATCCTCAGTACCATCCTCAGTACCATCCTCAGCACCATCCTCAGTACCATCCTCCATCCTCAGCACCATCCTCAGTACCATCCTCAGACCATCCTCAGTCACCATCCTCAGCACCATCCTCAGTACCATCCTCAGCACCATCCTCAGTACCATCCTCCATCCTCAGTCACCATCCTCAGTACCATCCTCAGCACCATCCTCAGCACCATCCTCAGTACTATCCTCCATCCTCAGTACCATCCTCAGTACCATCCTCAGTACCATCCTCAGTACTATCCTCCATCCTCAGTACCATCCTCAGTACCATCCTCAGCACCATCCTCAGCACCATCCTCAGTACCATCCTCAGTACCATCCTCAGTACTATCCTCCATCCTCAGTACCATCCTCAGACCATCCTCAGCACCATCCTCAGCACCATCCTCAGTACTATCCTCCATCCTCAGTACCATCCTCAGTACCATCCTCAGTACCATCCTCAGTACTATCCTCCATCCTCAGTACCATCCTCAGTACCATCCTCAGCACCATCCTCAGCACCATCCTCAGTACCATCCTCAGCACCATCCTCCATCCTCAGCACCATCCTCAGCACCATCCTCAGCACCATCCTCCATCCTCAGTACATCCTCCATCCTCAGTACCATCCTCAGTACCATCCTCAGTACCATCCTCAGCACCATCTCCATCCTCAGCACCATCCTCAGCACCATCCTCCATCCTCAGTACATCCTCCATCCTCAGTACCATCCTCAGTACCATCCTCAGTACCATCCTCAGCACCATCCTCCATCCTCAGCACCATCCTCAGTACCATCCTCAGCACCATCCTCAGTACCATCCTCAGCACCATCCTCAGTACCATCCTCCATCCTCAGCACCATCCTCCATCCTCAGTACCATCCTCAGTACCATCCTCAGTACTATCCTCAGCACCATCCTCAGCACCATCCTCAGTACCATCCTCAGTACCATCCTCCATCCTCAGCACCATCCTCAGCACCATCCTCAGTACCATCCTCAGTACTATCCTCCATCCTCAGCACCATCCTCAGTACCATCCTCAGTACTATCCTCCATCCTCAGCACCATCCTCAGCACTATCCTCAGCACCATCCTCAGCACCATCCTCAGCACCATCCTCAGTACCATCCTCAGTACCATCCTCAGCACCATCCTCAGTACCATCCTCAGCACCATCCTCAGCACCATCCTCAGTACCATCCTCAGTACCCTCTCTCCCCCCTCTCTCCCCCCCTCTCTCTGGTGATGGAGGTATGGGGGGGTCACCCCAGGATCTGAGAGGTTTGAGGTTCTGACTTGGCAGAAGGTTCTGAACGATGAGAACAATAAGCAGCTGTTTGATGTTCAGCAGCCACACGCTCTGACAAGACTTTGTCTTCAGCGGATCCTAATTCCTTGTTTTCCTCGAAGGTGAGATGTCGTTTGGAGAGGGTCTTGCCAGTGACATTCAGCCGTGATCAGTAACACAGAAACACACAAAGCTTAAATCCTGAACACAAAAGGAGGCAGGAGGAATTAAGCGAAAACAAATGTAGAACATAAATCTTCGTCTTCCACAGCCTGTCTGGTCATTCCAGGCCTGCATCTTCCAGCTTGTGACCAGACAGGCTGCGTTCAGGATTACTGAAGACATGAGCAGACACTGAAGACACCTCAGCAGACAATGCAGCCGAGAGAGAGGGGCCGTGTGCTGGGGACGAGATATGAAGGTGTTGTCTAATTAGCTGGGAGAAAACACTATTGTCTGATCCCTGATCAGGCTGGGCTCACTTGTGGGTTTGGACGCCCCAGATTGAGACTGGCTATTGTTTGAGGAAATGCTATTAACTTTTAAGCTGAGTGACATATAAAAGTGAAGCTGGTGTAAAAACAGGATTCCCGAGCCTCTTAAATCCACGTGCTGGTGGGGGACATTACAGAGACCTTGTGTCTTAACAGCAGATTACCAACGCAGCTTTGCTCATCGCTGTTAGCAACACCACACTAAACGTGATCTTAGTTTGGTTTAATCCCCTTCTCATGTTGGTCGACCCCTGTTCCTCCTCCCCTCCTCTTCTCTATTTCTGCTTCCCTACTCCCCCTCCTCCTCTCTTTCTCCTCTCCTCCTCTCTTCCCCCCTCCCCCTTCACTCCCCTCCTCTCTTCTCTTCCGCTCCCACACCCCCTCTCTCCTCTACTCCCCCTCTCCCCTCCCCCCTCTTCTCTTCCTCCTCTCTCTCTTCTCTTCCTCCTCTCCCCCCCCCTCTTCTCTTCCTCCCCCCCCCGCCCCCTCTTCTATTCCTCCTAACCCCCCCCTCTCTTCTATTCCTCCTCACCCCCCCCTCTTCTCTTCCTCCTCTCCCCCTCCCCCTCTCCCCCTCTTCTCTTCTACCCTCCCAGTCTTCTTCTTCTCTGGTATTCAGGATCTGCCAATGGTGCATGCCTGCAAGGATCCAGCAAATCCTTTATCAGTGAAGGAGGAGGAGGGGGAAGAGTGAGAGGAGGAGGAGGAGGGAGATGGGTTGAGGATGATTAGGAGGAGTAGGGAGGCTTGCTTTCGTAGCTGCGGGACAGACTGGAGTGTGGTCTGCTTCTGCTGTCCTCTTCTTCCTTCGTCTTTCGTCGTCTTCGTGCTTCTTTCGTCGTTGTTCTCGTGTGTCTTCAGTCGGTCTTCTTCTTGCGGTGCTTCTGCTTTCTCTTGATTTCCTCTGTGTGCAGTCTTCGTGCTGAGGGTGGGTGCTTCTTCGCTGCGCGACGCAGTGTTATTTGTCCCGTAGTGTGCAGTTGTGTCATTCGGAGTTGCTGAGGTGTTTGTGTTGTTTTCCTTGTCAGGTGTGTGTGTGTTTGTGTTGTGAGGTGTTTTCTTTGTGTAGTTTTGGTGTGCATCGTTTTGTTTAGTAGTTTGACGTTGTGTGTGTGTGGGTGGTGCGGTTTTGTGTGTTGTGCGTGTGTGTTGTGGTCTGTTCTGATCTGTGTGTTGTGTTTGTGCGTGTGTGTCGTTGTTGTGCATTGTTTGTGTGTTTGATGGTGTGCTGATGTGTGTGTTGTTTGTTGTGCTGAGTGTGTTGTGGTGGTTTGCGGTGTGTGTGTGTAGTGTGCGTGTGTGTTTGTGTCGTGTTTACTGTTGTGCGGTGTGTGTTGTTTGTGTTCGGTGTGTAGTTAGTGTGTGTGCGCGTGTGCTGTTGATGGTGTGCTGTGTGTGCTATGTGTTTGTTCGGTGTGTGGTGTGCGGTGTGTGTTTGTGTGTGTGCGTGTGTGCGTTGTGTTGTGGTGTGGTGTGCGCTGTGTGTGTGGTGTTGCGTCTGATGTTGTTGTCGTGTGATTTGTGGTGTGCGGTGTGTGTATTGAGTGTGCGTCTGTGTGTGTGGTGTTCGTGTGTGTGGTTGATGCGTCTGTAGCTGTGGTGTAGTGCGCCGTGTGCTGTGGGGTTGAGTTTTTTAGCTGACGCTCTGTGTGTGTCGTGCGTGCTTGTGGGTGTGCGGTGTGTGTTGGCGGCTGTGACGCGTGTGTGTAGCGTTGTGCGGTGGTGCTGGTAGTGGTGATGCTGATGTGTGTGGTGGTGCTGGCTGTGTGTTTGTAGTGTTTGTGTTGTTGTGCGAGTGTGCGGTGTTTTGTGTGTCGTGATCGCGCTGTGTGTGTGGTGATGCGTGTGTGCTGTGTTGTGTTGTTGTGGTGCTGCTTTTTGTGTGTGTTTTGTTGCGGATTGTTTATTTGTTGGATGTAGTCGTTGTGAGATGATTTGGTCGTGCGTGTGCTGTGTGATGTGATTGGGTGCTGCGCTGTTTGTGTGTGTGGAGTTTGTGATGTGCTCTGTGTGTGCTGTGTGGTTGGTGTGTGTGCTATTGCCCTTGTTTGTTGATTGTGTGTGTGCGCTGAGCTTTTTGTGTTGCGGTGTGCGGTGTGCTGTTTTGTATGTGCGGTGTGTGCGTTGTGGTAGCGGGTGTGATGTTATTCTGTGGTGTGCGTAATAGTGCTTGTGTTGTATGTTTTGTGTGCTGTCTGTAGAGCGGTGTGTGCTGTGTGGGTGTGCCCTGTGTGTCGTGTGTTTCGTCGCCGCGAATTGTTAGTGGTGTGCGCTGTGTGTGTGTGATCGTGGAACTAGTCCATCGCGCTGTGTCGTGTGTGTTGTGCGTGATGTGTGTGTGGTGTGCGCTGTGTGTGTGTCGTGGTGACAGCGCTGTGTGTGTGTGTGTTTGTGCGGTGGTGACTGTGTGGTGTAGCGCTGTAGTGTGTGTAATGTGTGTGCGACTGTGTGTGATGTAGTGTCTGTGTGCAGTGCCTGTCGTGTGGTGTGCGGTGTGTCTTGTGTGCTCTCTACCTCCTCTGCGCGCACTGCTGTGTGTTGCTCCTGGCAGATAGGGCCTTGTCAGATCTGACGTCGTCGCTACGCCAGCCACACACACGCTACACCACACACACACATTCCAGTCACACACTTGTTATATTTTATACCATAAACGTGTTATAGTTTATATCATACATGGTTGATAAATGTGCTCAAATGTCTTAGCTGTGTAGAAGACGTGTGGACGTGTGAGATGTCTTTAGCTGTGTAGAAGAGTGTTGGACGTGTGAGATGTCTCTAGCTGTGTAGAAGAGTGTTGGACGTGTGAGATGTCTTTAGCTGTGTAGAAGAGTGTTGGACGTGTGAGATGTCTGGGTTAGGGTTCTGGCCCTGCTTAGAGACTGGGGATGTGGAATGTGGCGGGAAAAATGTAATAAAATCTCAATTCATTCAGGACATTCCACTGTTAACCTGGGGCAGCACTCCTTCTTTAGATCAAATACTGGAGTGCTGTATTTAAAGGTTAATGGCCCTGAGTGTTTCCTCTGTGAGTGTGTGTGCGAGTGTGTGTGTGTCTGTGAGTGTGTGTGTGTCTGCGAGTGTGTGTGCGAGTGTGTGTGTGTCTGCAAATCAGCTCCAAAGTGTCTATATCAGGAATGACAGATGAGGATGGCAGATGTGTGTCAGTAGTTTGCGTGTGCGTGTGTGTGTGCGTGTGTGTTGATGTGTGTTGACCTGATGAGAGATTGGGATGTGGGGAGATGCCTTCACCCCACCCCCCTCGTTCGGTTTTCCTGAAGGCAGGACCTCTGCTAGTCTGCTAGTCCACTCTCAGGACCTCTGCTAGTCTGCTAGTCCACTCTCAGGACC
>CAEFZP010001989.1:0-12500 GCA_903064625.1 Mallotus villosus | reverse complement strand
GAACACCTGATGACATACGCTAGCTGCGAGATGCATGATGGGAATGTAGTGATGCATGATGGGATATGTAGTGGTGCATGATGGGATATGTAGTGATGCCTGATGGGATATGTAGTGATGCATGATGGGATATGTAGTGATGCATGATGGGATATGTAGTGATGCATGATGGGATATGTAGTGATGCATGATGGGATATGTAGTGATGCATGATGGGATATGTAGTGATGCATGATGGGATATGTAGTGATGCATGATGGGATATGTAGTGATGCATGATGGGATATGTAGTGATGCCTGATGAGATATGTAGTATAAACTGATGGAATGTGTTGATGTTCTATGAGGTATATATGACTTCAGTTTTATTTGGCCTGTTGCATCACTGGTGTGGATTTATGGGGAAAAGAAGAGGGGTGGAGGGGGGGGGCGTAGACCTGGAGGGGGTGCAGGGAGGGAGTAGAGGAGGGGGGAAGAGCCCTGAGCAGGTACTCACATGCACTGAGCATCGTAAAACCAGCCCACTAACCATTACAATACAGAGCTTCTTAACAGCTACACAAACACACACATTCACACAGACACACACACCCATATGAAGAGTTGGAGGAGGAAGGTGAGGAAGGAGCAAGAGAGGAAAGGAAGTGAGAGGGGTTGTACAAGATGGAGGGAGAGGGGTGCAAGTTGGGAGGGGAGGGAGGGAGGAGGCAGGAGGGAGGGAGGAAAGAGAGGCTAGGGACAGTGGAGGGAGGGAGGGAGGGAGGGAGGAGGGCTCGAGGGGGGAGGAGGGAGGGAGGGAGGGAGGGAGGGGTGGAGGGGGAGAGAGAGAGGCGCAGGTCGACAGTTGTGTGAAGCTGCTCTAGAAACAGGCAGCTGTTTCAGTTGATCCACAGGGAAAGAGAGAAGCAGGCAGCTTTACTTTTACAGGAGAGGAGCGTCCCATCTACAGTTGTGTGAAGCTGCTCTAGTTTAACAGCAGCTGTTTGTCATCCACAGGAGACGAAGCAGGAAAACTCCTCCCATGGCAGCTGTACTCCATTATCTAACTTAGGTCACCACCTCGAGAAAGACAAGAGAACTGCGAAAGAGACGAGCTACGCGAAACGCGCAAGCGCGAACGAGAGAAAGATAACGAGAGCGCGACAGATAGACACATCTCACTCTCGACTCTCCATCATCCCTCTCCCGCTACAGCTCTCCCTCTCCTCTCCCTCTACCCTCCAGCCAGAAGACGTGTTTAAGGTTGATCTCTTTCAGGTAGTTGAATGTTGGTGGCCTCGTGAGACGTTGTGCCTGAGAAGAGAAACCTGAGAAGGAGCTGGCGGATGAGACTGGAATGATCATTGAGGAACCTGGTTGCCTAGCACCAGCATGGGCTCAGGGTGGGTTGTGTCGGTTCTGATGGTAACCAGGAAGTGAAAGCACCCTTTGCTTCATACCCTGAATCCTGTGTTCCATTTGGTATGACCGGGACCTAGAGTCCTGTGTAGTGTTGCCTAGTGACAGCTGTGTGTAGTGTTGCCTAGTGACAGCTGTCTGTAGTGTTGTTATGACACTGTTATACAAACTACAACAGTGACCTTAGAGAACTACAACTCTATATTCACCAATCTGACACGCCCCCAATCGTGGTGCACTGTGGGAAGGCAAGCAACGTGAAGCGATTTGTGTCGGTGTAGCGGACACGCACTGTCAGGGAGCAGACAGGAATGTGCTCTCCGAGGAACTCTGAGGGCTGCTCTTCATTCCTGAGCATGGGGAAGCTTGACAGCTACACACACACACACACACCAGAGACACACACACACCAGAGACACACACACACACACAGACACACCAGAGACACACACACACAGACACACCAGAGACACACACACACACACAGACACACCAGAGACACACACACACAGACATAGACACACACACACCAGACACACACACACACAGACATAGACACACCAGAGACACACACACACAGACATAGACACAACACACACCAGAGACACACACACACAGACATAGACACACACACACCAGAGACACATACACACACACATAGACACACCAGAGACACATACACACACAGACACACCAGAGACACATACACACACACACTCCCTATGTGTTCCCTGTGTCTTCAGTCTTGGGGGGAACTTGACAGTCTGGTTGTCAGTGAGTGGAAGGCCGGCTAGCAGAAACACGAGGCTGCAAGCGGCACCAGCGACACACACACACCAGAGACACACACACACACCAGAGACACACACAGCAGAGACACACACACACACACACCAGAGACACACACACACACACCAGAGACACACACAGCAGAGACACACACACCAGAGACACACACAACACACACACCAGAGACACACACACCAGAGATGCACACACACACCAGACACACACACACAACCAACATTCTGATGTTTCCATGTTACTATGACGATCTGGACACACACACACATACACAGCCCCCCCTCCACACACGCAGGATCTAGGACCAGAGTGGAGCCGTGCTGTGGCCCAGAGCTCTGGCCCTGAGGACTGGCAGAGTCCTGGATACCCAACAGAGGGAGGGAGGAGGAGGGGGGAGAGAGGGAGGGAGCGGGGGAGCAGGAGAGAGGGAGAGGGAGGGAAGAGAGATGGAGAAAGTTAGGCCTTGAGGACATTCTGTCCCCATGCCAACGCCAGAAGTGTGGCTGGGAGATAGGAGGGAGAGGGGAGGGAGAGGGAGAGGGAGAGGGAGAGGGAGAGGGGAGGAGAGGGAGAGGGAGAGGGAGAGGGAGAGGGAGAGGGAGGAGAGGGAGAGGGAGAGGGAGAGCGAGGAGAGGAGGAGAGGGAGAGGGAGAGGGAGAGGGAGAGGGGAGGGATTTTCACATGCTGTTGCAACAACTGCTAACGTTAGAAAAACTACAACACCACACCGGATTGTAGCTAGACCGGAAACAATCCATTCCATTGACAAGACCAAAGTGATTTTGTCGTTGTGAACTGAGCTATCATCGCAGCACGCCCAGTCTGAAATACCACTTGATGGCCAAGCACACAGCTGATGCAAATTCTCCGCCCCCTCATCAAAGCCAGGCGATTGCGATTTGTTTACAAAAACAAAAAACATTTGCACCAAGCAATCCAGTCCACTTTTGCATGTTGATAAGAGCATTAAAATTAGACAAAGACAAAAAGAAATCAAGGGACATTTAGAATAGATAAAATGTGCGATTAATCGCGATTAATTGCGAGTTAACTATGACATTAATGCGATTAATCGCGATTAAATATTTTAATTGTTTGACAGCGCTAGTATGTATATATGTGTTTGTATGTTACAGTATATGGCTGTATGTATATATGTGTTTGTATGTATACAGTATATGGCTGTATGTTACTATATGGCTGTATGTATTCAGTATATGGCTGTATGTATCAGTATATGGCTTGTATGTATATATGTGTAGTATGTTTACAGTATATGGCTGTATGTATACAGTATATGGCTGTATGTATATATGTGTTAGATGTTTACAGTATATGGCTGTATGTTATATATGTGTTAGTATGTATTCAGTATATGGCTGTATGTATATATGTGTTAGTATGTATACAGTATATGGCTGTATGTATCAGATATCGGCTGTATGTATCAGTATATGGCTGTATTATCAGTATATGGCTGTATGTTTATATGTGTTAGTATGTATACAGTAGATGGCTGTATGTATTCAGTATATGGCTGTATGTATTCAGTATATGGCTGTATGTATATATGTGTTAGTATGTATACAGTATATGGCTGTATGTATTCAGTATATGGCTGTATGTATTCAGTATATGGCTGTATGTATTCAGTATATGGCTGTATATGTTTATATGTGTTAGTATGTATTCAGTATATGGCTGTATGTTTATATGTGTTAGTATATATTCAGTATATGGCTGTATATGTTATGAGTCTGTGTAGGGCTGTGATTACTCAGGCATGGAGGGAGATGAACTTTCACCGTTCAAGATGTTTTATGCAGCTGAGAGCAGTTCACAAGAATACATGTTCATATCAACAGCAGACCAAGTTATATATGCTCACACACACACACAGAAAGATAATAGATGATGTATCTTCAGTCTTCAGTTGTCTTCTCCTCACCTCTGTCTCTACATCTCCCTCCTTCTCTCCTCCTCTCCTCCCTAATCTACCATCTAGCTCCCCCTCTCTTCCCCTCACCCTCTCTCCCTGTCCTCCGCCCCTACCCGTCCTCTGTGTCTTGTTGAGATGCAGTCAGGCAGCCGTGGGCCATGTGTGGAGACTCGGCACAATTAGAGGGATTTTCATCAGCGCCGCAGCATACAGAGGCTGAGAGTCTACACAGCCTCTCATCTGAGCAGTGTACCTGGTTAGGGTTAGACAGGGAGGGAGGCCAGCAGACAGCTGCAGCAGCTCTGTAGAGCAGCTAGAACCTGTTCTCTGTAGAGCAGCTAGAACGTGTCTCTGTAGAGCAGCTAGAACGTGTTTGTCTCTGTAGCGCAGCTAGAACGTGTTCTCTGTAGCGCAGCTAGAACGTGTTCTCTGTAGAGCAGCTAGAACCTGTTTCTCTGTAGCGCAGCTAGACCTCTTCTCTGTAGAGCAGCTAGAACGTGTTCTCTGTAGCGCAGCTAGAACTGTTCTCTGTAGAGCAGCTAGAACCTGTTCTCTGTAGAGCAGCTAGAACCTGTTCTCTGTAGAGCAGCTAGAACGTGTTCTCTGTAGAGCAGCTAGAACGTGTTCTCTGTAGCGCAGCTAGAACCTGTTCTCTGTAGAGCAGCTAGAACGTGTTCTCTGTAGCGCAGCGAGAACCTGTTCTCTGTAGAGCAGCTAGACGTGTTTCTCTGGTTCAGAATACAAATAACTCACCAGGAGTTGCCACCTGACAACTAAGAATGAGGATGATGTCATATACCTGAGTTTGAGCACACAAACCGTAGAATAGAAGTATCTAGATCACCACAACACACACAACACATCCTAACACCCCCCCCACACACACACACACACTGCACACACACCACACACACACACACACACGTGCACCCCCCCACACCCTTCACACTTACGCCCCCCCCCCACACAGAGCCCTGCTCTGCCAGCTGATAGAGAAGGATTAGCTCCAGTTCAGGAAGGTTTCAGGTCTGAGACGACAACACACGTTCCTGATCAGCAGCTGGGGGGAACCCAGCAGCAGATTCAACCGGAGTGAATCTTCTTAACGGAATCAAAGCAGTCTGAATGTTTGCCCTGTGTTTTTGGCTCAGGGATGAAAGCTTTGGCCTGGTAGGTGAACTAACATCTACACCAAGCGCGTCGTTGTGAATGATCTGCTTTCCTACAACCAGAACCCAGAACACACCACTCTGCTAGCAACAGAATCAGCCTCCACAACAGCTGCAACACTGTGTTTGTTAAAGAGGGATAAGCTACATGGAGGCAGGGGTGTGTGTGTGTGCTTGTGTGTGAGGAGACACAGAGAAAGAGAGAAAGAAAGGGAGAAACAGAGAAGAGAGAGGGAGAGAGATCAAAATCAGCGTCAAAAAAGACACAGGACCATGGCGATGTGTTCATCTATCTGAGCAGGAAGAAGGCAGGTACGTTCTAATTACAATAATCCCATCATAGGTGTTAGAATAATTCATCACTCTGATTTAGTTAAGGCTCGTATAATAACGCCCTTGTTGGTCAGGAGGAGAAAAGGGGAGAGGTTAGACAAGGAGAGATGAGGAGAACGAGAGAGAGAACCTGGGAGAGAGGAGACATTTAAGAATAGAAGAGAAGAGGGAAGGGATCTTTCGGTTTCTCTCTCTTTTCTCGTCTTTTCTTTTCTCTCCTCTTGCTCTATCTGCTCCTTCTCTTCTTCCCTCGTCTTTTCGCTCTTCTCCTGACGTCTATCTCTATCTTCTCTCTTCGTTTTCTCTCCTCATTTCTTTTCTCTTCTCTCTCTCTTTTTCTTCTTTCTCCGTTTCTCGCTTTCGCTCTTTTCTTTTTCTCTCGGTCCGTTTTCCCTTGCTACTCATCTTCCTCCGCAGCTCTCCTCTTCTCTATACGATAGAGATGCACACGAGGCTATTAAAACCCTACATAACACGAAATACCTTCACAACCACCCCTCCTTTCACCCGGAACCGAACCACCGCCCCCCAATCCCCGAACCCACCACCCCATATTTCCAGTCTCTTAACCACACCCTTTGGGAGTCCCTCGACTACCCCGTGCCCACAAACTTTGTTTCTTGACAATTTTAGAATAGTTTGTCGACGACTCGGACTCCGACCGAACAGACGGAGACCTCGCAACTGAGTATAGACTCCCTTCTGGGAGTAGATATTCCATTCCTTTTAAGAGATATATCATTTATGAAAGACCAAAGGGAGGGGAGAAAAGAAGAAAAAACGGGGGGATGTGGTGTGGGGGGGTAGGAGGGGGGGGAAATCAGTTTTCCCTTCTATTTTACTGACCCATAAATCTGTTTTTAAAATTCTCCATTTAAAAAGGGGTGTGTGACGTTAAGTTACCACCCTCAATCTGTGAACAGCGCTACATTTATCCTACGGTGTAAGTTGTCCAATCCCTCGACTGTGTTTTCATTTTTTACTACCCCCCCTCCCCCCCCGGTTCCTACTGCACCAACACCTACACCAACACACCATACCACAGCACACCACCCACCTTTTTGCGCTGTCCCATAAGAAGCAGAAATTCCCATACGTCCATGGATACCACAGCAACTCTGCTAACCATGTTCAACTATACACACGCCTGCTAAAGACACCACTGAGGCCTGTGTTTGTAGTTTGTTTGAGTGGTTTTGTGATGTGTGTGAGTGTGTTGGGTGTGTGTGTGGGGGGGGGTTCTGTTTTGCTTAGATGCACCATAGGCGCAACAGATGAAAAGCAAGCAAGGCCCTCCCTTGCATGTACAAGGCACACACACCCTCAGATACACACACACCACACAAACAAATACACACACAAATTTTAACTTTCACCATCCTACACACAAACCAAAACAATGCCGGCACGATGCAATTTAACTAAAAAGGGACAAAGCTTTGCAGACAGCAGCACCAGAGGACTGATTCACTGCATCCAAGACTGGGTGTGGGGGGAGGGGGGGGGAGAGGGAAAGGTGGTAGAGGAAGTACCGTGTTGTTGGGTGGGTGGGGTGGTGGGTTTGGTGTGTGTGGGGGATAGTGTTGTGGGTTGTAGCGAGTGGTGGTGTTGGGTTTGGTAGGGTGTTGGTGGGAGGTGTGTGTATATTTTTGTGTGGGGGGAGAATGACGAGCTCTTCTGGTTACTTTCCTTGGTGTCCAAGGCAACCCGAGATGCTGTTCTCCCATCTCACCACAATCACACGCACACCTCACACGGCACACACACACCAACATGTGGTTCTATCCCTAACCCTAACCGCTAACCACTTAACCCTTAATGTGATTCTAACACACTAACCGTAACCACACTTGGAAACATCACATTAGTCTGAGGCTCCAGTGATCTTCCCTCGGGCCCAGGCACAAAATCCCCACAAGGTTCTTTCTGATTACTGACTTCCTAGTCCCCCACAATGGTGTTACAAGACCACTATCCTCACACACACATGGAAAAGTGTGTGTTGTGCCTTTGAGTGGTTTAGAGTGTTTGAGACATGGTGTCACCACAGTTTCATGGTGTTCCTGATTTTATGGTGCCAACGCTGGCGCCTGCCACCAACACACATACACGCATCCTTCCCTCTCCGCTCCTCCTTTCATCACTCTCTCTCTCCTTCTCCCTTCTTCCTTCTCTCCCCCTTCTCTCCTGGTTCAAATGGACTCTCTCCTCCGTCCTTCTTCTCTCTCTCTCTTCCTCTTCTCCTCTCTCTTCCCTCTCCCTCTCTCTTCGGCCTCTCTCTCTCTCTCTCATCGATGCTCCCTCATGTCCGACTCTCTCTTCTCCTGTCCAATGTACCTCTCCTCTCGCCCTCGTCCCCTCTTCGTCCTCTCTTCTGTCCTCTGTCCTTGGACTCTCTCTCTCCTCTCTCGCTCTCTCCTTCATGGACTCTCTCTCCTCCTATAGACCCTCCTCTCTTCATACTCTCTCTGCTCTCTCTGTCCGTCCTCTCATCTCCCTCTCTCCTTCACTTTACTCTCTCTCTCTCTCCCCTCTCTCTCTTCTCCTTCTTCTCTCCTTCATGGACTCTCTTCACTCTCTCTCTCACTCTCTCCCTCTCTCCTTCAGGACTCCGCTCTCTCCTCCCTCTCTCCTCCCTCTCCTTCTCTCCTTCATGGACTTTGCTCTCTCCCCTCTCTCTCCTTTCTCTCGCCTTCATGGACTCTCTCCTCTCCTCTCCTCTCTCTCCTCTCCTCTCCCTCTCTCTTTCATGTGACTCTCTCTCTCCTCCTCTCTTCCCTCCTCCTTCATGGACTCTCTCTCTCTCCCCGTCTCTCTCCTTCTCTCCTTCATGGCTCTCTCTCTCTCCCTCTCCCCCTCTCTCTTCATGGACTCTCTCTCTCTCACTCTCTCCTTCATGGACTCTCTCTCTCTCCCTCTCTCCCCTCTCTCCTTCATGGACTCTCTCTCTCCCTCTCTCTCTCTCTCCTTCTGACTCTCTCTCTCTCCTCTCTCCTTCATGGACTCTCTCTCCTCTCCCTCTCTCCCTCTCTCCTTCATTGACTTCTCTCTCTCTCCCTCTCTGCCCTCTCCCTCTCTCCTCATGGACTGCTCTCTCTCTCCCTCTCTCCTTCATGGACTCTCTCTCTCTCCCTCCCCCTCATCTCTCTCTCTCCTCTAGGACTCTCTCTCTCTCTCTCTCCTCTCTCTCTCTCCCTCTCTCCTTCATGGACTCTCTCTCTCCTCCCCTCTCTCCCTCTCTCCTTCAATGGACTCTCTCTCTCTCCCTCTCTCCCTCTCTCCTTCATGGACTCTCTCTCTCTCCCCTCTCTCCTTCTCTCCTTCATGGACTCCTCTCTCTCCCTCTCGTATCCCTCTCTCCTTCATGGCTCCTCTCTCTCCCTCTCTCCTTCATGGACCTCTCTCTCTCCCCTCTCCCCTCTCTCCTTCATGGACTCTCCTCTCATCTCCTCCCTCCCATACCCTCTCTCCTTCATGGACTCGCTCTCTCTCCCTCTCTCCGTTCAGTGACGCTCTCTCGCTCTCTGCACTCTCTCCGTCTCATCCTCAGTGACTCTCCCGCTCCAATCTCTCTCGTCATCCCTCTCTCACTTTCATGGACGCTCTCTCTCCCTCGCTCCTCTCTCCTTCATGGACTCTCTCTCTTCCTCTCTCAATCCTTCATGGACTCGTCTCATCTCTCGCTCTCTCTCTTCATGGACTCTCTCTACTGACTCGCTCATCTCTCCTTCTCATCCTTCATGGACTCATCTCTCTCATCCCTCTCGCCTCTCATCGCTTCGGACTTCGCTCCGCGCTCTCGACTCTCTCCTTCATGGACTCTCTCTCCTCTCGCACTCTCTCCGCTCTCTCCTTCCCCATGGACACTCTCTCTCCCTCTCTCCCCCTCGCTCCTTCATGGACTCTCCCTCTCCCCCTCTCGCCTTCCTGGACTCTCTCTCTCTCGCCCTCTCGTCCCTCTCGTCATTCATGGACTCGCTCTCTCTCTCCCCCTCGCGCCTTCTGGAACTCTCTCTCGTCTCTCGCCCTCACTCACCCTCTCTCATTCATGACGCTCTCTCTCTCCCACCTCTCTCCTCATGGACTCTCTCCTGTCTCTTTCATCTTCGCCCATGGACTCTCGCTCTCTCCGCTCTCCTCTCGCGCCTTCATGGACCTCTCTCTCTCTCTCCGCCTCTGTCCCAGCCATCCGCACACACAGCCGGACGATGTGGGTTTATATTTCTCTGTGTTTGATTTGTTTCCCTTCTCCATTAACCTCTCTCCCTCTCCCTCTCACCTCTCTCTCCACCTCTCCTCTCTCCACCGTCCCCTCTCCCTCCCTCTCCCTCTCCCTCTCTCCTCTCCCTCATCTTCTCCCTCTCCCTCTCCTCCTCTCCCTCTCCCTCTCCCTCCCCTCTCTCCCTCCCTCTCCCTCTTCCCTCTCCCTCTCCCTCTCTCCTTCTCATCGCCTCTCCCTCTCCCTCTCCCTCTCTCCCTCTCCTCTCCCTCTCTGGCTCTCTCCCCATCCACCCTCTCCCTCCTCCCCCTCTCTCTTCCTCCATCTCTCCCTCTCCCGTCTCCCCCGTCCCTCCCCCCTCCCCCTTCCCCCTCCCCCTCCCTCCCCCTCCCCTCCCCCTCCCCCTCCCCCTCCCCCTCCCCCCTCGCCCCTCCCGCCGGACCGCCTCGGGCTCCCCCTCCCCCTCCCCTCTCCCCCTCCCTCCTTCCCCTCTCCCTCTCTCCATCTCCCTCCTCCCTCTCCGCTCTCTCATCTCCGCTTCCTCTCTCCCTCTCTTCCGCTCTCTCCCTCTCATCTCACACTCTCAGAACATTCCTGCTCTAGGACCCTCCCCCCCCCCCTTTTTTTTTTTTTTTATTTCACCCTCCCCCCCCCCAACCCGGCCACCCCCCCCACACCCACCCCCCACCCCCCCCACCGCCCCCCCCACCCCCCCCCCCCCCCCACCCTCCCCCCCCCCCCCCCCCCTCCCCCCTCCCCCCCCCCTCCCCCCCCCCCCCCCCCTCCCCCCCCCACCCCTCCCCCCCTCCCCGCCCCCCCCCACCCCCCCCCCCTGACTCCCCCCCCCACCACGCCCACCCCCCCCTACCCCCCCCTCCCCCCCCCCCCCCCCCCCCCCCCCCCACCGCCCCCCCCCCCCCCACGCTCCCCCCCCACCCCCCCCACCCCCCCCCTACCCCCCCCCAACCCCACCACCCCCCCCCCCCCCCACCGCCCCCCCCGCCCCCCCCCCCCCCCCCACCCCCCACCCCCCCCCCCCACCCCCCACCACCCCCCCCCCACCCACCCCACACCCACCCCCCCCCCCCGCCCCCACCCCCTGTTTTTTTTCTCCTCCCCACCCCCCCCCACACCCGCCCCCCCCACCCCCACCCCCCCACCCCCCCCACCCTACTCCGTCTCCCTCCCCCCCCCCCCCCAACTCTTCCCTTCTCTCCTCATCTCCCTCTCATCCCCTCTCTTCCCTCTCTGCTCTCCCTCGCCCTCTCCCGTCTCGCTCTCTCCTCTCCCTCTCCCTCTCCTCTCCCATCTTCCTCTCCCTGCGTCTCGTCTCCGCTCTCCCTCTCAATACCTCTCCCCTCTTGCCCTCTCCCCTCCCATCTGCCTCTCCCATCTCCCTCTCCCTCATCCCTCTCCCTCTCCTCCCTCGATCCCCGTAGCCCTCATGCCCTCCACGCTGCCCTCTCCACCATACCCTGCGGATGACTGCCCTCAACCCTCTCGCACCGAATCCCTTCTCGTCTCTCCACCTCCCTCTCCCTCTTTAAAGGGGTTGGACGGGGGCGTGGCCCCTACCCATGTTCTTTTTTATTGTCACTAAGCTTGTCTACCTGAGAGCTGCGCACGGCACACACCACACACACCCAACACAGACACACAAACAACACACTCACAACAACACACAACACACCTCACAACACACACTCACAACACCGCTCACCACACACACTCACAAACACATCACTCACAAACACACACTCACAAACACACACTCACAACACACGCACAACACACCCAACAAACACACACTCACAACACACACTCAACACAAACACCACTCGCCCAAACACAAACCTCACACAAACACCACTCATAAACACACACACACACAACACACACTCATAAACAAACACCTCCGTTAATGAGCGGGAGAGAGGACAGGCAGACCAGGTAGTAAGGGAGCTGGGAGGAGAGGAAACAGACCAGTTAGAAGGAGCTGGGAGGAGAGGAAGGCACCAGTTAAAGGACGGGAGAGAAGTACATTCCCCCAGGTAGAAGGAGCTGGAGGAGAGGACAGGCACCAGTCTAAGGAGCTGAGAGGAGAGGACATGCACCAGGTAGAAGAAGTCTGGGAGGAGATACAGCTCCAGGTAGAAGACGGGAGGAGAGGACATGCCCAGGTGAAGGCTTTTGGTGGGATGACAGGACTGGCACCAGGTAGTGAGTAGCTGGGAGGATATGACAGGCACCAGGTAGGATGAGCTGGAGGAGAGACAGGCACCAGGTGATAGGCTGGGAGGACAGGACAGGCACCAGGTAGAGGAGCGGAGGAAGAGTACAGGCAACCATTTAGAAGGAACTGGGAGGAGAGGACATGCCCCCAGGTAGAAGGCTGGGCGGACAGGACAGGCACCAGGTTGATAGCTGGGATGACAGGACAGGCATCAGGTCGGAGAGCTGGAGGAGAGGACAGGCACCAGGTAGAGGAGGGTGGTGATGACAGGACGGCACCGAGTTAGGAGGAGCTGGGTGAGTATAGGACAGCACCGGTAGGAGGAGCTGGGGTACAGACAGGCACCAGGTAGGAGGAGCTGGGAGGAGAGGACATCACCAGGTAGAATGCTGGGGGACAGGACAT
>CAEFZP010001988.1:147500-239789 GCA_903064625.1 Mallotus villosus | reverse complement strand
ATGTCCTCAGTGCTTGACTGTATGTTGGGAGGCTTTTGAATACTGTCGACTGGACTGAAACAGTGAGGTACTTATGATGATATAAACTGTAACATGCTTCATAGTGAATATGAACAAGAATTGAGACAGAGTCCACTCTGAGGTATATTCAAAAGGAGTTTTTTATAGAGTACAAGTGAACCATACCACACCTGAACACAACGGCTACAGCTCCAATAAACCATCCCAACATTTACCTACACACCAGTGGAGTTTCTCTCCCCAAATGTGATCATCATATGTTGCATTTAAGAGTAAAAATCATCATCATTCCTTACAAAGGTTTACGTTTATGTCTAGCGATAATCCCAGAGGAATACAATATTATTATTTATTGTCATTATAAAGAATGACAATAGGAAACAGTGCTCATGGATTGTTCCTATTGCAAACCAAAGACAAGGCAGTGAGGTGGACTGACTGACTGGCTGACTAGCTTACTTATGGACAACTGATTGACTGACTGTTCAATTTATTGACTTACTGACTGACTGGCTGACTACTTTACTTTCGGATAGCTGACTGACTGACTGACTGACTGGTTGGCTGGCTGACTGGTTGATTAATTCTCTGGTTGACTGTCCAGCTGACTAACTGGCAAACTTATTAACTGACTGACTACTGTCTGGCTGACTGACTGGTTGACTGACTGACTGACTAGTTGACTAACTGGCTGACTTATTAACTGACTGACTACTGGCTGGCTGACTGACTGGTTGACTGACTGACTGACTAGTTGACTAACTGGCTGACTTATTAACTGACTGACTACTGGCTGGCTGACTGGCTGGTTGACTGATTAACTGACTTACTGACTTCACCCTACTGTCATTCTCTATGTAGATCAATAGACGTCCACAGATGCAAAAATATAAAATGTCTGTTACTAATCTGAATGAAGAGTTCCGAGGCCAGCAGGTGGGTTTTCTGAGTGCCTGTGGGCGTGTCCCAGCCTACTGCTGTAGAGTCTGAGTGTAGCCTCCGTCACACAGGAGGCCAGGAGCGTGCATGGTGGAGCTATGGTCATACATTCACCACAAGGCAGAGGTTCTGTCTCCGCCCCCCCTCCCCTTCCCCCTCCTCAGGGCACCGTGTCCCCTCCCCCTCCTCAGGGCACCGTGTCGGTCGTGAGCCCGTTCGCCTCCTCCCGCTCGTTAACTTGCCTCAGAAAGGTGATTAATGGAAACATAACGATGATAATGACTGACTACGGCACGGCTCAGCCAATCACCGCTCAGCTGTCAACTCAAACCAGGTCCTCAGTAACAGCCTGGAGACCTATTTCCTGTATTCACTTAATGTCACTTTGTTCACTCTATAATTCCAAATGTCAAGAAAATCTGTCCACCATTTAAAGGAAGGGTTGCCAGGTTAGCCCATAACCCGTAATGTATGTACCCACCGCCATTGTCTTACAGACAGTACACAACAGATTATCATGTTTATCTGTAAAACTGTAATGCTGCATCTAGCTGCTTCTTCAATGACCTTGGGAATGGCAATCAAAAGGATCATTGCTGCTGTTTCTATTACGGTACGAGTTGAAAAGTGATGTGAGGACTGGTTGTGTTTCACCTGACAGATGACTGGCCGGAGGTACAATCTGGTGGTGTGTCCCCCAAGAAGAGGCTTGTGGGTAGTTTTGGAAAGGGGGAAGGAGAAGTGATTAAAGGGTCAGAGGGCCTATTTAAAAAATCGCTGAGAAAAATGCATCTCTACAAAATGCACCCTTCCTTATTCCATCCTTCCTTCCTTCCTTTCATCCTTTCATCCTTCCTTCCTTCCTTCCTTTCATCCTTCCTTTCATCCTTCCTTCCTTCCGTGAATAAGTCTCTAATCTAACATAGCTGCTTACAGTCAAACGTGTAGTTGTACTCAGCTGTAGGTAATCCCTTCATGTCAGATCCAGGATGGTTCCAGACCAGAAGAAGACATCGATCCAGAGAGGATGCAGATAGAGCCCAGGCTGTCGTGACTAGGTCATGTGACTGAGCCGCGGGCATTGTCATTGGCCCAGCAGGACACCAATCAGCCTGGTCCTAGACATCCTGGCTTCCTCTTCCTAGCCAACGAGAGTTCAGATTGATCCTGAGATGTACAGACAGCTCCTTTCACACCTTCCTCTCTGCTCTCCTCCTCTTTTCACTTCTCTCTCCTCCTCTCTTCTACTCTCCTCTCTTCTTTTCTCCTCCTCTCCTATATTTACTTCTCTCCTCCTCTTTTCTCTCTTCTCCTCTCTTCTCTCCTCCTGCTTGACAATACCTGACCCTACATGCCTTTACCTAACCCTACTTGACCTCACCTATTTGAGCCCATATAAATCTCTGATAAACCAAAACTGACACTACTGTCAATCAACAGCCTTGGGTGGATACATGAATATGATTGGTCCAAAGAAAGGAAGCGGGTGAACAGGGGCGGGGCTCCAGGCAGAGGATGACCATGCAGGTCATGGCAATCAAGTGTCCAGACAACTAATGTACTGTCTGTATCTGCTGTGTGTTAGTGTGTGTATCTGCTGTGTGTTGGTGTGCGTACTGTGTGTATCTGTCGTGTGTTAGTGTGTGTATCTGCTGTGTGTTGGTGTGTGTGTCATGTGTTTCTTTGTCTGTCACGTTTGAGAGTGCGTGCACGTGTGTGTATCAGTCGTGTGTGTGTGTGTGTGTCAAGAATGTGTGTGTGTGCGTTAGTAATGACTGTGTGTTTGATTCAGTCACGTGTGTGTCTCAGAGTGTGTCAATGTGTGTGTATGTCAGTGTGTGTGTGTGTCAGTGTGTGTGTGTGTGTGTGTGTGTGTGTATGTATGTGTGTCAGTGTGTGTGTCAGTGTGTGTGTGTGTCAGTGAAACGTTGACATGGAGGTTCGAGCCCTCCGGCTCCAGTTCAGCCCTGTCCCGGTCCCGGCCTCTCCGACGCCCTCTGCTGGCTCGTCATGGCGCCGCAGGCGTGTGTGCAACTGGATGAAGCAGTGGTCCCAGTCCTCAGGGAGGAGCAGCATCAGGAAGCCCAGGCAGATGATGAACACTGCGATCAGCCGCACCGTGTTGAAGTTGATCTCACAGGTGTACAGGTCCACCACTGAAACACACAACACCCCCCGCTGAAACACACACTGTACTGAAACACACACTATGCTGAAACACCCCCTGAAACACACACTATACTGAAACACACACCATACTGAACCCCCCCCCACCACCCCCCTGAGGACTTACTGGCGTTGACAGGAACGCTGAGCACGATGCCTAGAGAGATAAGTGTGGGGGACGTCACGGCGATGCCAAAGTTCACCAGGAGGTTGAACGCTGGGGGAAAGAGAGACAAACTCTAAACACCATCGCCTTCATCGTTATACGACATCATCCTCACCTTCATCATTATAAAAGTCATCATCATTATCGTCATCATCCTCACCATCATCTTCACCATCACTACCATCATCATCATTCTTCATCATAATCACCATCATCATCCTTCACATCATCGCCACCTTTACCACCACCACCATCCTCCTCCTCACCAAGCAGCAGGCCGGCCACTCCACACAGGTGAGCCCAGGGGATGTGGTCCGGGGAGCCAAAGTTCTCCATCTGGCTGAAGTACAGGATGACAGGGATGAAGCTGAGAAGGAGGAAGTTAGCCCCGCCCACGATGGACAGGAAGAGAGCCGCCTCCCCGAACTTAGCGCTGCCCAGCACTAGCTTGAAGAGCACCTGGAGGAGGGGTAGGGAGAGAGAGGTAGAGGGAGCGAGGGATCGATGAGTCATAATCCTCAAAGTTCGAAGGTGTATGCCAAAGAGCTGTGGAGAGGATGCTAGCTCTACTCATGCTAGCTCTGCCTCTCATGTTGCTGTAAGAGCATGCTACTCATGCTAGCTCTGCCTCTCAAGCTGCTGTAAGAGCATGCTACTCATGCTAGCTCTGCCTCTCATGTTGCTGTAAGAGCATGCTACTCATGCTAGCTATGCCTCTGCTGCTGTAAGAGCATGCTACTCATGCTAGCTCTGCCTCTCAAGCTGCTGTAAGAGCATGCTACTCATGCTAGCTCTGCCTCTCAAGTTGCTGTAAGAGCATGCTACTCATGCTAGCTCTGCCTCTGCTGCTTTAAGAGCATGCTACTCATGCTAGCTCTGACTCTGCTGCTGTAAGAGCATGCTACTCATGCTAGCTCTGACTCTCATGCTGCTGTAAGAGCATGCTACTCATGCTAGCTCTGACTCTGCTGCTGTAAGGGCAGGCTACTCATGCTAGCTAGCTCTGACTCTGACGGAGAACCACACAGCTGATGCTCTCTACACACTGAGCTGCTTCTAGGGGCCAACTTTAAAGAGATCTGGAGTAGAGGCTGCTGTACCTTGTAGAGATCTGGTTTTGAGCTGTGTGTGTGCTGTACCTTGTAGAGATCCGGTATTGAGCTGTGTGTACCTTGTAGAGATCTGGCATTGAGCCATGTGTGTGCTGTACCTTGTAGAGCGCTGACATTGAGGCTGAGGCCACCACCAGAGTGATCCCGATGACAGAGTGACTGTGGAAGCCGTCTGCGTACGTCATCATCACAATGCCAGCGATTGCCAAGATGGCCGCCACAATCTGTACAGGGGGAGGATGGGATATTAAACGCAGAAGGAGGCTCACGTCCAGATACTAGACTGCTCTGTTATCACAGAACCCGACTGATGGCCACAAGCTGGAAAAGCCTTGATTGTCTTTAGATTCAAACACACAAACACACACTTCCCACAGGATGCACTTTTGTGAGACATTGTTTTCACTCCTGTTCATTGAACAACCTTTGTTCTGTATAAAATTATATTCCCAGAACGTCTGTTAAACAGGACCCAACAGCACCTAAACGACAGTGTCAGGCAAGTGTTGCATTTTAGTGTGGTACATCATGAGTGTGTGTCTTTTGCAAGTGTGTGTGTGTGTTTGCATGTGTGTTTGCACATGTGTGTGTGTGTGCATATGTATTTAAAAGCAAGTGTGTGAATGCGTGCGTATACACACGTGTGTGTGAATAAATCTGTGCGTGTGTATGTATATCTGTGTGTGTGTGTAGGTGTGTATGTCTGTGTGTGTCTGTAGGTGTGTGTGTGCCTGTGTGTAAGTGTGCATGTTTAAGTGTGTGTATGTGTGTGTGTCTCTCTGTGTGTGTGTGTGTATGGAGAGAGATATGTCTCAAAAGTATTCGTAAATGCAAGTACCATGATCCACAAATGTTTCACGATTTACAAATGTGTTTTACGATCCACAAAAACAAAAATCTTATTCGTGATTTGTGAGTTGACATTTACATAAATGTGCTATGATTTGTACACATAGATGTCCATTCTTAAATATATTGTTTGTAATTTCTTAAAAAACTTAACATTTCGTGTGTGCATTTCTCATGGTCTGTCATTTGTAAATCTACAATTTGCGTGTGAAGTGTTGAATCTGCATTTGTGGATCGCCCTATACACGCTTGCAAATCTTCTTCCTGTGATGTACTTTTGAGACAAACTTCACTGTCTTTTGAGATCCACGCACAAATAGCTTTCTGATCCACAAATGCAAGTCCCCCCCCCCTTTTCGACAGTGCCACCCGGTAGGTGGCAGTGTTGTCCCCTGCTCATCGGCTTTCCTTTGACTGAGCGATTATCCCGAAAGCTAACGTTATGCTAGCAAGGTTCAAAGGCAATAACATTGTGTACGGTTGACAAACAGTAAATATAATTTTACAGTATGTTTGACAAGAAGATTTGCTAGCTAACCAGCCATGTCACTGTCCCAAAATTTATATCAAGATTTTCACGAACTAAGTCCTATCGGCCATATATACTAGTACAGTACTAGGCTACAGTACGGCTGCAGCCTGTGGAGCGAGGTAAATAGCAAATGCCAGATACTCATGGCAACTTAAGGTTAAAGCACATACCATTGGTTAAGGGGTTACTGGGAGGGGAAAATACATGTATTTATTTACATTTATTTTAAGCCCTTGCGTACAACCATCAAGGCAGAGGACAACACTGCCACCTACTAGGTGGCACTGTCGAAAAGGGGTTGGGGGGGGCTTGCATTTGTGGATCAGAAAGCTATTTGTGCGTGGATCTCAAAAGACCGCGAAGTTTGTCTCAAAAGTACGTCACAGGAAGAAGATTTGCAAGCGTGTATTGGGCGATCCACAAATGCAGATTCAACACTTCACACACAAATTGTAGATTTACAAATGACAGACCATGTGAAATGCACACACGAAATGTTAAGTATTTTAGGAAATTACAAACAATATATTTACGAATGGACATCTATGTGTACAAATCATAGCACATTTATGTATCACAAATAAGATTTTTGTTTTTGTGGATCGTAAAACACATTTGTAAATCGTGAAACATTTGTGGATCATGGTACTTGCATTTACGAATACTTTTGAGACATATCTCTCTCCATATGTGTGTGCCTCTGTGTGTGTGTCTCTGTGTGTGTGTGTGCCCCAGCGTGTGTAGCAGAGTGGATTAGCTGCATTAGGAGGTGTCAGGAAGACGAACAACCTCAGTGTTTTCACGCCTGAACAGAGCCCAGGGAGCCCAGGGAAAAAGGTCTTTGTGTGCGTGTGTGTGTGTTTGTGTGTGTGTGTCTATATCTATGTGTGTCTGTGTGTGTCTGTGTGTGTGTCTATATCTGTGTGTGCGGGCCTGGGTAAAGAATCAGGACCAGGGCCAGAGCTAGGGCCCAGAACCAGGACCATGGCCAGAGCTAGGGCCCAGAACCAGGGCCAGAGCTAGGGCCCAGAACCTGGACCATGGCCAGAGCCAGGGCCCAGAACCAGAACCAGGGCCAGTGCTAAGGCTAGAACCTGGGCCAGGACCCAGGACCCAGGGCTAGGTCCAGGACCAGGACTAGATTTAGGAACAAGGCTAGGGCCGCGCTAGAATCAGGGTTAGGCCCAGGACTTTTTCACAGGTACACTTTCACACACACTCTCCCCTCTGCTCTCTTAATCTCTCCTCTCTGCTCTCTTCTCCTTCCCCCTTCTCCTCCCTCTCTTCATCTTCACATGATAAGAAGACGCCCTAGACCCCAGCATGGCTGCTGCAGACTTAAAAACACTGCAATCCCATCACCAGAGGAGAGAGGTAGAGAGGATTGCTGAGTAGGGATGGATAAGAGAGAAAGAAAGAGAGGGAGGGAGGGAAAGAGGGAGGAAGGGAGAGAGGACGGGAGAGACAGAGTGAAGGTGGGAGAGGCAAAGAGAGGGGTGGGGAAAGAGGGAGGGGGGAATTGAGAGAGAGGCAGGGGTAGAGAGAGAGGGAGGGAGGTAAGACAGTAATACAGTTGAGAGTATAGCTACATATCAGAAAGCAGCACTGCAGAGATGAGGTTCTGCAGGTTAAACCAGAATTACACACACACACCTAAACACACAGACAAACACAAAAACACACAGACACACATCCACGAACACACACACAGACACACACAAACACCTTAACACACAGACACACACAGACACACATGCATGGACAAAGACACATACACACACAGACACACATGCACGAACACATGCACAGTTGGGCTCTACATCAATAGGCCCATCTCCTGAGACTGAGGTACAAAGGCTCTCTATTTAACCAGCTCTAGATGTTATCTCTTTCTTCTTATTTAACCATGTTAGACACACACACACATACACATACACACTCACACACACACACACACACACACACATAATCACACACACACACACAAGCACACACACACACACTGGCAGCGAGACTCACCCTCACCCCCATGAAGCGGTCTCGCAGCACGATCCAGGACAGCAGGAACACGAAGGCCTTGTTGCAGCAGAACAGAGCCGACACGTCTGTGGTGTTGATCTTCCTCAGGGCCTGCAGGCACACACACACGCTGTTACACACACTGTTACACACACTGTTGTACACACTGTTACACACACTGTTACACACACACGCTGTTACACACGCTGTTACACACACACACTCACACATACACTGTTACACCCACACTCAATATTACACACACTATGTTACACGCACACACATACTATTCCACATATAGTATGGAACACACACACACAAAAGCACACCTGCAGGTACAGGTAGTTGGTGAGGATCCACAGCAGGCCGAACGGAGCCACCTTGGTGAAGAACACCTTCGCTGTTAGACCTTCATCACTGAAGAAACGACAACACTCCCTGCAGACACACACACACACATACACCCCCACACACACGCATACACCCCCACACACACCATACACACACACAAACACACACAGAACAAGGTTTTTATAACAACATCCTGTCATCTCATATGTATTTTACAGTTTCCAGACCATGTGTGTGCAGGTGAGACGGAGGGCATCGGGACCCAGCAGCAGAACACAGCTCCAGCACGAGACCCCGCTCCCACAGCACCGACAGCAGCAGTCACCATGGAAACACGCACCAGCTGTCATGGTAACCGGGGGCAGCATGAGGTCAAGTTTCCAGGTTGATCTACGTTGGTCAGGTATGTTAGTCTGTTTTACTGTCTATCTGTTGATCTCAATGCTAAAGCATGTGTCCTGATAGATTAAGTCAGTCCTGATAGACCTCCACAGTCCTGATAGACCTCCTCAGTCCTGATAGACCTCCTCAGTCCTGATAGACCAACTCAGCCTGTGTCTGAGCTGTGCTGCCCTTCACCCTCCCCAGCCTGTACCTGAGCTGTGCTGCCCTTCACCCTCCCCAGCCTGTACCTGAGCTGTGCTGGCCTCCACCCTCCCCAGCCTGTACCTGAGCTGTGCTGCCCTCCAGCCTCTCCAGCCTGTACCTGACCTGTGCCGCCCTCCAGCCCCTCCAGCCTGTACCTGAGCTGTGCTGCCCTCCAGCCTCTCCAGCCTGTACCTGAGCTGTGCTGCCCTCCACCCTCTCCAGCCTGTACCTGAGCTGTGCTGCCCTCCAGCCTGTACCTGAGCTGTGCTGACCTCCACCCTCTCCAGCCTGTACCTGAGCTGTGCTGCCCTCCAGCCTGTGTCTGAGCTGTGCTGCCCTCCACCTTCTCCAGCCTGTACCTGAGCTGTGCTGCCCTCCACCCTCTCCAGCCTGTACCTGAGCTGTGCTGCCCTCCAGCCTGTGTCTGAGCTGTGCTGCCCTCCACCTTCTCCAGCCTGTACCTGAGCTGTGCTGCCCTCCACCCTCTCCAGCCTGTACCTGAGCTGTGCTGCCCTCCACCCTCTCCAGCCTGTACCTGAGCTGTGCTGCCTTCCACCCTCTCCAGCCTGTACCTGAGCTGTGCTGCCCTCCACCCTCTCCAGCCTGTACCTGAGCTGTGCTATGTGTGTGTGTGTGTGTGTGTGTGTGGGGGGGACTGTGTGTGTGGGGACGACGACTGTGTGTCTGTGTATGGGGGGGGGGACTGTGTGTGTGGGGGGGGACTGTGTGTCTGTGTATGGGGGGGAATGTGTGTGTGTGACGTGTGTCTGTGTATGGGGGGGGACTGTGTGTGTGTGTGTGTGTATGGGGGGGACTGTGTGTGTGTGAGGGGCTTGTTCTGTTTAGCTCCAGAGAGCTGAGTAAGCATTTAACCTGCCAGGATGATGAGCTGTTCATACAGGCCAGCCAGAGATGAGGTCACATCATGCCTCGCTTCATTATCGAACCTGGCTCACACCTCACTCCATAACAGCACAACAATACCGGAGAGTGTTAGCTTCGGGAGTGTTAGCTTGGAGTCTGGATGAGGTGTGTGTGTGGATGGAGTCTGGATGAGGTGTGTGTGTGGATGGAGTCTGGATGAGGTGTGTGTGTGGATGGAGTCTGGATGAGGTGTGTGTGTGGATGGAGTCTGGATGAGGTGTGTGTGTGGATGGAGTCTGGATGAGGTGTGTGTGTGGATGGAGTCTGGATGAGGTGTGTGTGTGTGTGGATGGAGTCTGGATGAGGTGTGTGTGTGGATGGAGTCTGGATGAGGTGTGTGTGTGTGTGGATGGAGTCTGGATGAGGTGTGTGTGTGTGTGGATGGAGTCTGGATGAGGTGTGTGTGTGGATGGAGTCTGGATGAGGTGTGTGTGTGTGTGAGGGGAGGACGTATGTATTTAGCCCTGACCTCTGTGGTAATGAAGTCTTTTGAGCGCCTAGTGCTGGCACACCTCAAATCAATCACAGACCCCCTTCTGGACCCCATGCAGTTTGCCTACAGAGCCAACAGGTCTGTGGACGATGCAGTTAACATGGCCCTCCACTTCACCCTACAGCACCTGGACTCCCCAGCATCCTACGCCAGGATCCTGTTTGTGGACTTCAGCTCTGCCTTCAACACCATCATCCCCGCCCTGCTTCAGGACAAGCTCTCCCAGCTGAACGTGCCTGATTCCACCTGCTGGTGGATCACAGACTTCCTGTCTGACAGGAAGCAGTGCGTTAAGCTGGGAACACAAGTCTCTGACTCCCGGTCCATCAGCACCGGATCTCCTCAGGGCTGCGTCCTTTCTCCTCTGCTCTTCTCCCTGTACACGAACAGTTGCACCTCCAGTCATCCATCCGTCAAACTCCTGAAGTTTGCGGACGACACCACCCTTATTGGGCTCATCTCTGGTGGAGACGAGTCTGATTATAGGTGGGAAGCGGCCAACCTGGTGCAGCCAGAACAACCTAGAGCTCAATGCTCTTAAGACAGTGGAAATGGTTGTGGACTTCACGAAGAATACAGCCCCACTCACCCCCATCACCCTGGGTGACTCCCCAGTCAACACTGTGGAGTCCTTCCGCTTCCTGGGCACTATCCTCTCCCAGGACCTCAAGTGGGAACTGAACATCAGCTCCCTCACAAAGAAAGCACAACAGAGGATGTACTTCCTGCGGCAGCTGAAGAAATTCAACCTGCCAAAGACAATGATGGTGCACTTCTACACAGCCATCATTGAGTCCATCCTCACCTCCTCCATCACCATCTGGTACGCTGCTGCCACTGCCAAGGACAAGAGCAGACTGCAGCGTATCATCCGCACTGCGGAGAAGGTGATTGGCTGCAATCTGCCTACCCTCGAGGACCTAAACACCTCGAGGACCCTCAGGCGAGCGAGGAAGATTGTGGCCGACTCCTCCCACCCTGGACACTCCCTGTTTCAGTCACTCCCCTCCGGCAGAAGGCTGCGGTCCATCAGGACCAACACTTCTCGACACAAAAACAGTTTCTTCCCTTCAGCTGTTGGCCTCTTCAACAAGGCCAAGGGTTCACACTGACTTAATGACTTTACTTTAATGACTCTAATATTCTGCACTACATTACTGCATCTTGTACATTTGTATTTTTTGTCATATTTGTATTTTTTGTATTTTTATATTGTAAATTAGGCAACTTATATTTTATTGTATATTTTATTTTAAATATAATTCCACTTTAGTATAGATAGTATAGTTATATAGTATAGATATTTAGTATAGACAGTCCACATATTTAAATTTAAGGATACTATATGTTTATTGTATGCACCTTCCTGCCAAAGCAAATTCCTTGACTGTGCAAACTTTCATGGCCAATAAATCCCTTTCTGATTCTGATTCTGATTCTGATTCTTCTGATTAATCAAACGTACACTGTAGTCTGGCCTAGTGCCATGAGTGTTATTCTCTCCTGGCCTGTTTGTTGCGACTGAATGGCATGATATACACCACACAGAGCAAGCTGCGTTCACACAGAACTGCAGCAGGGGGAGGGGAGGGACATATGTCAAGTTGTTTTTTTCGTCTGCCTCTTATGTCCTCGGGACGGCCACAGTGGATCCATAGAATGAGTAGTATGCAGGACGCACAGAGAGAGAGAGAGAGAGAGAGAGAGAGAGAGAGAGAGAGAAAGAGAGAGAGGGAAAGAGGGAGAGAGAAAGAGGGATCAGAGAGGAGAAGAAGAGAGGGAGAGGTAAAAGAGGAGCAGGAGAGAGAGAAAGAAAGAAAAGAGAGAGGGGGAAAGAAGAGAAAAAGTGTGAGTGAGAGAAGCTGGGGGGGAACTGAGAATAAGAAAGGGACAGTGAGAGTAGAGAAAGACAAGAGAGTGGGGGGAGCTGGTGGGGTGGATTTTTGCTGCTGCTGCATGTACGGCCTTGGTGTGTGTGTGTGTGTGTGTGTGTGTGTGTGTGTGAGAGCGCTCCCTCTAGGTAGGACCAGAGCCCACTCCACTGCCTTTTAAACAGGAAGCTTTCTGCTTAGACTGACCCTCCACTGAACATCCCTACTTGGACACGCGAGGCCTACGGATTGTATGTGCTGTTAATTGAGAGACAGAGAGACAGAGAGACAGACAGACAGAGAGACACAGAGAGAGAGAGAGACATAGAGAGACAGAGAGAGAGAAACAGAGAGAGAGACAGACAGACAGAGAGAGAGACAGAGCGAGAGACAAACAGAGAGAGAGACAGAAAGACAGACAGAGAGACAGACAGAAAGAGAGACAGAGTGAGAGATAGAGAGAGAGACAGAGAGAGAGAGAGCCAGAGAGAGAGACAGAAAGAGAGACAGAGTGAGAGACAGAGAGAGAGACAGACAGAGAGAGAGAGAGACAGAGAGAGAGACAGAGAGAGAGACAGAGAGAGCTTTGGTAATATAAACAACTGTTGTTTTCATGCCAATAAAGCCCTTTGAATTGAATTGAGAGAGACAGAGAGAGAGACAGAGAGAGAGCCAGAGAGAGAGCCAGAGAGAGAGAGACAGAGAGACAGACAGAGAGACAAACAGAGAGAGAGAGAGACAGACTGAGAGAGACAGAGACATAGAGAGAGACAGAGGGAGAGACAGAGAGAGAGATGCAGGCCTAGTGTGTGTGTGTGTGTGTGTGTGTGTGTGTACAGTTGCCGTTGTTGTGGTTACAGGGCTTAGCGCTGGGCTGTCGTCTCCCTGGGTGATTTGGCCACTAGGAGGAAAATGACTCCAGTAGTTAAACAACTGTGTGTCCATCAAGCACAGGGCTTTGAAACTCACTCACCTATTTGGGAAAGCATGAGCTGTTGAGACTGCAGACTTGACAAGTTAATCAAGGGGAGTACAGAGGAGAGAGAGAGAAGGAGGGGTGCAGTAGAGAGAGAGAGAGAGAGAGAGAGAGAGGAGAGAGAGAGAGAGAGAGAGAGAGAGAAAGAGGGGTGCAGTAGAGAGAGAGAAGAGAGAGAGGGGAGTGCAGGGGAGAGAGAGAGAATGAGGGGTGCAGTAGAGAGAGAGAAGAGAGAGAGGGGAGTGCAGGGGAGAGAGAGAGAAAGAGGGGTGCAGTAGAGAGAGAGAAGAGAGAGGGGAGTGCAGGGGAGAGAGGGAGTCCCATATCCCTGCAGTCTTTAGAGCAGATCAGTACAGTGAGGAGCGTGAGGAGCATCTTAACTAGAGGCAATCCCCTCTTCACAACATCCTCCCCCCCTCCCCTCTTCACAACATCCTTCCTCCCTCCTTCCCCTCTTCACAACATCCTCCCTCCCTCCCTTCTTCCCCTCTTCACAATATCCTCCCTCCCTCCTTTCATCCTTTCACTCACTCTGCCTCTGTCATCCTCCCTCATCCTCTGGCTATTCTCTTCTCTCTTCCTCCCTCCTCTCACCCCCCAGTAGGTTGCTGAGATAAGGAATTTCTCCAACAGAAGTGCACCAATCCCCCCACCCTCTACCCCTCCCTCCTCCACCCCTTCCTCCTCCCCCCTACCTTCCCCCCCGCCCTTCCCCTAGCCAGTAGGCCATTTCTCCATCGCAACCGAAGTGGTGACGTCGCAGAAAAAAGGGGATTTTTCTCAGTCACATACTTTGGAGAGAAACTTTAACAAGTGCTGTGAAACAGTCTCCTGGTTCTCTGAGTTGATCTGGTCTGGACTTTGGATCAAACGTCCGTCTGTCGGGATACACAAGGATGTTCACACCTCCTCAATGCTCCTGCACAGCCATGGTCTTAACAGGTGACACAAATTAAGTGCACACCAAGTCTCTGTCTGGGTGTCTGGGGTCCTGTCCTGCTCACCCGAGTCTCTGTCTGGGCGTCTGGGTCATGTCCTGCTCACCTGAGTCTCTGTCTGGGTGTCTGGGTCCTGCCTTGCTCACCTGAGTCTCTGTCTGGGTCCTGTCCCGCTCACCTGAGTCTCTGTCTGGGTGTCTGGGTCCTGTCCTGCTCACCTGAGTCTCTGTCTGGGTGTCTGGGTCCTGTCCTGCTCACCTGAGTCTCTGTCTGGGCGTATGGGTCCTGTCCTGCTCACCTGAGTCTCTGTCTGGGCGTCTGCTTCTCGCTGCTCTTGCAGACGTGCCCTGCGTAGTACAGGGGGAAGAACAGGCTGTTCCAGGTGGTGGCGAACCAGGTGAGGGTGAACGGAGCGTCGAACCGCCGGAACGTCAGCTTGGCCAGCTGGGTGGCTCCTGCCCACGACGAGCACACGCATATCACCATGGCGACACCCCACAGCGCCTTGCGCACCTGCTGCGCCGTCACCCGGATGCAGCAGCGCAGTCTACGCCTCCCCGTGGCTGACTCCACCCCCGGCACGCCTGCCGCCGGTGGGCCTTCTGACATGCCGACCACGCTCTCCCTAGGCCTGTCTTCTCCTGGGGGGGGGGACAGGTACACGCACATACACAGGTACACGCACAGACACACAAGTTGACACACACAGTAATAAACATAAGACAGGTAGACACACACAGACTATAGATTATATTAAAAAGTTACCAGATGTGTTTCCAGAAATAGAAAACAGTTCAAACCCTATATTACACATACTATTCACATTCCTTTAAATCTAATCAGCCAGCCAGCAAATAAGTCAGCTTGTCAATCAGCCAGCCAACCAATCAGCCAGCAAGCCAGCCAGCCAGCTAGTCAGTCACCAAGCCAGCCAGCTAATAAGTCAGCTTTTCAATCAGCCAGCCAGCTAGTCACTCACCAAGCCAGCCTGCTAAGTCAGCTAGTCAGTCACCAAGCCAGCCAGCTAATAAGTCAGGTTGTCAATCAGCCAGCCAATCAGACATTATGTCAGCCAGCCAACCAGCAAGTCAGTCAGTCAGACAGCCAGTAAATAAGTCAGCTTCTCAATCAGCCAGCCAGCCAGCCAGCCAGACAATCAGTTTGTCAGCTAGTCAGCCATTCAGCCAGTCAGTAAGTGAGTAAGCCATCAGATAGGGCCCAGGAGGACAACACAAGGATTATTATTCAACACTGAACAACATGTCTTATCTGATGTGTTTGGTAGTAAGGCTAAGTAAGACAAAGAGTGTATTCCTTTGTGTGTGTGTCTGTGTGTGTGTCTGTGTCTATGTGTGTGTGTGTGTGTGTCTGTGTGTGTGTCTGTCTGTGTGTCTGACTGTGTGTCTGTGTCTGTGTGTCTGTGTATGTGTGTGTGTGTGTGTGTGTGTGTGTGTGTGTGGTGTGTGTGTGTCTGTGTGTGTGTCCCAGCAGGATGAGGTATCTCCTTGATGGGGTTTTCAGCTGTGATAACATCAGTACCACAGGGGTCCTATCATCCACAGCCACATCAATCTCTTCATTCTTCCTCTAGTCCAGCTCTCGGCCTCTACATTTCCCTCTTTATATCTCCTTCTCCTCAACCCTCCTTCCTTCCCCTCCCTCCATCTCTCTATCCCTCCATCTCCCATCTCTCCATCTTTCCTTCCCCTCGCTCCATCTCTCTATCCCTCCATCTCCCATCTCTCCATCTTTCCTTCCCCTCGCTCCATCTCTCTATCCCTCCATCTCCCATCTCCCATCTTTCCTTCCCCTCACTCATTCCTCTATCCTTCCTTCCTCTCCCTCATCTCTCCATCCTTCTTGGTACGAAGGCATAACAAATTGAATTTCCAGATTTTGTCCAGGGTGGAGGGCAGCGGGAGAGGGTGGAGGGGGCAGGACAGGGTGGTAGAGGGCAGGGGAGGGTGGAGGGAGCAGGGGAGGGGGGTGGAGAGGGCAGTTGATGGTGGAGAGGGTGAGAGGACAGGTCACACAGGTTCATCTGTTTGTCTGGCAGCACACGCTGTCTGACTGAGGCTCTCTTTGTTGTCTTTAACAAACAGACTTAAACCCCTCAGGCTCTGGAGGTAATTACGAGGAATGGAAACACACGCACAGGCGATCACACACGCACATACACACGCACACACACAGGCGATCACACACACACGCAAATACACACACAGGCGATCACACACACACACATGCACATACAAACACAGGTGATAACACACGTACGCACACACACACACTTTAACACAGAGATCACACAGGGAGTTGGGTTTCTCTATTCTGAGCTGTCTGTTTCGTGGTACTGAAGGTCATCTGTGATCCCAGACGCCCAGTTTGTCCTTCCAGAGCCACCGTCCCTCATACTGGGAGTCTGGCCTGCGCTCTGTACTGCAGCATGGGCTAATCTCCCACACACACACACGCTAGCCAGCCAGTCAACTCCCAGGGATGCTGGCAGCCAGCCAATCAGTAGGCAGGGAAGCTGTCGGCCAGCCAATGAGCACCAAGGGAGGCTGCTTGTCAGCCTATCAGCAAACAGGGAGGCCGGGTACAGAGCTACACCCTATCAGAGCTACGCCCTTCCAGACTTCCTGGTGTGAAGTCTGACTGTTCTGTTCTCACTGCAGTCCCTGGGTGCACAGGAAGTTATGACATCAACAGATTAGGATTCCCTGTAGGCTCAGACTAGGAGTCCTGAGGCCAGGTGTGGAGACCCTGAAGGTAGACACATCTGAACGTTAATGACTCTACCCCTGGGCATGCACTTAAACACCCTGTTCATCAAGAGGGTCCTTAATGGATACAATTACTTTGTGTGACCTTGTTGATTACATACATTTGCATCGTCAGCCAGTCTAAATCTGGCCTAACCCTCTCCAGTCTTAACCTGGCCTAACCCTCTCCAGTCTTAACCTGGCCTAGCCCTCTCCGGTCTAAACCTGGCCTAGCCCTCTCCGGTCTAAACCTGGCCTAGCCCTCTCCAGTCTTAACCTGGCCTAGCCCTCTCCAGTCTTAACCTGGCCTAGCCCTCTCCAGTCTTAACCTGGCCTAACCCTCTCCAGTCTAAACCTGGCCTAACCCTCTCCAGTCTAATCCTGACCTAGCCCTCTCCAGTCTTAACCTGGCCTAGCCCTCTCCAATCTTAACCTTGCCTAGCCCTCTCCAGTCTTAACCTGGCCTAGCCCTCTCCAGTCTAATCCTGGCCTAGCTCTCTCCAATCTAATCCTGGCCTAACCCTCTCCAGTCTAATCCTGGCCTAGCCCTCTCCAATCTAAACCTTGCCTAGCCCTCTCCAGTCTTAACCTGGCCTAACCCTCTCCAGTCTTAACCTGGCCTAGCCCTCTCCAGTCTAAACCTGGCCTAGCCCTCTCCAGTCTTAACCTGGCCTAACCCTCTCCAGTCTTAACCTGGCCTAGCTCTCTCCAATCTAATCCTGGCCTAACCCTCTCCAGTCTAATCCTGGCCTAGCCCTCTCCAGTCTAATCCTGGCCTAACCCTCTCCAGTCTAATCCTGGCCTAGCCCTCTCCAGTCTTAACCTGGCCTAGCCCTCTCCAGTCTAATCCTGGCCTAGCTCTCTCCAGTCTAATCCTAGCCTTGCTCTCTCCATTTTAATCCTGGTATAGCTCTCTCCAGTCTAATCCTGGCCTAGCTCTCTCCAGTCTAATCCTGGCCAAATTGAACAGGTCAGGTTTTTTCCTGAGAGCCATCCCTGCACACACGGCTCCACTCCTATTCATCCAAAGCCCTTTTCAAATATTTTCCTAAATCAATTAAATTAAACATTCATATATGCTGCATGGGGAGATGAGGTGCTGAGCCAGTGGAATCCAGACAGCGTTCCTACACACACCATCAACAGGTGAGGGCTTGACATCACCATATTTTGACACTACGTCTGTTGAAACCCAGAGTGTTCCTTGGGGCTGTTAGATGTTAGAGCCGTGCTCTTCTGTGTGTTTGCGTGTCACCATGGACGCAAGCATGTCGCCATGGACGCAAGCCTCCGCTAAATGAATCAAATGTGCCCAGCGGGTTAGCTAAGAAGATTGTATTTAACACTGCTAACTCTCAACATGAGGAATTAAAGATCTTTACTTCAAGTCCACCGATGCATACAGTAACATTAGACAAGGGAGCTAGTACGCACCAACTAGCCTTGTCTGTGTGTGTGTGTGTCTGTGTGTGTGTTTGTATGGCGATCGTATGTGTGTGTGGCATGGGTGAGGTGTGTGTGTGTGTGTGTGTACATTTGTGAAAGTGTGCATGAGTGAGACAGATTAAATAATGTATGAGGTAAGAACAGCGAATAGCCTGGTGTGTGCTTTGTCACTACCACTCACACACACATACACATTCACACAGCAGTTTAGTGAGATCTATTGTGCTTGCTGCTAGATCTGATATTGTCTATTTCTGCTCTTCCTCAAGGGCATCTTCAGATCTGTATACAATTGATCCCCCTCCTGCACCCCCCCCCCTCTCTCTTTCTTTCTCTCTCTCTCTCTCTCTCTCTCTCTCTCTCTCTCTCACTCTGCATCAAAGGCAGACAGGCAGTAACCCCACCACACTGTGGGTGACCCGGAGTATACATCAAACACACCCAACACAGCTCTGGGAGAGGGCATGACTGAGGCTAACAGGTGAGGAGATGATGACCTGGGATTCCTCTGGTCCTCTCAGTCTGTGCCTCCCTCTTTAAATATTTATCTCTGAGGTGTTCAATTTATCTCATCTCCTGTCCTCTCCTGTCCACTCCACTCCTCTCCTCTCACATTCCTCCTCTCCCATCCTCTCCCTCCCATCCTCTCCTCTCCCATCCTCTCCTGTCCACTCCACTCCTCTCCCATCCTCTCCCATTCCTCCTCTCTTGCTCTCTCTCATTTGGAAGTCTCTGCAGTGCAGATTTCTCCTGCTGATTGCTGCAAATCCCCAACCTGCCAGCTCAACCATGCCTGCCCTCTCTCTCTCTTTCCTTTTCCTCTCTCACTCTCCCTGCTCCCAATCCTCTTACTTTCTCTCTCTCTCCTTCCCTCTCTGTTTAACTGTCACTCAGTTTATTTGCCCCTCTCTCTCTCCCCTTCCCTCCCTATCCCCCTCTCTCTCCCCTTCCCTCCATATCCCCCTCTCTCTCCTCCATCCTACCCTATCCCTCTCTCTCTCCCCTTCCTTCCCTATCCCCCTCTCTCTCCCCATCCATCTCTATCTCCCTCTCTCTCCTACACCCCTCCCTACACCCCTCTCTCCATCGCTCTACACACCCCAGTCTCTCCACCACCCCCCTCTTTCTCCTCCATCCCTCCCTTTCTCTCTCCCCCTTCTTTTCTTTCCCTCCCTCACTCCTTTTCTCTCTTCCTCCCTTTCTCTTCCCCTCCTGCCTGGGGTGAAAGTGGTGGTGTGTGTGCGGGGCATCTGCCATATGACTGTCAGGAGGAATTTGCTCTAGGGACATCAGACAGAGGTGAGACAAACGCACACAAACCCCCACACACACACACACACACGGACACGCACACACCTCCGGTAAAGCACTGTGAAGCCTCAGAGGAGTAAACAGATCAATCACCAAGACAAGCATCGAGCTTGCTCAACTGATATCCACTCTCATCATACTGTCTACTGGAGTATACTGGAGTCTACTGGAGTCTACTGGAGTCTACTGGAGTCTACTGTCTACTAGAGTCTACTGGAGTCTACTGGAGTCTACTGGAGTCTACTCGAGCCTACTGGAGCCTACTGTCTACTGGAGTCTACTGGAGTCTACTGTCTACTGGAGTCTACTGGAGTCTACTGGAGTCTACTGGAGTTTAATGGAGTCTACTGGAGTCTACTGAAGTCTACTGGAGTCAACTGGAGTCTACTGTCTACTGGAGTCAATTGTCTACTGGAGTCTACTGGAGTGTACTGGAGTCTACTGTCTACTGGAGTGTACTGGAGTGTACTGGAGTGTACTGGAGTCTACTGTCTACTGGAGTCTACTGGAGTCAACTGTCTACTGGAGTGTACTGGAGTCTACTGTCAAGGGGAGTCAGGTGGCTGAGCGGTTAGGGAATCAGGCTAGTAATCAGACGGTTGCTGGTTCGATTCCAGGCTTGAAAAATTACATTGTGTCCTTGGGCAAGGCACTTCACCCTACTTGCCTCGGGGAATGTCCCTGTATTTGCTAAATGACCGAATGTAAATGTATAAAATGTCTACTGAAGTCAACTGTAGTCTACTGCTGTCTACAGGATTCTGCTGTCTACTCTCTATCGGTGTTGACTAAACTCTATTGCTGTTTGCTATTTATTTTTCTCTATTTTAATCCACTGTTATGTACCAGGGTCTGCCTGAGTTTCAACTGTTGTCTACTGGTCTACCAAACTTGCCTTGCCTTGGTGCTCATGAATATGCAGAGCCCAATCCCAGGTGACCTTGGGCCATCCAATCAACCGTCAGTACACAGGCAGGGTAGCAGGTCAGGGAAGAACATGATAGGCTGAGCTGTGGAGCTATGAACACCTGCTATGACATCATTGAACAAACATTAATGTGCAATAAATGGTACACGCTTTCTACCTTAGCGGCACTCAAAGCGCTTCACATTTTGCCTCTCATTCACCCATTCATACTCACACTCACACATACCGACGGCGGCGGTGCTGCCGTGCAAGGCGCCGTCGCGCCAGCCTAACCAGACAGACAGACAAGACAGGCAGACAGACAGACAGACAGACAGACAGACAGACAGACAGACAGACAGACAGACAGACAGACAGACAGACAGACAGACAGACAGGAGGACAGGAGGACAGACCGGCTAACAGACAGACAGACAGCAGAGGGACTCAGCTGTCAAGGGCCAGGCTAAACCAGCCTGTCAGTCAACAAGCTGTCAGACAGAGGCTGAGAAGAGAGAGGAAGACAGAGGGAGGGAGGGAGACAGAGAGATGGGAGACCGAAAGGGAGACAGAGGGAGGAGAGACAAAGAGGGAGACAGAGGGGGGAGAGACAGAGAGAGGGAGACCGAGAGGGAGACAGAGAGAGAGAGAGAGACTGAGAGGGAGACAGAGGGGGGAAAGACAGAGGGAGGGAGAGAGAGAGGAGAAAGAGAGGAAGGAGATAGAAAGTGACATGGAGAGAGTCTTGTTGTAGGACACATCAACTACACAGACAGGCTGCAGGTCAGGTTGACCCTCAGACCCAGGGGACAGGAGAGATATGTGATACTGTCCCTGCTGCCCTCCCGCCCTCCATCCTCTCCTCCCTCCCTCCTCCCTCCCTCCATTCTCTCCTCCCTCCCTCCATCCTGTCTCCCTCCATCCTCCCATCCCTCCCTCTCTCCTTTCCCAGTCTCCTTCACCCTCCAAGACTTCTGGTGCCAGTGTGTGTGTGCGTGTGTTTATGCATGTGTGTTTGCATATGTGTGTGCGTGTGCGTGTGAGAGAGAGGGCAAAAGGGTGTGTGTGTGTGTATATGTGTGAGAGAGAGAGCGAGAGTGTGTGTGTAAGAGAGACAGTGCATATGTGTGTGTGTGTTTGTGAGAGAGAAAGCTTATTTGTGAGAGAGAGAGAGAGAGAGAGAGAGAGAGAGAGAGAGAGAGAGAGAGAGAGAGAGAGAGAGAGAGAGAGAGAAAGAGAGCATATGTGTGCGTGTGTGTGTGTGTGTGTTATGGATCCCTGATCAGCAGGACGAGCAGATGTTGGGGATGAGGGCTCTGACTGTACTGACTGGTCTGATTGGCCAGTGACACGGCAACACACCGCATGTCACCCAACGACAGAGGAGATAAGAGAGGAAGGAGAGAGTGGCCACATATGTACTGTAATATTGACCAACCAACCCAAACTAATTCCCCTATGGTTTAAAGGAAGATGGTAAACTGAACAGTGTATTACATGAACCAAATTATGCCAATACCAGTGGAATTACAGTTATTTCACTCTATGGGTTAAATCAGAGCAAGAATGGTCAAAGTAAGGTTAAAATTAAATAAACATTTAATAACATTGCATGAATGTTTTTTCGATATCTCGCAGCGTATTCGTTCAGCTGCATTTCCTTTCCCTGCTCTCCCTCCGTCTCTGTGATTCACGTGTCTCTCAAATACACAGTCACAACATCACACGTTAGCAACGACGCTAATCGCTATGCGATATCAGCGACCCTTCAGCATTACATTAGTATCGTAGCTAAGTCTAGGAAAGTTGAGGCTACTTTTCGCTAGCTAGGTACCTACGAACATGTCTTAATCTGCTAGACAAGTGGTTCCCCATCGTTCTTTTGGTGAGCTGTCTCACGAGCCCTACTTACCCGGCGTAAAGGAGCCGCCCAGCTAAATAGTTATTTAGCACTAGCGTTGCTACCTGCATACCGTAAATCCTCAAATAGTGGCCGGGGCTTTTATTTACTTCGGTGCGTTCACACTGCAGCCTTTTTTAACGCTCCCCACCGCCTGCCTTCCCACAGTACTCGGGGGCGTGTCGGAGATTAATGCAAAACTGTAGTTCTTAAATCACTGTTATGTAGTTCGTATAATGTCATGGCAAAATGTGCAGACAAAATACAACTTTTACACACATTAAGCAAAAATCTGATACGCTTTGTAGATCTGACATGATCTGATCTACTGCACACAATAGGTGATCTTTTTCCACACTTTTTTTAGGCCGAGTGAAAGATTAAATGCCACGCACTCTATGTAACCGGTCTTGTGCCGGTGTTACAAGCCAACTGGTTTTCAAGACAACTGGTTTTTCTACGCGTGCACGCGCTGTGTTCCCTTCACATCTGCGGTGGCTGTCTGTCTCGGTCACCAGATTCGTCACACATTCACAAACATATTACTGGAGTTCTTCAATCTACATTTCATATCCATTGTGGCGATCTTGACTGTATAAGTGAGCGCTACATCCCAACGAAGTATAGGCTAAAGAAACACATTCAAGAAAATATATTTATAGAAAGATCGCAAGGACCTGGATTCGATCCCTGTTGAACAAAACGACAAACCCGTCCAGGTGTGCGGCTCATCTGATTGAGCCACCGATTAATTGAAATGCCACTGTCATTTTGGCTATTAGTAATGACGTCAAATCGCATCTGTGTCCAAAACACCTTTTGGTTTAGGTGAGCTAAGACAACTGGTTTGGTTACCTCGGGCGGATATTAAAGCACTTCCAAACATATTTAGCGGCTCTTTACCGAGGCTGCGGCTAGACACCACTGACGCATTTTGACATAAACAAATGTACGTTTTGTGACCAATATACAGTAATGATCGTACTGTGAAAAGATACTACAAACACTGTGGTAGCCACAGGACGAGTGGAATATACTAGTAATGTTCTACCCACAAACAATGGGAAGTAGGCTACTGTTGGAGACCTCCAAGCCACGCGATCATGACTGTATAAGTGAGCACTACATCACAACCACAAATAGTCTACATTTAAAAACATATATTTATAGAAAGATCGTAACGACCTGGATTTGATCCCTGTTGGGCAAAACAAAAAAGGATTGGGAGACAGTGGCTTAACCCACGGGTCCACCGATCTAGGAGAAATTTACTCTATTTAGGCTGTATTTACTGTTTCCAGACTTTAATAATAATAAACAAAATAGTGCTTTATTACAGAAACTGCGACTTTAAGTGACCATTAACAATCAAGCTAAAACGTCACCTAAATTCGGTATAAAAGGAATATGTGGCAGCTACTGTGCTTCCCATTGTTTGTGGGTAGAACATTACTAGTATATTCCACTCGTCCTGTGGCTACCACAGTGTTTGTAGTATCTTTTCACAGTACGATCATTACTGTATATTGGTCACAAAACGTACATTTGTTTATGTCAAAATGCGTCAGTGGTGTCTAGCCGCAGCCTCGGTAAAGAGCCGCTAAATATGTTTGGAAGTGCTTTAATATCCGCCCGAGGTAACCAAACCAGTTGTCTTAGCTCACCTAAACCAAAAGGTGTTTTGGACACAGATGCGATTTGACGTCATTACTAATAGCCAAAATGACAGTGGCCTTTCAATTAATCGGTGGCTCAATCAGATGAGCCGCACACCTGGACGGGTTTGTCGTTTTGTTCAACAGGGATCGAATCCAGGTCCTTGCGATCTTTCTATAAATATATTTTCTTGAATGTGTTTCTTTAGCCTATACTTCGTTGGGATGTAGCGCTCACTTATACAGTCAAGATCGCCACAATGGATATGAAATGTAGCTTGAAGAACTCCAGTAATATGTTTGTGAATGTGTGACGAATCTGGTGACCGAGACAGACAGCCACCGCAGATGTGAAGGGAACACAGCGCGTGCACGCGTAGAAAAACCAGTTGTCTTGAAAACCAGTTGGCTTGTAACACCGGCTGGAATACAGAGTTGTCTATGGTCCATGTTGTATAGCCTATGTATTTATAGTGTTTACGCTCATTTTTATTATTAATGTATTGTAATAGGCTAGTTACAATTTCTGCAAGATAGCTAGACTTTAGTAATTTGCGCATCGACTAAAAAGAAACTATCAGACAACCGTTGACATGTAAACTTTAATTATATTACTCAAAATCTCTGCAAATCAATCGCTAGATTATGACTAGCCAGTACATATTTACTGTATGGCTAGCGAGTGGCTGCCAGCCAGCATTTCAACGTTGGCTGTCAATCGTGTGCCGGTGGGTGAGTTATCTAGACTATGCAGCTAGCACAGAAGAAAGTTATGTGACAAAACTGAATTACAAAAGTACAAAATACACTCCAGGGACGCCGACAACCTCGGCAACCCTGCGCCAGGCATCATTTTTCTTATTAACATCTCTGTAATCAAACAGAGACATATTATATATTATTATATGGCAACGACAGTACGAGCCTTCCGATTGGCTAATGGGTATTCATGCCAAACCCGTATTGACCAGCGGTCCAATAAGTATTGTTATTGCCCTCCTCTGACGTCATCTTCAAAATTAGCGATATCGAAGTAAACTGAGTTTTACCATCCAGACGATACTGAAGACATCAACAGCGACGAAGACATTGTTAACTTTCTAAAAGAATCGTTATTTGTGTTGGAATTAAAGCCATTTTAGCAGAACCGTACTGTCCGCTTTCTATCAAAAGTAGGCCTAATTGGTTGCTAGACAACACCTGAAACACACCGTGAGAAGACTTGAGAGCTAGCCTAGCTAGCTACAATTAGCCTACAATTTACAAAATGAAAAGAGCTAAAAATGCCATATAATAAACAACTTACTAACCTCGACCGTTCGGTCATGCCGGGAAATATCAAACCTCGCCTTTGCCGTATCAACCTCGCTATCGCTCGGTCGATACGTTCAAGTCTCAGTTTGATATTTCCCGGCATGACCTCACTCTCGGTTAGTAAGTAGTTAGTAGGCTATTGGGTGTGCGGACACGCATACGATGAGTTGCTCCTCCATCTTGAAATTGTCAAACCTAGAAAACCAATCCTATTGGCCAACGCTAGCGTTTTCACGCTCCTCATTTACATAAAGTTGAGAAAATCCAACTTTCGACGCTCCGCTCCGCTCCGCTCACCTTCCCACAATGCCCTACGCGAGCGTCAACGCCTGGTTTCATTGAAAATGCATTGGAAGCCGACGCCCCGCGCCGCCAAGTACGGTGCAGTGTGGCTGCACAGCGCACCGGCCTTTATTTCTTACTTACGCTACGGCTACACCAAGCGCGGAAATGTTGACTCGTGGAAATAGAACGTTCACGGAGCGGATCTTGTATTTAGCCGGCTACACTGGACGCGTTGAAGATGAATCCGTTTTGCTGTCTTTGTCTATTTGTTTTTGTTTTGTCTATTTGTTTTATAAACAAATAAACAATTTGTTCTATCTTACTTACTATTTAACACTTGAATCTATCTACTAACTATCACGGTCGTATCTGCAAATAGAAAAGCAACGTTCAAATCGTTAGAAACGTTAAATCTCTATGGAAACAGCTCTCGAGGTTTGTGAAATATTCTGATTTGTTGCTTCCTTCATTGTTTACAGCAACATATATGATCATTTTCATAGTTTTATTACGCGGAAATTGTCTGGTGTAGACACTCATTGCTTACAATGCATTAGAACTCTGCCGAGTCCACACCGCGTCCGCAAGGCAACATTTCGGCGCTTGGTGTAGCCGTAGCGTAACCGGTAGCCTATCTTCTGTTATAGAATTGTATTATTTAAATAAAATAATGTGCATAATTACAGTAGGCTTTTTTTACCCCCGGCCTGTATTTGGGGCCCGGCCTTTATTTGTCCGTATCGACCACGCCCCCGGCTACTATCTGAAGCCCGGCCTCTAATTGTATCCCGGTCTTTATTTGAGGATTTACGGTATGCAAAAATTGTTTACAATATTTTCAGGCTTCAACCAGTGCTGCTCAAGCATAAATACAGGGTCAAGAGATAGATTCGTTAGGCATTGAAGAAAGAGTAGGAGAGGACGACAGCATCCAACATAGCTAATACATATTTAATTTAAAAAAATTATTGCAACGCAAATTGTTTTCGAATCTGTGGGAAACACTGTTAAAGGTGTTGTGTTGTAAAGGTGTTGTGTTGCTGGTTAAGGTGTTGTGTTGCTGGTTAAGATGTTGTGTTGTAAAGGTGTTGTGTTGCTGGTTAAGGTGTTGTGTTGCTGGTTAAGATGTTGTGTTGTAAAGGTGTTGTGTTGTTGGTTAAGGTGTTATGTTGTAAAGGTGTTGTGTTGTTGGTTAAGGTGTTGTGTTGTAAATGTGTTGTGCTGTTGGTTAAGGTATTGTGTTGCTGGTTAAGGTGTTGTGTTGCTGGTTAAGGTGTTGTGTTGTTGGTTAAGATTTTGTGTTGCTGGTTAAGATTTTGTGTTGCTGGTTAAGGTGTTGTGTTTTAAAGGTGTTGTGTTGTTGGTTAAGGTGTTGTGCCTCCTGCTGCATGGCCTTAAGGTGTTGTGCCTCCTGCTGCATGGCCTTAAGGTGTTGTGCCTGCTGCTGCATGGCCTTAAGTGCCTCCTGCTGCATGGCCTTAAGGTGTTGTGCCTCCTGCTGCATGGCTTTAAGGTGTTGTGCCTCCTGCTGCATGGCCTTAAGGTGTTGTGCCTCCTGCTGCATGGCCTTAAGGTGTTGTGCCTCCTGCTGCATGGCCTTAAGGTGTTGTGCCTCCTGCTGCATGGCCTGGCCAGTCTCTGGTCCCAGACAGAAAGAGAATAGACTTGTTGTCCATGTGTCACGCCTGCGTGTCTCTCAGCGGTCGCCCTAGTGTGTGTGTGAATGTGTGTCTGTGGTGTGTGTTTACCAGTGTGTAACTGCTAAGAGGCAGTGGTTACTCAGCACTTGGCAAGGCATCCTTCATCTTTCATTCCTCTCCCCTACCTCCTCTCCCCAATTCTCCTCCTTGTGAGACGGGGCTGGCAGCATGACAGACTGGCGTGTGTGCCAGCTCTCTCCCTACAGATCAATGTTTAGGAGGCTGGCCGTGCCTTCCCTTGTCACAGTTATAGATGGGTGTACTCCGCAGGTGTTACCTCATAATGCTTACCCAAACACATGCTTGTTCCCTCCCCGTTGCTCCCCCTGACTCCCCCTGACTCCATGTCCTGCCTCTTACCTCCGCCTAGCTCCCCCTACCTCTCCCTGACTCCTCCTACCTCCATGTCCTGCCCCCTACCTCCCCCTGACTCCATGTCCTGCCTCGTACCTCCGCCTAGCTCCCCCTACCTCTCCCTGACTCCACCTGACTCCATGTCCTGCTCCTTGACTCTCCCTGACTCCACCTGACTCGATTAGGTGCGTTCGACATGACCTGTCTTCATGCAGCGCTGCAGCCGGCTGCAGGCGGCTGACTTGAAACAGTGAATTCTGATTAGACTTTTTGTCTGACTTGAGACGGCGCAGAGGCTAGGTCACTGTGACGTAGCCATCAAAGTACCGTGAGATCGATTCGAGAACTGCCGGCTGTGTAGACGAGCGCATTTTCTCAAGAGCAACTGCACGGGTTCAAATGACGACACAGCTATTTCATGATTCATGACTATTTGATTGAATAAAACATTTGTTGAAGAAAGGGTTTTGGGCCACCTCTTCTACTAACGGAAAGACTAAGTTTAATTATAAATAAAGTAACGTAAGCAAACAGCGCTTGATCGGCCATGACTGACATCAAGGCAGCAAACCACGAGAAGCTGGAATGTCCGCCTTCACAGAGCCGTTTTCAACTCCTCCCCGACTGCAAGCGGCTACTCTCGCCGGTGGTTTCATGCAGCCGCAGTCCATGTCGAACGCACCTCATGTCCTGCCCCGTACCTCCGACTACCTCCCCCTGACTCTCCCTACCCCCCCTGAATCCCCCTACCTCAATGTCCCGCCCCGTACCTACCTCTGCCTCCTCTCCCTGCCTCACCTGCCTCTCCCTGGCTGTACCTCCCCTGCTCTGTCAATCCTTTCCTCCCTCTGTTCCATTCTGCCTCCCCCCAATCCTCTCTGTGCTAGGCCAGGACAAGCCAGGAGGTTCATACACCTTACATAACCTTGCCCTGAGCCGTCCCACCATCCTGGAGCGTGGGAGTGTCTGTGTGTGTGTGTGTGTGTGTGTGTGTGTGGGTGTGTGTGTGTGTGCTCAGTTCAAAAAGGAGTTTAGAGTGCTGTCTCGGGTAGCTGCCAGCTGTCTAAACATGGCACATTCACAGTCCTGCAGAGGAGCCCTGTCCCTTTTGAAATCTTCAAAAATCAAGTCTCCCCCCCCTCCCCATCTCCACCACCCCCTCCCCATCTCCACCCTCACCCCCCACCCCTGGAGAATAACAGTCATCTCCACCTCTCAGGTGTGCGTATAGAGAACTAGATCCATCAACATCACCAGGCAGACAGGTGTCACCTGGGTCACCCGACATCCTATAAAACGCTACTGAGCGGGAATTAAACGTAGATGAATGCTGACACATGAAGAAGGCCTACTGAAGCAGCAGTGTTCCATACAAGCTCTGTACATTCACGATTTACGACACATTGTGTTTTTAGTCCTTTCCATCAACCACTGCAGCACAATAACAAAGATGCAAAGCCCGCCCTGAGATATTCATTCATTTATCCAAACCTTCTTTCAATCATTTCATTGTATGCTATTCATCATACGATTGCACCACGTGCCTCAGAGTGATTGCTTCCGTCCCCCTCCCACAAACACACACACATCCTCCTCCTCCACCCCCCCAGCCACACACATATCCTCCTCCTCCACTCCCCCACACACACACTCATCACCCTCCTCCTCCACCCACCCACAAACACACACACACACACACACATCCTCCTCCTCCACCCCCCCAGCCACACACATATCCTCCTCCTCCACCCCCCCCCCACACACACACTCATCACCCTCCTCCTCCACACAAACACACACACACATCCTCCTCCTCCACCCCCCCACAAACACACCACACATCCTCCTACTCTACCTCCTTTATATCACATAATTAAATACTGAACTGTACTGGTAAAAATAATAATATGTCTCCTATAACTAGCCTGCTGGTCCGTAGAGCTCCTTAATGTATGTTTCAAAGCAGCTGTGTGTGTGTGTGTGTGTGGCAATGTGTGCATGCTTGTGTGTGTGTGTGTGTGGCTATGCGGGTATGCTTGTGTGTGTGTGTGTATATACACTACAGACGGGTGAGACAGTCTAATGAATCAGTTTGTAAACAGACAGGATCGGTTGTCGTGGCGATTGATAAGAGCTGTGGTCAAGGTAACCAGACCCTGTCGGAACACGCCCAGAATTCCAGCATCCAGCAGACAATGACACACACATCCTGTATGTCAGGATGAGGAGAGGAAGAGAGGGGAGAGGGGAGAGGGTTGGCTGCTGGGTCGTCTGCAGAGAGGTCATGTATCTCAGAAAAACCCAGAGGACCAATCCAATCGAATCAATCCTGAATCAATCACAATCAGTCTATCCTGACCAGTCACAATCAGTCTATCCTGACCAGTCACAATCAGTCTATCCTGACCAGTCACAATCAGTCTATTCTGACCAGTCACAATCAGTCTATCCTGACCAGTCACAATCAGTCTATCCTAACCAGTCATAATCAGTCTATCCTGACCAGTCACAATCAGTCTATCCTGACCAGTCACAATCAGTCTATCCTGACCAGTCATAATCAGTCTATCCTGACCAGTCATAATCAGTCTATTCTGTGCAATGAGGTGGCTACTTGGAGGGGAGTGGAGGATTCAGAGCTGCTTAAAGCAGATACAGATACATCTGTTTTACTGCTCCTCCATACGCTCTACTCTCCTATGTCCTCTCTACTCTATTCTACTCTACTTTACAGTATTCTACTCTACTGTGCTCTACTGTGCTCTACTCTACTCTGCTCTAGTCTACAACTCTATTCTGCTCCACTCTACTCTACTCTGCTCTACCCAGATCCAGACCCAGACCCAGACCCAGACCCGCAGATCCAGACCCAGGTGACAGGCTGTTATGTGACTGCTGCGTGCCCAATCATGTTGGTCACAGCCCTGAGCATGGCATTGTTTTTTGCAGCTCATAAATAGGCAGCTGTACAAATCATTCATTTGCCTGCCTGCCTGCCTGCCTGCCTGTCTGTCTGTCTGTCTGTCTGTCTGTCTGTCTGTCTGTCTGTCTGCCTGTCTGCCTGTCTGCCTGTGTGTGTTTATCTCAGTGGGCCTATGTGTTGGGTATAAAGAGCCAGTTCTAAAACAACAGAGAGAGGAAGATACTGAGACAGCCCTTTAGATGTCTGAGTGGAACACACACACGTATCTGGGCAGTGTGTAGAGATATCAAAGACAGGATGGGAAGACGACACAGCGTGGCTTCGTAGGCCACACAGACACACACACACGCACACACAGACACAGACACACACACGCACACACACACACAGACACACACAGACACGCACACGCACACACACACAGTAACTGCAGTGTTTTAAACAATTCGGTCTGGGAGTTGGTTCAAGAATACAAACATAAAATTCAGAGATTGAGTTTTGAGAAACACACACACATGCACACTGCTTCGTAGGCCACACACGCGCACACACACAGACACGCACACTGCTTCGTAGGCCACACACACACACACACGCACACCGCTTCGTAGGCCACAAAGGCATAACACTGCCACATCGCTGGGTGGGGTACCGTAACTCGGTGCTAATATGGCACCAGTCCCTAAATTACCAGTATGTACTGGACCAAATCAAAACGCAGATTTTGGTGCCTCATTTCGGTGCCACTAAAATGCCTGAGCCCTCTGGTACTCCGTATAACGGCATGATCACTAGTTAAACTATACTGCATTCATGTGGTGTCAGAAGAGTCAGAAAAATAATTTCCCGACTGAGAAAAGTCAGAACAACAACATGGAAGTGGAAGAATATGGCAGACGAGTTGAAATGAAAAGCCTCTTCCATCGTCGCTTTGGGGCTCTTTTTATCGGTTCAGGCACCTTTTGGGTCTCGGAACCTTTTTAAAAGTATTGTTTTGACACCGGTTTCATCAAAACCCAACCAATCCCCACACAATCCCCAACCCTACAACATCACAGTCACACCCACCACACACACTAACGTACACACGGTCTCACACACACACACTCTCACCCCCCCACACACACACACACACACTAACATACACACGCTCACAACACACACTCTCACACACACACACACACACTAACGTACACACCCTCTCACACACACACTCACCCCCCACACATACACACGCTCACACACACACTCTCATCACACACACACGCACACACAGCCGTGGAGGGGAAGACATAATTAGTGTGTCCCCTACAATGACCCCAACCGGAAATGCGAGCTTCCTGTGTGCTTCTGTGATCAGGACACACACTCTCTCCTCTCTCTCCCTCTTTCTCACACACACTCCTCTCCTTCTCCCTCTCTCACCAACACTCTCTCCTTCTCCCTCTTTCTCACACACCTCTCTCCTTCTCCCTCTCTCACACCCACACTCTCTCCTTCTCCCCTCTCTCACCCACACTCTCTCCCTCTCTCTCACACACTCTCTCCTTCTCCCTCTCTTACCCCACTCTCTCCTTCTCCCTCTCTCACCCCACTCTCTCCTTCCTCTCCTCTCTCACCCACACTCTCTCCTTCTCCCCTCTCTCTCTCACACTCTCTCCTTCTCCCGTCTCTCACCCACACTCTCTCCTTCTCCCTCTCTCACCCCACACTCTCCTCCTTCTCCCTCTCTCACCCACACTCTCTCCTTCTCCCTCTCTCATCCACACCTCTCTCCCTCTTTCCTCTCTCACACACTCTCTCCTTCTCCCTCTCTCACCCACACTCTCCTCCTTCTCCCTCTCTCACACACTCTCTCCTGCTCCCTCTCTCACACACTCTCTCCTCTCTCCCTCTCTCACCAACACTCTCTCTCTTCTCCCCTCTCTCTCACACACTCTCTCCTTCTCCCTCTCTCACCCACACTCTCCGTCTCTTCTCCCTTTTTCACACACACACTCTCTCCTTCTCCTCCCTCTTTCTCTCACACCTCTCTCCTTCTCTCTCTCTCTCTCTCACACACTCTCTCCTTCTCCCTCTCTCACACACACTATCCTTCTCCCTCTTTCTCTCACACTCTCTCCTTCTCCCTCTCCCCTCTCTCACACACTCTCTCCTTCTCCCTCTCTCACCCACACTCTCTACTCTCACTCTCTCCCTCTCTCACCCACACTATCTCCTCTTCTCCCTCTCTCACCCACACTCTCTCCTTCTCCCTCTTTCTCTGTCACACACTTTCTTCTCCTTCTCCCTCTCTCACCAACACTCTCTCCTTCTCCCTCTCTCACACACACTCTCTCTCCTCCCTCTCTCTCACACACTCTCTCCTTCTCCCTCTCTTACCAACACTCTCCTCCTTCTCCCTCTTTCTCTCTCACACCCTCTCTCCTTCTCCCTCTCTCACCCACATTCTCTCCTTCTCCCTCTCTCACACACTCTCCTTCCTTCTCCCTCTCTCACCCCACACTCTCTCCTTCTCCCTCTCTCTCACCCACACTCTCCTCCTTCTCCCTCTTTCTCTGTCACACACTTCTCTCCTTCTCCCTCTCTCACCAACACTCTCTCCTTCTCCCTCTCTCACACACACTCTCTCCTTCTCCCTCTCTCTCACACACTCTCTCCTTCTCCCTCTCTTACCAACACTCTCTCCTTCTCCCTCTCTTACCAACACTCTCTCCTTCTCCCTCTTTCTCTCTCACACACTCTCTCCTTCTCCCTCTCTCTCACACATGCACTCTCTCCTTCTCCCTCTCTCACCAACACTCTCTCCTTCTCCCTCTCTCACCCACACTCTCTCCTTCTCCCTCTCTCACACACTCTCTCCTTCTCCCTCTCTCTCACACACTCTCTCCTTCTCCCTCTCTCTCACCAACACTCTCTCCTTCTCCCCTCTTTCTCTCTCACACTCTCTCCTTCTCCCTCTCTCTGACACACTCTCTCCTTCTCCCTCTCTCACCCACACTCTCTCCCTCTGTAAAACACGGTCTCTGTCTCACACACATTCGCTCCTTCTCCCTCTCTCACACACACTCTCAATCTTTAAAACTCTCTCGCTCTCTCTCACACAAACATACTGTGTCTATCCCTCTCTCACACACAAGGAGCACAGTGGGGATGAGGAGGGCAGTGTGGATGAGGGCGGTGTGGATGAGGCCAGCATAGGGGATGAGGAATGGCAGAGGGGATGAGAAAGGCAGCGTTTCAGGGTCTATCAGCTTGTATACTGCTAGAGTTCACGGTCCAATTACTCGTGGACACACACACACACACTAACAGTAAAGTACAGGCAGGCACACAGGCAACCAGTGACACTGGCACACACACACACAGAGACACACACACACAGAGACACACACACAGACACACACAGGCAGCCAGTGCTACAGTGGGATGTTGTGCTGTACCGTGTTTGTTTAGCATGATCAAAAGGCCCCCGGGGAGGGTGGGTGGGGTGATGGGTGAAGGGTATGATGCTGTGTGTGCGAGGGTGTGTGTTCCAGTGTGTGTGTGTGCGAGTGTGTATGTGTGTGCGAGTGTGTGCGTGTGTGCAAGTGAGTGTGAGTGTGTGTGCGAGTGTGTGTGTGTGCATGTGTGTGCGAGTGTGCGCGTGTGTGCAAGTGTGTGTGTGCAAGTGTGTGTGTGTGCAAGTGTGTGTGTGTGCGAGTGTGTGTGTGTGCAAGTGTGTGTGTGTGTGAGCGTGTGCGTGTGTTTAGGAAAGGCAGGACGGTGGGGGTTGGGAGTTCCTACTTTACTGCAATAACAACTTCATTGGTCCCCACTCAGAAAGAGACACCAGTAAATTACACAACACAGTTCACAGCGCCTGGCATTTCACTCATCATTACAAAGCATAGCCAACCTTAACTCATTTACCGGCTCAGGTTCCCCTCCTGTGTTGGTGTGACATTACAATTACTATCTATGACTGACAGGTCAAAAAATGAAACGGATCAAGTCATAGGCCTAATGCATTTTCTACTTTTCTCACGCATAATATATTGTATGCTACACGACAAAAGTACTATTTTAACGCACGGTTCCGTGAGCGTAGGGCAAACTATACCGTATAATTTATTGGCGGAGATTCTCTCGCGCGCATTCTAAAAATGACTGTCGATGGTAACCTAACGCGCGCTTCTTCCCATGGTCCCCATTCCATATAGGCCTACCGTCTCGCACGGTATCAGTCCGATGCCAAGTTAACCGCTGTCTCAAAGCGGATCTCTTATTCCCAAAACAATGTCTGACTTCATAACTCTTATACATGTGCACGGGCGACATGGCAACAGTCGTGCTGACCGCAGAAAGAAGAAACCCGAAGCCCCGTCTTAGTTCCACGGTGACCGGAACGGTGATTTCATGCGCTCTACCTACCTTCAACTTTTGTTAAGGTGAGCACGGGGCTGTTGCAGGCGGACAACGGGGAAACCCTGGCCGAATGTTTCTTCATGTTCACGAGCTCGGTAGTGCAGAGCTCTTCCCGCTTCGACTACATCCCTGAAGCCGATGTGGTGCAAGCCGCGTAGACAGAGGGATATCTTTGCCGTTTCTTCAACGAAAACCCCGTCTCTCCCACTCCTGTCCCCGCGGATGTAACTCCGCTAATGGAGAGCTTCACCGCCTCAAATTCGATTCCCCTCCCTCCCCCTCGCTGCGGTATCCCGTGAGCGCGCCGGCCCGTCACTCTCCAAATACAGTTAGCAATTGCAGCGATTTGCCACGTCACGCGTGCCTCTGGCACCCACAGGCTCCCGCGCTCTCTCGCCACCGCCCCTTCTTTGCCGTCCCGGACCAGACAAGCCCCGCTGCTGCCGGCCCCCCGAAGCGCCGTCCCCACAGGGAGACTCATACACGACAGAGTGGAGAGACAGAAAGATGGATCGATTGCGATGGCAGGGTAGCTGCTGTGACGTTGCGTGGATTGGGTGACAGATCCGATCTGACTAGACCGAAGCAAAGCTTTTACACTCCGTTCGGAGCGCACGAGAGATCGGAACACACCGCGACTGCATGGGGATGTGTAGAGAGACCAGGGGAGTGACAGTCAGAGGACTGTGGAGTGATATGATAGCGGTGTATCTCCACAGGAGGACCTTGGGGTGAACCTAGCTAGCCACTATCACACTGTAACCAACATGCCGACTCTAACCTTGCCATCACCTTGCCAGTCTGTATGCAATGGAGAATTTAGTGGCAGAATGTTATAGGCAGAATGTTACTTTAGCCGAGGCAGGATGTTAAAGAGGTAGAATGTTACAGACGTAGAATATTATAGAGATATATTGTTCTAGGGGCAGAATGTTATTGTAGTAGAGGCAGAATGTTCCAGGGGCATAATGTTATAGAGGCAGAAAGTTATTGAAATAACCTTGTAATGGCAACATGTACTAGCCTAGAGACAGCATGTTATGGAGGCAGTCTATTTGAGAGGCAGTCTACTTAAAAGGGCAATGTTTAATAGATATGAGGTTTCTAGAGGCAGTCCTGAACAGTTCTTCCAAGGGCTTGATGTCAGACTTGACAGCCATGCTGTGAGCGATGTCTACTTCAAACACCCTTAACACTCTAACAGGGTCACATACAGAGACCTGGACCTGTGTGTGTGTGTGTGTGTGTGTGTGTGTGTGTGTGTGTGTGTGTGTGTGTGTGTGTGTGTGTGTGTGTGTGTGTGTGTGTGTGTGTGTGCGTGCGTGTGTAAAAGCGGTTGAGAACATCTGTGTGTCTAAGAGAAGCCACAATGAATTATTCACAGGCCAGTCTGGTCGTCTTCACCCAGGCGTGTGGATCTCCAGCCTGTATAACCAGGAGACCCCATCACCTCCAGCCTGTATAACCAGGAGACCCCATCACCTCCAGCCTGTATAACCAGGAGACCCCATCACCTCCAGCCTGTATAACCAGGAGACCCCATCACCTCCAGACTGTATAACCAGGAGACCCCATCACCTCCAGCCTGTATAACCAGGAGACCCCATCACCTCCAGCCTGTATAACCAGGAGACCCCATCACCTCCAGCCTGTATAACCAGGAGACCCCATCACCTCCAGCCTGTATAACCAGGAGACCCCATCACCTCCAGTCTAGGCTCCCCTCTCCTCCTCCAATCAGACTTCCTGAAGTCACCCTGGGTACTTTACAATAGCCCTTGTTTTAACGATGAAAGCCTTTGTAACAACAAACTAAGCTTTTATGTCAACTATTCAAACCTCTGTATCAACAGACAAAGCTCATGCGTTCAGACAGAACTCTCTTCAGCTCCCTTTGGTGCTGTTTATAAAACCCTAATTTGCTGCAGGTATTTTTTTCCAGATTTGAACAGGATTCAAAATGGAACCTGGACTGAATTGCAGAGTTCCCACAGATGTACAGAGGGGTTTTGTAGAGAACCTTATTGTATTTCTATAGACAACCATGGTTCTATGTAGCTTGCAATTATTCTCTATACAACTTAATGATTCTGTCTTACGACCTTGTTCTACAAAGCCCTCAGTGGTCCTGTATATATCCCCAAGGTTCTGCAGTGGTTTCTAGAAAGATAGGGACTTCCATTGGCCCGCCCCTCCTCCCAGAGTGACTGGTTTCTGTCACGTTTCAGTGTTTATGCTGGGGAAGGGGTTGGGGCCAGGAGGGGAGGATGAGAGGACGGGAGGATGAGAGGAGGTGAACGATGGAGTGAGAGCTCCGCTCGGAATGTTTAGACGCGGGGATAAACCTGTCGCCACGACAACCCGTTGGAGGATGTAAATCCCAAAGACCCAGAGAGAAAGTATCAACAGAAATCTTAGGGTTAGGGGGTGGAGAGCCTCTGCTCTGAAGAGGAGCGCAGTAGGGAAGAGAGAGATGGAGAGGAGGAGAGAGGAGAGGAGTGGAGTGGAATGAAGTGGAGGGTGGAGAAGGAATGGATAGATGGAAGAAATGAGTAGAGGGGAAAATAGAAGAGTAGTAAGCTAGGGAAGAAGATTAAAAAGGGGGGAAGGAGAGGAGGAGAGGAGCTTTAACATCATCACAACAGCTCATCTGTCATTTACTATGGAAACGTAGAGAGAGAATATAGAGCGAGCGAAGAAGGAGAGGAACAGAAAAGGAGAGAGAGAGGAATAGAGATGGAGAGAAAGAGGAACAGAGATGGAGAGAGAGACAGGAGAGAGAAAGGAACAGAGATGGAGAGAGAGAGGAACAGAGATGGAGAGAGAGGAACAGAGATGGAGAGAGAGGAACAGAGATGGACAGAGAGAGGAACAGAGATGGAGAGAGAGAGGAACAGAGATGGAGAGAGAGGAACAGAGATGGAGAGAGGAACAGAGATGGAGAGAGAGGAACAGAGATGGAGAGAGAGGAACAGAGATGGACAGAGAGAGGAACAGAGATGGGGAGAGAGAGGAACAGAGATGGAGAGAGAGGAACAGAGATGGAGAGAGAGGAACAGAGATGGAGAGAGAGAGGAACAGAGATGGAGAGAGAGAGGAACAGAGATGGGGAGAGAGAGGAACAGAGACGGAGAGAGAGAGGAACAGAGACGGAGAGAGTGACAGAAAAAAATAGGTAGAACAACAAAGAGACAGAATGAATGATGAAGAGAGGGGGAGCAGGAGGGGGGGAACAATCTATAGAAGGACAGAAGAGAGGGAACAGAGAAGGAGAGCAGAGAGAGAGAGGTAGGATGATGTGCGTGTGTGTGTATGTGTGTGTGTGTGTGCGTGTGTGTGTGTGCATGTGTGTGTGTGTGTGTGCATGTGTGTGTGTGCATGTGTGTGTGCGTGTGCGTGTGCCCACTCTTTCTGGGGAGTGGCTCCCGAGTTGCCTAATGCTGGATATGGTAACTAAGACCCTGAGAGGATTTAGAGCTGTGTGTGTGTGCGTGCATGCGTGTGTGTGCGTACATGTGAGTGTGTGTGTGTGTGTGGTGTGGAGACAGATGTGGAGACAGGCAGGGAGAGGTGGAGAGGGAGACACACACAAGAGACAACAAAGAGTGACTCAGACTTACATCACGGAGGAGGATCAAACTGGTGCCACATGGAAACATTCTCCCACACACACACACACACACGTCTATTTATACTCAAACACACAGGCTGCTGCACACACCATGCACAACCACACCCACCCACCCTCTCTCTCTCTGTCTCTCTCTTTGTCTCAGCCTCGACTCTGCCCATCCACAGCAGCAGAAGCTCTGAACCTGAGTCAGATTCTCCAGCCCAGAAGAAGAGACTGAACCTGAGTCAGATCCTCCAGCCCAGAAGAAGAGACTGAACCTGAGTCAGATCCTCCAGCCCAGAAGAAGAGACTGAACCTGAGTCAGATCCTCCAGCCCAGAAGAAGAGACTGAACCTGAGTCAGATCCTCCAGCCCAGAAGAAGAGACTGAACCTGAGTCAGATCCTTCAGCCCAGAAGAAGAGACTGAACCTGAGTCAGATCCTCCAGCCCAGAAGAAGAGACTGAACCTGAGTCAGATCCTCCAGCCCAGAAGAAGAGACTGAACCTAAGTCAGATCCTCCAGCCCAGAAGAAGAGACTGAACCTGAGTCAGATCCTCCAGCCCAGAAGAAGAGACTGAACCTGTCAGATCCTCCAGCCCAGAAGGGAACAGGTCTTCATCTTTCCTTCCAGTTGGAGTAATGGAAAGGCTTGGGTGAGACTGGGCCTCCAGGAGGGGCTGGGTGAGGCTGGGCCTCCAGGAGAGGCTGGGGTGAGGCTGGGCCTCCAGGAGAGGCTGGGGTGAGGCTGGGCCTCAAGGAGAGGCTGGGGTGAGGCTGGGCCTCCAGGAGAGGCTGGGGTGAGGCTGGGCCTCCAGGAGAGGCTCGGGTGAGGTGGTACAAACTGACTAACCATGACTCAGATCCAAACCCAGCTTCCCCTCGTCCCAGGTACCAGAGAAGCTGCAGTGTTGATGTGAACTCTTAGGTGTTTGATGTGAAACATTGATATGATGAAGACGTCCGAGGCATCAGGACACTAAGACACAACCTCGCATACACACACACACACACACACATACATACACATACTAGCACGTTCATCCACGCTAGCACGCGCTGGTCCATCCACGCTAGCACGTGCTGGTTCATCCACGCTAGCACACGCTGGTTCATCCACACTAGCACACGCTGGTTCATCCACACTAGCACACGCTGGTTCATCCACGCTAGCACACGCTGGTTCATCCACGCTAGCACACGCTGGTTCATCCACGCTAGCACACGCTGGTTCATCCACGCTAGCACATGCTGGTTCATCCACAGTAGCACACGCTGATACATCCACACTAGCACACGCTGGTTCATCTACGCTAGCACACGCTGGTATTGATCTGCACACTGGGAGAGGTGGGCATACTGCTGTGGATAGATGGAGCTACACAGGTCTGCTGAAAGAGGAAGGGGGTAATCAGCTGTAATTAGAATCCAGTTTTAATCAATATGTCCTATGGTTTCCATTGAATCTACTATGGTGTTACAGGGAGAGCATTCCAGCAGTGAATTACTGAAAGAGCAGGTAATGATTTCTAATTGGTCTTCTGCAAATGAATCACTTTGTAGTCTAGAGAGGAAATCAATGTCTGTGGGTAAATATACTGTATGTATTCTACTCTCTCCAGGAAGTGATGGTATTCATGTGCACACACACACGTACCGACAGACAGACAAACATATACAATCATAGAGATCTGCAAATGTACACAGTCTAAAATACTCACACACACACACACAAACACACACACACACACACACACACACACACACTAAGGTGATTGCATTACAGCTCTTTATCAGTTCTGTACAGTCTTGGTGTCTCTCCTATTCAGCTGGATAAAACACTGCATTCAGCTCGTGGCTGTTTTTAAATGTTTTTTATACATATACAGTACAGTATACACACGCACACACACATGCACATACACACACACATATACATACACAAACACACACACACACACACCAGAGGGGTACACAGACTAAGGCTCTGATTGGACAGCATGTTGTAGTATCACTGATTGTGTCTTGTACAGCCCTGAGCCAGCCCTAATATAAGTTGTGTGTGTGTATGTGTGTGTGTACAGTAGTTATGTTAGTGTGTGGGTGTGTTTGTGTGCAATTGTGTGTGTCAGTGTGTGTGTGTGTGTGTGTGTGTGTGTGTGTGTATGTGTGTGTGTGTGTGTGTCAGTGTACATGTGTTAGTGTGTACATGTGTGTATGTGTTTGTTAAGGGAAATTCACAGGTCACAGAACATTTTGACCTTGTTCTCCTTCCTTCCGTTTCCTCTTCTCTCTCCATCCCCCTCCCACACCCTTCTCTTCTCTCTCCATCCCCCTCCCACACCCTTCTCTTCTCTTTCCATCCCCCTCCCACACCCTCCTCCTCTCCCTCCCCCCTCCCTCCCTTCTCCTCACCCTCTTCTCTTTCCTTCTGCCTCTGCCTCTCTCTCACTCACCCTCCTCCTCACTCCCTCTACCCTCCCTCACCCTCCTCCTCGCCCCCTCTACCTCCCTCATCCTCCTCGCCCCCTCTACCTCCCTCACCCTCCTTCTCTCCCTCCCTCGGTCTCCCTCCCTCACCCTTCTCCTCTTCTCTGTCCCTCTAGTTTACTCAACCTCCTCATATCTCTACATCTCCCCCCCCTCACCTTTCTCACCCTCCCTCCTTCACCCTCTCACTTAGATGGTATAAGGGAGACACTGTAGCCGTGGTTAATGTTATTGAACTGCCTAATGCTGTCAAACCGCCCTTCAAGGTGAGATCCACCTTCAGTTAATGAAGAGGCTTCAACAACATGTGAGCATCTGGAATGGATCAATAAGCAGCTTCAGCAGCTGCTATCATGTCTCTGAACAGCTGCTCAGAAGACAAGCCCATGTTCTCCAACATGGAGCACTGATCTGTAACATGGAGGACTGATCTGTAACATGGAGGACTGATCTGTAACATGGAGGACTGATCTGTAACATGGAGGACTGATCTGTAACATGAAGGATAGGACTGAGCCCCCTAGAGATAGTACATCTGAAACCTACTGACGATAGTACAGCTCTACTGTAACATTACCAACGCCTGAGTCCATAATCTGTTACTCGGTTCAGTTGTCAGGGAGAAAACCAGAGCAGGGACAAGCAGCTCTGTCCTTTAGGCTCCTTCAGCGGAGAGTCAGTCTATATGACTCCTTCAGAAGATAATCTGTCTACATGACTCCTTCAGAAGATAATCTGTCTACATGACTCCTTCAGAAGATAATCTGTCTATATTACTCCTCCAGAAGACAACCAGTCTAATATATGACTCCTTCAGCGGAGAATCAGTCTATATGACTCCTTCCGAAGAGAATAAGTCTATATCTGCAGAGGCAGAGAGGAAGGGAGACAGTAGGGCAGGGGGGAGAGGAGACAGTAGGGCAGAGGCAGAGAGTAGGGGAAGCAGTAGGGCAGAGGCAGAGAGGAGGGGAGGCAGAGAGAAGGGGAAGCAGAAGGGCAGAGGCAGAGGGAATAGGAGGCAGAGAGAAGGGGAGGCAGTAGGGCAGAGGCAGAGAGGAGGGGAGGCAGAGAGAATGGGAGGCAGTAGGGCAGAGGCAGAGAGAAGGGGACGCAGTAGGGCAGAGGCAGAGAGGAGGGGAGGCAGAGAGAAGGGGAGACAGTAGGGCAGAGGCAGAGGGGAGAGGAGGCAGAGAGAAGGGGAGGCAGTAGGGCAGAGGCAGAGAGAAGGGGAGGCAGTAGGGCAGAGGCAGAGAGGAGGGGACGCAGAGAGAATGGGAGGCAGTAGGGCAGAGGCAGAGAGGAGGGGAGGCAGAGAGTAGGGGAGGCAGAGAGAATGGGAGGCAGTAGGGCAGAGGCAGAGAGGAGGGGAGGCAGAGAGAATGGGAGGCAGTAGGGCAGAGAGGAGGGGAGGCAGAGAGAAGAGGAGGCAGTAGGGCAGAGGCAGAGAGAATGGGAGGCAGTAGGGCAGAGGCAGAGAGGAGGGGAGGCAGAGAGAATGGGAGGCAGTAGGGCAGAGAGGAGGGGATGCAGAGAGAAGGGGAGGCAGTAGGGCAGAGGCAGAGAGAAGGGGAGGCAGTAGGGCAGAGGCAGAGAGGAGGGGACGCAGAGAGAATGGGAGGCAGTAGGGCAGAGGCAGAGAGAATGGGAGGCAGTAGAGCAGAGGCAGAGAGGAGGGGAGGCAAAGAGTAGGGGAGGCAGAGAGAATGGGAGGCAGTAGGGCAGAGGCAGAGAGGAGGGGAGGCAGAGAGAATGGGAGGCAGTAGGGCAGAGGCAGAGAGGAGGGGAGGCAGAGAGTAGGGGAGGCAGAGAGAATGGGAGGCAGTAGGGCAGAGGCAGAGAGGAGGGGAGGCAGAGAGAATGGGAGGCAGTAGGGCAGAGGCAGAGAGGAGGGGAGGCAGATTGCCTCTGAGCCTCCTGGTGCAGGAACCGTCACCCCGACACAGGAAATCGAAACGCTCCCAGACATCCCTCCTGGGGACAGGCAAGGACACCTCGCTGCAGACGGTGTCACACACACCATCACACACACCATCACACACACCGTCACACACGCTCACCTGCAAAAGGCCATAACTCACCCAAAGCTTTTAATTCATGCTTCAAAACTCAAGTTATTGTCTCATATCTCAAAAGTGAATGCCCTCCAAATATAAAACTCCTTTAGGCACTGTGTTAACGATGATGGCCAAAATGTTTACATGTTTCATCAGTATGATAGTGGAACATGGAAATTTTCTTTGTCTACACATTTCAGTCTTGTCCTATTTTTCATTCACACTGAATGTGTTCCGTACCAGAACGTCCTTTTTGTCTACTACTGTAACTGAATGCTATTGTGCATTAAATTAGACTACTATTCAGATGGTGATTCATTACATGACCGTGGAAATTGCTACTGTATTTCTATTTACGCAAAGTAACTCTTACACCACAGTAAACAGAAAACGGACACAGAACAATGTAACACAAAAATGCATCAATGAACAAAAAAAGGAAAATACTGAAATGATATTCATAGGATATATGCCTGACAGAGTTAGACAACAGAATGGACTATTGTGCATGTGATGACGCACACAATGAAATGACGCACATCATTTAGAGAGTACATCAATCTAATCCGTTTTAATCAACAAGATATACTCAGTATGTAATTGTGAAAATTGTAGACAACTGTACTCATTAGGATAGAGGCGATAAAAGCACAAACAGAGAATGAGATATTCAAATCTGCTGTGAACCAAGGCCCGGTAGTCTGGAGGTCTGCACAGTATTCTCTATCAGGTGAGAATTGTACCGACGCAATTTAGAAAAACTGTCAAACATGTTGATGCATATTGCATCATGTCTGACTCATTCCTGTAAGATATTGCAGTGAATTCTACACGATACACAGGTGTCCTTGTTTTGTAAAGACATTTGACAAGGATAACATTACAAGTAGTGTAATGCTACCTGTTGCTAATGTTTTTTAGGTCAATGTTTTATGAGTGATAAAGTGTGATTGAAATGTATGTATTGAAAATAGATCCAAGCAATATATATATATATATATTTATTTTTAACTACTGCAATACTGGTATGTATGATGAATGTTTACTGTGTAAATGTTTTTAGGCGCTGGCGCCCCCTGCTGTCAAGATATGGTATGACAGCCCACGTAGACCAAACACCAGACGTCAGCGACCAGCACGTCTATCTAGAGCCATGACTAACACTATCACAGGACGCATGTTCTTGCAGTCTGTCGCCCATTTGCTACACTACAGGGTATTAACAGGGTCTTCCTCCCCTGAATGCTGTTAGATTGCTTCTAAATGACTGGTGCTGTCCCTGGTGCTGAAACAAACTCCCTCGCTCCCATCCTCTCCTTCTAACTCTTTCACTCTGCCACCCGCTCCTTCTCTCGCTCTACCATCCAACCTCTTCCTTCCTTCCCCTCTTTTTTCATCTCTCCCTCTACCAAGAGAGACCTTTTTTCATCTCTCCTTACCCTCTCTCCTCCTCTCCTTACCCTCTCCTCCTCTCCTTATCTTCTCTCCTCCTCTCCTCACCCTCTCTCCTCTTCTCCTTACTCTCTCCTCCTCTCCTTACCCTCTCCTCCTATCCTTACCCTCTCCCCTCCTCTCCTAAGGAGAGAAGGTAAGGAGAGGAGGAAAGAAGGTAAGGAGAGGAGGGGAGGAGAAGGTAGGAAGAGAAGGAGGGAAAGTAAGGAGAGGAGGATAAGGAGAGGAGGAGAGAGGGTAAGGAGAGGAGGAGAGAAGGTAAGGAGAGGAGGAGAAGGTAAGGAGAGGAGGAGAGAGGGTAATGAGAGGAGGAGAGAGGGTAATGAGAGGAGGAGAGAGGGTAAGGAAAGGAGGGGAGCTATAACAGCCAGGTAACTCAAATTCCAGACTCTCAGCCTGCACTACCTCCCCACCGCCTGAGGGGGGCACTGTGGTCCCTTCTGCAAACTGCCGTTTCAGAACAACTGACACACCACAGCAGCGTGAAACACCCCTGGATAGCAACCACAGAGGTTGCTATACACCCAAACCGGGGGGGGGGACTTAGAATCCTCTTCCTCTAGGCCGGGAGGGAAGTCTGTGGAGGACCGACTCTTTAGGAGACCGCAGTGAGAAGGTTTGTTTGTGCTCCTAGCTAAATGCCAAGTCTCCTTCAGGGAGCAGGGGTCGTGGACCAGGCCTGACAGGGAGCAGGGGTCAGGACCAGGCCTGGCAGGGAGCAGGGGACCAGGCCTGACAGGGAGCAGGGGACTGGACCAGGCCTGGCAGGGAGCAGGGGACCAGGCCTGACAGGGAGCAGGGGACTGGACCAGGCCTGACAGGGAGCAGGGAACCAGGCCTGACAGGGAGCAGGGGACCAGGCCTGACAGGGAGCAGGGGTCTGGACCAGGCCTGACAGGGAGCAGGGGACCAGGCCTGACAGGGAGCAGGGGACCAGGCCTGACAGGGAGCAGGGGTCTGGACCAGGCCTGACAGGGAGCAGGGGTCTGGACCAGGCCTGACAGGGAGCAGGGGTCCAGGCCTGACAGGGAGCAGGGGACCAGGCCTGACAGGGAGCAGGGGTCTGGACCAGGCCTGACAGGGAGCAGGGGACCAGGCCTGACAGGGAGCAGGGGACCAGGCCTGACAGGGAGCTGGGGACCAGGCCTGACAGGGAGCAGGGGTCCAGGCCTGACAGGGAGCAGGGGACCAGGCCTGACAGGGAGCAGGGGACCAGGCCTGACAGGGAGCAGGGGTCTGGACCAGGCCTGACAGGGAGCAGGGGCCCAGGCCTGACAGGGAGTAGGGGTCTGGACCAGGCCTGACAGGGGAGAGACAGGATAAATGAGGGCAGAAATCTCAGGATTCAGTTTCTTCTCTTGACTGCACTACGGCATACATGATCTACAGTTTACAATCAGCGAGCAGGGAATAACGATTCACTCAGTGTGTTGAAAAGGAGAAGCTTTAGTGTAGTGCAGCAGGTGCACTGCAACATATATCACAAGCGGACACTGAAGATATTGTCTCACAGCACAGGTGGAGGGAGAACACACACACACGTACACACACACGGAGCCACGCACACACCACAGGGATGATGAGTGATTGAGAGGTTGGTTTGAGCACAGCAGGGCTGCACTTTAGAGAACTGCTTTCAAATTCACTTTTCTTTCTCACCCTTTTTCTATTTATCTATTTCTCTCCATATTTCTCCCTCCCCAGTCCCTCTGTTTTGCTCTTCCTCGTTTTTCTCCTCTCCTTTGAACCACCATTTCTCTCTCTTACTCTCTCTCCTCATGTATTACCTTTCCTCTCCAAATGGCGGATTCCTCATTACTCTCTCTTGCCGTCCCTCTCTCAATCCCTCCCTCCCCCTCCCTCCCTCCCCCTCCCTCTCTTTCTCTGAAGACATTGTTAGAAAGGGTCTGTCACAAGTCCCCAGCTATCATTTCCTCCCCTCTCCACCATCCTTCTGTCTGTGTCAGCGACACCCTGCTGTCCTCGCTGATACCAGAGTGTTAGATGGAGTCTATTCTTTCAGGAGGGGTGTGTGTGTGGGAGGGGGGGGGTGAAGATGGAGTCTATCCTGTCAGGAGGGGTGTGTGTGTGGGAGGGTGGGGTGAAGATGGAGTCTATCCTGTCAGGAGGGGTGTGTGTGTGGGAGGGTGGGGGGGGGGTGAAGATGGAGTCTATCCTGTCAGGAGGGGTGTGTGTGTGGGAGGGTGGGGGGGGGGTGAAGATGGAGTCTATCCTGTCAGGAGGGGTGTGTGTGTGGGAGGGTGCGGGGAGTGAAGATGGAGTCTATCCTGTCAGGAGGGGTGTGTGTGTGTGTGGGAGGGTGGGGGGGGGGTGAAGATGGAGGCTATACTTGCATAGAAACACATCCATTGGCACACACACACTCATACAAACTGACACACCCGTACACACTCCCACACTAGCACACTAATACACACATATACACACTAATAATATACACTCATACACACTCACACAAACACAGTATTTATGTAGGCCAGAGTGATGGAAAGGGACAGTCAGTGGGTCCACTTCACAGCTCTTTAATAATCAATCAGAATGGAGCTGTTCACTCAATCACTGCAGCAGCCTGACCAATATGAGTGTACATGACCACATGACCTCCATCATCCAATCAATTACCCACGTCCCCATGCCTTTCAACTATGCGCGATGACCAGATCAAAGCGTGGTTACTCTTTCTCTTCCCATCCTAAGCCTTCTTCCTCCAACCTACTGTACCTACTGACTACTGTACAACTTCTCACAATGCTGAATCCAGCCAGTCAGTCAGTCAGGCAGTGTTTTCATGGTGCTGCTACAGGAGAGCTAATTTAAGCGTCCAAATACACTGGAGAGAAGTGACATCATGATCCACAATCATCATCCCTCTACCACAGCTTTGTGACTCTCTACCTCCCGCTCTCTATTCACAACCCACCCACCCCCCTCTCTTTCTCTCTCTCTCTCTCTCTCTCTCTGTCTCTCTCTGTCTCTCTTTATCTCTCTTCATCTCTCTCTCTTTATCTCTCTCTTTATCTCTCTCTTTATCTCTCTCTTTATCTCTCTCTCTCTCCTCTCTATTCACTACCCAGCCTCCCTCTCTCTCCCCTCCCTCTTTCTCTCTCTCTCTCTCCCTCCCTCCCTCTACCTCCCGCTCTCTATCCACAACCCACCCACCCCCCTCTCACTCTCTCTCTCTCTTTATCTCTCTCTCTCTCTCCTCTCTATTCACTACCCAGCCTCCCTCTCTCTCTCTCTCCCTCCCTCTCTCTCTATCTCTCCTCCTCTCTATCCACAACTCTCTCTCTCTCTCTCTCTCTCTCCCTATCTATCTACTATCCCCCCCTCTTTCCCTCTCTCCTCCTCTCTACACCTGCTGTCTCTCTCTCCCTCTCTCCCCATCTGTGGGAAAGCAGAGGTGCTCCATATGACTGTAATCGTCTGCATTAGAAAGAGGCTTTTAAAATGACAGGTCTCTGTTGTTCTTCACCAGGACACCTGACCGCTCCTGCTTCCCCGGAACACAATACCCACAAGCACGGGTTCCAAACATGGTGGCAGAAAATGGGAGGGGAGAGGAGAAGAGGGAGGGAGGGGAGCTCAACACTGTCACCCCTGGAGAGGAGAACAGAGGAGAGGAGATGAGATGAGAGGAGTTAGGCAGAGAGTAAAAGGAAAAGAAGAGAGGGTATCCCTGCCAGTGGACAAACCCCTTGTGGGGATGAGAGAGGGGGGAGGACTGGGTGGAAGAGTAGAAGCGGGATGAGGATGGCTGGAGAGGGTATGAGGACCTCCCCACCCCTGTGTGCTGTCGACTCTCATCCTTCTCTCCTGCTCCCCTAATTGCCTGGTTCTCTGACCCCGAGAGAACAGGACTGAGCATGGCCACGCGGGCCACAGAGACGCTGTGCGTTGTGGGGGTGAAAGGTTATAATCATGACTGATAGCGACATGACATGAGGGCAGGGTTGGGGAGTGGAGTGGTGGGGGCGGGCAGCTTTTACAAACTCACAGTCTTTCAGCCAGGGCCTTTCAGCTTGTGAGCAACACACAGGAGAGTGGTTCTGGGTTACTAATAAACATTGCAGTACATTGTTTTGCTTCTTTTTGTTAATAAGAGATGAGTACCTACAGTATATATGAGACCAATGTTGTGACAAGCTGTGTTTGTGACAGACAGTTTCTGGTGCTCAGTGTAAGGTGGTGTTGGTGTGGGGCGAGCGTGAGGTCGTTGGTGTCTCAGGGTCAGTTCAGAGTTTTGTCTGCCAAAGCTGGGCGGCTGTTTACTGCACCATTACTACAGAGAAGATCAAAAGAAGTACAGCTCTGCTACACCAGAGAAGATCAGAGGAAAACAACACAATCATCGTTCTCGCTTCTCTCTCTCCGCCACTCGCTCTCCCTCTCTTTCTTTTCCCATTTCTCTCTCTCCCCTCTCTCTCCTCACTCTCTCCACCACTCTCTCTCTCTCTCTTTATCTCTCTCTCTCTTCCTATCTCTCTCCCTCACTATTTCTCTCTCTCTCCCCTCTTCTCTCTCTCACTCTCTGTAGACCAAGGGTTGAGAAAGTCTGAAATATGACTGAATCCCTTAGCAAACAACTTTCCTCATTCAAATCTCTTTCCACCCTGCTTTCCATATAACTGTTCCAGTCTGTCGGTGTTGCAGAGCTACAGAAGTACAGCCCATAGTCAATTCCTACTTGCTAGGAAGGCTAGCGGACAGTCGTAACTGCCTAAAGTCCTTTCTGCAAGAGGAAGCAAGCCATTAGTCAAATCTCTCATACTATGGAACTGGCTTGGCAATAACTGAACTCCTTCATACTATTAGCTAACGCCACATTATAGAGGGAGATGATGTGGGATATGTGCCTATTAACCAGCGTTTTATTACTGTAGAGAAGTTAGCTTGGCGCTAAGCGTTCAGGCCAGTGGGAAGACGGTCGGCTGGGCTTCATCACGGTTCCTGAGCTCCAGAAGCAATCGAGCGTTCAGCACCTCCCAGCCATCTCAGCCCCTGCAGAGAGGAGAGGCCGAGCGCTGCACCTTCACCACCAAAGGATTCTGATGTTTCTGTGGAGCGACAATCCATTTGCTGCTAACTCTGTCCTCCAGTCTCGCGTGGAGGATCCCTGGCTCCTCTGTCTCTCTGTCTCCCTCTCTCTCTGTCTCCCTCACCCTCTCTCTGTCTCCCTCCCCCTCTCTCTGTCTCCCTCGACCTCTCTCTATATCTCCCTCGCCCTCTCTCTATGTTTCCCTCCCCCTCTCTCTGTCTCCCTCTCTCTCTGTCTCCCTCACCCTCTTTCTGTCTCCCTCTATCTCTGTCTTCCTCACCCTCTCTCTGTCTCCCTCAGCCTCTCTCTAACTCCCTCTCTCTCCTTCTCTACTGTCTAATTCAGAACAGGCACATTCAGCTGGTTTCTAACCCTAGATTCATGAGTCCAGTCCTCCTATCCCAGTCCGCCATCCTGTCTCCAGTCAGGTTCACACAGCCAGACCACACTTCCTGCTCCTCGGTAACCGCTGGTAACATAGGTTCAGTTCTGAGGCCTGCTGATGTGATATCGACCGCAGACTCGCCTCCTGAAAAAAAACAGGTGAACCAGGAGAGAGCTGCTTGGATTCTCTTTTCTCTTCCGCCTCGCCAGACGAAAACCTTTTCAGAGAGGAAAAGCTAATCAATGGTCGTCCATTTGAGGCAACATCGAGCGGTTTGGACTGGATTTTGTCCTGGCCACCACCTGCTCCGTTCTGATTGATTCCTGAGCGGTAATTGTGCCTGTATGAAGTCTAAATATAGGGTCTCTATGAATGACTCTGTGACTCTTCCTGCTCCTCCACTCCTCCTCCTTCCCCTGCTCCTCCGCCTCTATCTCCCGTGCTCCTCCGCCTCTATCTCCCCTGCTCCTCCACCTCTATCTCCCCTGCTCACCAGCTCCTCCTCCTCCATGTTCTCCTCCTCTTCCATCTCCCCTGCTCACCAGCTCCTCCTCCTCCATGTTCTCCTCCTCCTCCATCTTCTCCTCCTCCTGCTCTCATCCATCCTCCCAGATCCTACAGGTTTGCTTAAACGCCAAGGATTTGTCACAGTAAGCCCATGGCGGTGATGGTGGTGATGATGGCGGTGATGATGGTGATGATGGCAGTGATGATGATGGTGATGATGGTGGTGGTGATGGTGATGTGGTGATGATGATGGTGGTGGTGGTGGTGATGATGGTGGTGGTGATGGTGGTAATGAGGTGGTGATGATGGTGATGATGATGGTGATGATGATGGTGGTGATGGTGGTGATGGTGGTGTGATGGTGGTGATGGTGGTGGTGATGGTGGTGATGAAGGTGGTGATGCTGGTGGTGGTGCTGCTGGTGGTGATGCTGGTGGTGCTGCTGGTGGTGCTGCTGGCGGTGCTGCTGGCGGTGATGCTGGCGCTGATGCAGGTGGTGCTGCCGGTGGTGGTGCTGCAGGTGGTGCTGCAGGTGGTGATGCTGGTGCTGCGGTGGTGCTGCCGGTGGTGCTGCTGATGGTGGTGCTGCTGGTGGTGCTGCTGGTGGTGATGCTGGTGGTGCTGTGGTGGTGCTGATGGTGGTGATGCTGGTGGTGATGATGGTGGTGTGGTGGCGTCCTGGAACCAGAGGCCTGAAATCAGCCTCCAGAGCGTTGAATCAGCTCTGTGATTACCTGACTGCTGGCTTAATGCCATGACAACGACCCCCCCATCCCATGTTCATTCTTTTATACAGAACTGTGTGGCAGCATGAAGAAGTCGATGATGGTGATGAAGGTGGTGATGGTGGTGATGATGGTGGTGATGATGGTGGTGATGACGGTGATGATGGTGATGATGGTGGTGATGATGATGATGATGGTGGTGGTGGTGATGATAATGGTGATGATGATGGTGGTGATGATGGTGCTGATGATGGTGGTGATGATGGTGGTGATGATGGTGGTGATGATGGTGGTGTGGTGGCGTCCTGGAACCAGAGGCCTGAAATCAGCCTCCAGAGCGTTGAATCAGCTCTGTGATTACCTGACTGCTGGCTTAATGCCATGACAACGACCCCCCATCCCATGTTCATTCTTTTATACAGAACTGTGTGGCAGCATGAAGAAGTCGCGTTCCTGCCTGGGTTAAATCAGCTCACTCTCTCTCTCTCTCTCTCTCTCTCCTCTCCCTCTCTCTCTCTCTCCTCTCTCTCTCTCTCTCCCTCTCCCTCTCCCTCTCCCTCTCCCTCTCCCTCTCCCTCTCCCTCTCCCTCTCCCTCTCCCTCTCCCTCTCCCTCTCCCTCTCCCTCTCCCTCTCCCTCTCCCTCTCCCTCTCCCTCTCCCTCTCCCTCTCCCTCTCCCTCTCCCTCTCCCTCTCCCTCTCCCTCTCCCTCTCCCTCTCCCTCTCCCTCTCCCTCCCTCTCCAGCTCCTCCGCGGTGATGGCGGTGATGATGGTGATGATGGCAGTGATGATGATGGTGATGGTGGTGGTGATGATGATGGTGGTGGTGGTGGTGATGATGGTGGTGGTGATGGTGGTGATGATGGTGATGGTGATGGTGGTGGTGATGAAGGTGGTGATGATGGTGGTGATGATGGTGATGATGAAGGTGGTGATGGTGGTGATGGTGGTGATGGTGGTGATGGTGGTGATGGTGGTGATGGTGGTGATGGTGGTGATGATGGCGGTAATGAAGGTGGTGATGATGGCGGTGATGAAGGTGGTGATGGTGGTGATGATGGTGGTGATGATGGTGATGACGGTGATGATGGTCATGATGGTGGTGATGATGATGATGATGGTGGTGGTGGTGATGATAATGGTGATGATGATGGTGGTGATGATGGTGGTGATGATGGTGGTGATGATGGTGGTGATGATGGTGGTGTGGTGGCGTCCTGGAACCAGAGGCCTGAAATCAGCCTCCAGAGCGTTGAATCAGCTCTGTGATTACCTGACTGCTGGCTTAATGCCATGACAACGACCCCCCATCCCATGTTCATTCTTTTATACAGAACTGTGTGGCAGCATGAAGGAGTCGCGTTCCTGCCTGGGTTAAATCAGCTCACTCTCTCTCTCTGCCTCCCTCTCCCTCTCCCTCTCCCTCTCCCTCTCCCTCTCCCTCTCCCTCTCCCTCTCCCTCTCCCTCTCCCTCTCCCTCTCCCTCTCTGTCTCGCTCTCTCTCTCCCTGCTGGTTTGCCTCTAGCAGCACTATCATGAGCCACCCTCAGCGCCCCCTTCCCCCCACACTCTTCACCCTTTTCCCCCTTCCCCCACACTCTTCACCCCCTTCCCCCCACACTCTTCACCCCCTTCCCCCACACTCTTCCCCCACACTCTTCACCCCCTTCCCCCTCACTCTTCACCCCCTTCCCCCACACTCTTCACCCCCCTTCCCCCACACTCTTCACCCCCTTCCCCCCACACTCTTCACCCCCTTCCCCCTCACTCTTCACCCCCTTCCCCCTTCCCCCACACTCTTCACCCCCTTCCCCCACACTCTTCACCCCCTTCCCCTACACTCTTCACCCCCTTCCCCCTTCCCCCTTCTCCCACACTCTTCACCCCCTTCCCCCTTCCCCCACACTCTTCATGAACCCAGGACTCCACTCTGAACCCACAGCAACCTTCCAGGACCAGGCAGGGAGGTGTGTTCGGTAGGTGGGGTTGGTGAGTAAGTGTGCGTGAGTGTAAGTACTGGCATGTCTGTGTGTGTTCTTTAGCTCTGACTAGTGTGTATGTACTGTCTGCCTGCCAGTCTACAGACCTGCTATTGACCCTGAAAAACGGAAGACCAGCAAGGAGGCCACAGGGGTCTGTTTATTTCTGCACTTGTGTGTGTGTGCGGTTTGCATTTTGTCCTCCTCAGACAACTACAGAATTAGGCCAAATTGTTGCAGAGGCAAGCACAAATAGGCACTACTCTCTCCCCTCAGCTCCCCTGCCCTCCTCTCTGCTCTTCTCCCTCCCCTCCCTCTCTCCTCTCAACTCCTTCCACCCTCTAATCTCTCCTTTCCTTTGACAGCACTCATCGGTACACCTGTGTTAGCCTGCTTCAAGCCCATTGGGCCACATCCGATAAGGCTGCAATAGGATGCCACAGGGATCCTCCTTCACTCACTCCTGGTTGTCGTATTATTTGTGCTACTGCCACCCTCCCCGTCTCCCCCCTCCCCCCTCCCCATCTCCCCCCTTCACCCTCCCCATCTCCCCCCTCCACCCTCGCAATCTCCCCCCTCCCCGTCTCCCCCGTACTATCGTACTGTCCATCAGGCAGGCATTGACGGATGTTGACAGACAGAGCCAGACGGTGACATAGAAAAGTCAGCTGGCCAGACGGAGGGAGACATACAATGATGAGAGTGAAAGAGGGAGAGAGAGAGGGGGGGGGGCGAGGAAGAGGAAGATGAAGAGGAAGACGGAGAGGGAGTGGGAGAGGGAGAGGGAGAGGGGGGGGGGAGAGAGAGGGAGAGAGAGAGAGGGAGAGAGGGAGCGAGGGAGAGAGGGAGAGAGGGAGAGAGGGAGAGAGGGAGAGAGGGAGAGAGGGAGAGAGGGAGAGAGGGACAGTGTGTAATAAGGAGAGGTTGCACGAGAGCCAAAAAGAGCCAGCCCACAGGGTGGGTGGTGATAAGAATGTGTTAGAGATACAGGAGGAGTCTGTACATGATAAGACTCACGTCTGAAGTCTGTCACCCCAAAGTTACAATCCTAACTCACTGAACATGCACAGGTTAGTACACAACTGCAACCCAACCCACCTGCCACCCAACACACCTGCATATCAACACACCTGCGCATCAACACACCTGCATCAACACACCTGCATCAACACACCTGCATATCAACACACCTGCATCAACACACCTGCATCAACACACCTGCATATCAACACACCTGCATCAACACACCTGGGGGCTGTTGCACGAAACCAGGATAAGGGATTAAGATTAGCTTTGATTTGGTTGCACGAAAGCAGGTTGAATTAAGCCCAGCCAAGTAACCATGGAGATGTATCAGAATCAGAATCAGAATCAGAAAGGGTTTTATTGGCCATGAAAGTTTGCACAGTCAAGGAATTTGCTTTGGCAGGAAGGTGCATACAATAAACATATAGTATCCTTAAATTTAAATATGTGGACTGTCTATACTAACTATCTATACTATATAACTATACTATCTATACTAAAGTGGAATTATATTTAAAATAAAATATACAATAAAATATAAGTTGCCTAATTTACAATATAAAAATACAAAAAATACAAATATGACAAAAAATACAAATGTACAAGATGCAGTAATGTAGTGCAGAATATTAAGTCATTAAGTAAAGTCAATAAGTCAGTGTGAACCCTTGGCCTTGTTGAAGAGGCCAACAGCAGAAGGGAAGAAACTGTTTTTGTGTCGAGAGGTGTTGGTCCTGATGGACCGCAGCCTTCTGCCGGAGGGGAGTGACTGAAACAGGGAGTGTCCAGGGTGGGAGGAGTCGGGAGTATTCTTTGCAGCTAGCCTGCTCCAGAGCAGGCTAACAGCCAGGCTAAGATTAATTCTGAAGTCTCGTGTTAAATCAGCTGACGCTCTGATCCGAAATAAACGTGTTTAGCAGTTATTTCGTTGTCTTCTGAATGTGTTCTGATTTATTTTTATTAACATGCATTACTTGTCACTATTGCTGTCACGAGTTCGATTTTAAACCCTACTATTGCAGTTGTTTAGATGGTTAGAAATGGTTGAACAAAGTCAGTGATGAGGGCAATATATAAAGTCCTATTCATCTGTGTTTCTTCTTGCGCCATGGCATTCCCATTTCTAAACGACATGTTGGACGAAGAAGCACTGATACTAAGACGTGCTTTTAGACATGAAAGGGTGTTTCGGGACAAATCTGACCTGTTAGTTTTTTCGGACGAGTAGGCTACCTGCAGTGACGTGCGGTCAGGGGAGGCAGTGTCATCATGAAATGTAATAAAACTAATAACATAATAATATGTGTCCACTGATCTGTGATAGAAATATAATTATTGGATTACTCCAAGGGGCTTTATAGCCAATATCGCTGAATTTAAGTATTTACGGGGAAAATACGGGGAAAGAAGCGACTAGAGTGCCTCCTCTCGGATTGCGCAATCCCACACAAACTGGGCTGAGCTGCTAATTTTTTTGCACACATTTTTATTACATGTCCTCACATTTCATAGTCTTGGTCATGTATTTTACGTATTTGTAGGCTATAACATATTAGTCTTGCTGATCGTACATATTATTAATTGTTGCTCAGCGGGTGAAAAATATGCTGCACGCATGTGCTGCATCAGTGAATTTGTGATCGATACCTTGGTCTATTTAAGAAATCCGTGACGCTGCACTTATCCCAACTATGTACACCTGAATTGACATAGCTTTACCTTCTCATCCTGGCTCAGCAAACGTGCAACCGATTAAGCCGCGATGAGCTGAGCACACTAAGTCAAGCGGCGCCTTTTCAGTTATCCTGGATATCTTTATTCTACTTTTGTGCAACAGCCCCCTGCATATCAACACACCTGCATCAACACACCTGCATATCAACACACCTGCCACTCAACACACCTGCCACCCAACACACTTGGGGGTATTCCATCAACGTCGATTAAGGAAAAGCGAGACTTAGTTCGCCAAGTCTCACTTACTTTAGCGAGAGTTCCGTTCCATTAAGGTGGCTTATTTTAGTTCAAGCTATGTAACCAAAATAATTCACACTTCGGAACTAGCCTGCTCCTTGTCAGGCTAAAAGTCAAGCTGGGGGCTGTTGCACAAAAGTAGAATAAAGATATCCAGGATAACTGAAAAGGCGCCGCTTGACTTAGTGTGATCAGCTCATCGCGGCTTAATCGGTTGCACGTTTGCCGAGCCAGGATGAGAAGGTAAAGCTATGTCAATTCAGGTGTAGGCCTACATAGTTGGGATAAGTGCAGCTTCACGGATTTCTTAAATAGACCAAGGTATCGATCACAAATTCACTGATGCAGCACATGCGTGCAGCATTCTTCACCCGCTGAGCAACAATTAATAATATGTACGATCAGCAAGACTAATATGTTATAGCCTACAAATACGTAAAATACATGACCAAGACTATGAAATGTGAGGACATATAATAAAAATGTGTGCAAAAAAAATGCAGCTCAGCCCAGTTTGTGTGGGATTGCGCAATCCGAGAGGAGGCACAACCAGTCGCTTCTTTCCCCGTATTTGAACAGGAAAATACTGAAATTCAGCGATATTGGCTATAAAACCCCTTGGAATCATCCAATAATTATATTTATATCACAGATCAGTGGACACATATTATTATTTTATGTTATTCGTTTTATTAGCCTAGCCTACATATGATAACACTGCCTCCCCTGACCGCACGTCACTGCAGGTAGCCTACTCGTCCGAAAAAGCTAACAGGTCAGATTTGTCCCGAAACACCCTTTCATGTCTAAAAGCACGTTTTAGTATCAGTGCTTCTTCGTCCAACATGTCGTTTAGAAATGGGAATGCCATGGTGCAAGAAGAAACACAGATACTTTATATATTGCCCTCTAACCATCTAAACAACTGCAATAGTAGGGTTTAAAATCTAACTCGTGACGCAATAGTGACAAGTAGCCTAATGCATGTTAATAAAAATAAATCGGAACACATTCAGAAGACAACGAAATAACTGCTAAATACGTTTATTTCGGAACAGAGCGTCCGCTGATTTAACACATGAGACTCCAGAATTAAGTTTAGCCTGACTGTTAGCCTGCTCTGGAGCAGGCTAGCTGCAAAGAATAAATCTCCATGGTTACTTGGCTGTGCTTAATTCAAGCTGCTTTCGTGCAAAAGCTAAAGACATCCAGGATAACTTGAATATCCCGGCTTAATCGCTTATCCTGGTTTCGTGCAACAGCCCCCTGAACTAAAATGTGTTGCAAAGAATTTGAAACAAGCGGAAACAGAATCTCAAAAGACAGTTCCGTCGAGTAAATTCCTGCGCGCAAAACACTTTAGTCCGTGTTCGGAAACGTAAATTAAGACTTTTTGAAGTGCATACATGAACGATTTACGTGTTTACTTCATCTCCAACAAATATATACATTTTAATAAACAAGTTATGATGTCACTTTAACTGTTTTCAAAAGCCATTGGTTAAGTGACATCAAATAAGGCCTTAGAAACTAAGCAGAGCGTCTAGACAAGTTACAATCGCTTATGGCGTATCCGTTGTTTGACAACCCTTTTATTTTTTATCTTAATAAATGCGTGCGGCAAAGTTATTTTGAAGTAGGCCTAATGTATTAATTGTGTTCAAGATGTGAAGACAAAAACATTATTAGCCCACATCAAGTTCAATTAACCATGGCCTTCTTCAGTGTTTTGAATTTTATCCTACAATTTTCTATTGCTACCACGTTCTTTTTTGGGTTATAGCCTATTCTCAATCTCCGAAACCAACGGTTTCAAACAGCTCATCAAATTACGCTAATTATCAGTAAATCACTGAATGCATATATGTTAATTTGGTGTGTCTACAATTTACGCTTTTTAACGGTCGTAATGGTTTGACAAGTTGTCTCCCATGTCATGTTAATTGCGGCAACCATTTTTGGGGACAACTCCAAAAAAAATCAAAAAATCAATTTACGCTGCTGAAACAACACCACTCTGCTGGTTTACGCTTTGCTTTTTGCGACATAACTCCTCTTTTCGACGATCGCCTTATCTGGGCTGCACAGTCTAAGCTTATTGAGGTCTAGCTTGAGTTAGCGTTGCCTGTTAGTGGAACGGAACGTTAGTGGAACGGCTTGAGGCTTAAGTCTGAGTTGACGTTTACCCAAGTGAGACTTATTCGTTTTAGCGAAACTTGCGTTAGCGACGTTGATGGAATACCCCCCTGCAACCCAACACACCTGCATATCAACACACCTGCATATCAACACACCTGCAACCAGTGGTGGAAGAAGTACTGAAGTTTAGTACTTAAGTAAAAGTAAAAGTACTACATCAGCAATCCTACTTAAGTAAAAGTAAAAGTACTACATCAATAATCCTACTTAAGTAAAAGTAAAAAGTACTTACTTTTAAATGTACTTTAAGTATTAAAAGTAAAAGTACTCACGCAAATGGGTTGTTGCAGGGACAAGACTAATTTTTATAGCACCATATAAACAAAGTTCATTAACACTTATCTAACAACCTAGAAAGACAAGGGCCGATGTTACATGGTGTCTTGTGATCACCATCTCTAGTGAAAGACCAGCCACTGACCATGAGACAGGCGGTAAGCACCACTGAAACTGTACCAAGCAGACCATGAGGTCGAGCTATCACGCAAGCTTGACATAGCTAACCTACCAGCTTTATCTTACCACTACGTTAAATAAATAATAAAGGTACAATCATGTTATTTTGATGCTATTACTGTATGTCAACATGCATTTCGCTAGATAACAGTATAATATAATGTCAGTAACCGAATTAAATGTATATATTAATTTTAAAAAGTCAGGGACTATTCACCTTATTCCGGAAGTCGCGATGGGCGCAGCCATCCGCGTATTCTCATTTCCTGTTTGTATACTTTCCGCTTTAAAACAGGGGGGTATTCCATCAACGTCGATTAAGGAAAAGCGAGACTTATTTCGCCAAGTCTCACTTACTTTAGCGAGAGTTCCGTTCCATTAAGGTGGCTTATTTTAGTTCAAGCTACGTAACCAAGGTAACTTATACTTCGGAACTAGCCTGCTCCGTGTCAGGCTAAAAGTCAAGCTAAACTAATATGTGTTGCAAAGAATTTCAAACAAGCGGAAACAGAATCTGAAAAGACAGTTCCGTCGAGTAAATTCTTGCGCGCAAAACACTTTAGTCCGTGTTCGGAAACGTAGCCTAAATTAAGACTTTTTGAAGTGCATAGCCTACATGAACGATTTACGTGTTTAATTCATTTCCCAAAAATATATAAATTTAAATAAACAAGTTAAGAAATAATGTCACTTTAACAGTTTTCAAAAGCCATTGGTTAAGTGACATAAAATAAGGCCTTTAGAAACTAAACAGAGCGTCTAGACAAGTTACAATCGTTTATGGCGTATCCGTTCTTTGACAACCCTTTTATTTGTTATCTTAATAAATGCGTGCGGCAAAGTTATTTTGAAGTAGGCCTAATTGATTAGGCCTAATTGTGTTCAAGATGTGAAGACAAAAACATTATTAGCCCACATCAAGTTCAATTAACCATGGCCTTCTTCAGTGTTTTGAATTTGATCCTACAATTTTCAATTGCTACCACGTTCTTTTTTGGGGTTATATTCTCAATCTTGTGTTGAGAATATCGGTCATAGGCCAGCCTACTGTCAGAACGGTTTCAAACAGCTCATCAAATTACGCTAATTATCAGTGAATCACTGAATGCATATATGTTAATTTGGTATGTCTACAATTTACGCTTTTTAACGGTCGTAATGGTTTGACAAGTTTTCTCCCATGTCATGTTAATTGCGGCAACCCTTTTTTGGGACAACTCCAAAAAAACTCAGAAGAACAATTTACGCTGCTGAAACAACACCACTCTGCTGGTTTACGCTTTGCTTTTTGCGACATAACTCCTCTTTTCGACGATCGCCTTATCTGGGCTGCACAGTCTAAGCTTATTGAGGTCTAGCTTGAGTTAGCGTTGCCTGTTAGTGGAACGGAACGTTAGTGGAACGGTTTGAGGCTTAAGTCTGAGTTGACGTTTACCCAAGTGAGACTTATTCGTTTTAGCGAGACTTGCGTTAGCGACGTTGATGGAATACCCCCCTGTACTATAAGAGAACGTCTTAAACAAGCTTTGGTACACATTTAAAGCCCATAGGGCCTATAGCAGGTTAACCACCACTGTCGATGAATGGGTACATAAAGCACTCGATATATGTATATTATTCAAGAAATCTCAAAATGGTGTCTCAAAATGGTGTTTAAGACCAGTTTTGTACGTTTTTTTTGTTAGCATTAGCATATTAGCGCAATTCGGCGATGACGTCACGTTGGGGAGTCGTGGAGGAGAGTAGCCTCAGTCTAGTACTAGAACTATGGCAACTGACTGGGATGAGGAAGAGGTGGGAAGAACCACTCAAATGTACGATGGCCCGCAGCCGTATAATATCGAACCAAATAGACGAGAGAGGTCAAATGAGGAATTGCCTAGACCTGATGGCCGCCAAAGCCAATTAAATGGATGGTCCGAGGAGAATGAGTGGAGAGTTGGGGAAGTGTCCTGCTGAGTTAGCAACGGCAACGCAGCAAGGAGCGCTGGAGCTTGTCTACGGACAGCAGTGCATACAATAACGACACATTTTTATTACTGTCAGTGAATAGCACCGAGTGAAAGTCAACTTTTCTTTATATCTACAGTAGTGACAGTTATCATGTCGTTAGTTCAGACAAGGAGCTCTTATCTAGATCTAGAAGTAGGGAGGACAAACGTTCTGCTCTCAATGTAATCACAACGGAGAGTTCCAAGCGTCAACAAATGCTAAACTGAACTTATTGCTCATTTAACATTGTGATAAAAAACACAATTGTGAGATGTAATGTACAATACGATGTACGCTGATATTATTAGTACATGTACTTTCGAAAACAGTTGTCAATTTTCGCTAGTTGACTGAGGCGTTAGCATAATTAGCCTCTGTTGGACGACATATACGATAGCGGTCTGTGATGCATCCGTTTTCAATCGTTAAAAAAATAAGCATGGCTCCCAAAACAATGAACGTTTTATGATTTATTATGACTTTATATTAGTAGTAATCAATTCATGGGTACAATTATCATTATATACCTGTAGTTTTAAGCCAGTGTAGCTCACTGTAATGCTGTACGCGACGCGGTTTAGAAAAACTTCTAATTCTACTGCTGTTTAGGATGCCAAACGGCGACAGTAAAATCTCGGCACACCCCTTACTAAAATCAAAATTCCCAGATGAGTTTTTCAATTGGTGAATCAACCTGTCACTCAAATTTGAGCCAATCCCTGTGTGAATACCATCCCGTATGTGGCACAGAGGTTTTCCCATTTTAAGAGGTCTGTAATGGGCTGTGAGTACTTTGATCCATTCCCTACTAACCAGATCTTCAATGCCACAGCCCAAAATTTATGTCATGCTGTTCATGAAGGTCTCCTCTACAAGACTGTGAAAACCGCTAGTATTTCCCAGGTGGGGTATTTTTTATAATCGAGTTTATGTCCGAGGAGTGCCCCTGTTTTAGAGCTACATTTTGAGTGCTAACAAACTCCCCATCGCTCTATGCAGCTAGTTAGCTTGCCACGACCATTCCTCTCCCGGCTTCACTAACAAAATATGGACAGATGTGCCTTGTTCTCGCTCATTTAATCTGATCGATCTCAAAATCCGTTAACATATAGTGGAAACGTACATCTACGAATATGTGGTCTCAAATATACATAAAGATAAACATTTTTAAATTCCGGCCCGATCAAACAGTCCCCTCAGTAAAGGTTGGCTAGCAAGTTACAGCAGCAGCCTAGCCCAGTGACAGGTGGGGGGAGGGGCGGAAAGGGCACACTTTTTAGGGGTATCTTGCTTCCAACTCACTTTAGACAACCCGTTCATTTGTAGCAGATAAAAACATGCAAGCTAGTAGGCCCGAAATCTAGGATTGAGATAGGTTGATATAGAAGAATTATAAGAGAAGCTGACAAAGCTGAATGAGTATTTCATTTGTTTGAAAATTAAAAAGGAAAAACAAACATGGAGATCCATAATTACTGAAGAGCTCTGGCAGTAGTGCAATGGTTTAATAATGGTTTACTACATCAGAACTTGATAACTAACTCGTCGTATTAATTAGATTGAGTACAACATTTAAATTAAAGAAGCTAAAGGCTCTCACAAACAAGCTATGGATAGTAGCTTACTTGTGCTTTCCAATCAGTAGGCCTATCTAGTTTTGATTGCTGTTACCAAGACTTGTCCTGCTTAAAAGCATCGAACTCCGCAGTCTGCTGTTTTTATACCTTGGTTCTATGAGAAGCCTTTAAAAAACATGTAAGTCACATTCACTGTTGACTATTCTCCTTAGAAGTTGAGGCAAACCGACCATCCACAAACCGATTGTGCAAACCGACCATCCACATCCTCAAAACACCTGAGTGGCATCCATGGGCTCATAACTGCTCATCTGTAAATGTGTTTCCTCTGTGTATATGTAAACACCACTGTGATTTCCCACACTGACAATAAGACTTACATTTGTCTAACATAAGTCTTACAATAACTTTGATCAGTGCATTAAGACATCAAGGATCTTATTGACAGTGTGGGAAATATACACAGTCAATGTATTTGTGTATATCCTTATTGCAACATTATTATTTCTATGTAATTTTTTACTTCAGTATTTATTGTTAATCCAACCATTCGATTTACTGGTTATCCCTATCGTATCATTCATTTTCTATGTATTAGTTTGCTTTAGTACTTATTGATTATTATAAATTTTCTTTAATTTAGAGGAGGGCCTCGTATAAGCGTGCAACACTTCTTCCCTCCTCCTTCACCTATTTTAACCATTGTTTTTTTGTGTGAAGTCGTGACCATTCTTGTCGTCTGGCTCATATATGAGGGGACAAGAAGACAGGGGACAGTTTCATGGTTTGCAGATGAGCAGTACAGAGTCTACAAATGTTCAGATGTATGAGGATGTAGTTGATCGGTTTGCCTCGACAACTCAACAGTAACTGTGACTAGTTTTCTTTTTGTGCACCACGCACACAGAAGTCCAGGTGTCGGACTCGGGACACAAGTCAGAATTGAGGTAGGTCAGGAAAACATTACAAAATGAAATAAAGTTTCTTGATAGGCCTACCGTTCATCTTATTTTGACTAAACCATAAAAACTATTACATGAAGCTCAAACTATACGAACAAATGTGCGCGCTCGCATTAACTATGATGACCCTGCTAAAGCTGTTATCAAACTTGGGTCTCTGAACTGTTGTATAGTGGGTTAAGAAAGGTGAGTTTCTATATCCGAGTAGTGTATTGTGTGCAGCAAGCTTGGAAGAAAAATTTGATATATAAATAGGGGCCTGTGCCCCAGTAGAGCTTTATGTCTAACAACGCCCCTGGCATGGACATTTTCAATAAGATGCTTGTATTTTCCTTACTGCACTGATCCAAGAACAAATCTCAATCAGCCTCCTCCATGTATCATACTCACTCATCATGTCTTTGCTTTATTAAATATTTCTCAAAAGATTGCTACCAGTGCTGTAGGCCTGGTGTAAATGTTGACAACACCTGTGTCTTAGAAGACGAGGTAGCCTACTTTACACCTTAGAAATGTGTATTGTAGCTACCATCACTGCAGTTGCACTGGTGTCTGTCTAGTGTGTGATTTAAAGTGTAAATTAGTTGTTTCCTAAGCAAACTAATACGGCATATTTGAGACTACACAACACAGATGTAGTGTCACTATTTAAGCAAATCCACCAAATCATAGTTGTTTAGGAAGCTATAGCACAAGCTAGCAAAAGTCCCAGATCAGTTTTTCAATTGATGAAACAAATTAGAGCTAATGTCTGTATGAATACTGTCCTGTATGTGGCACTGGGGTTTTAACAGTTAAGACGTCTGTAATTAGCAAAGTGGTCTTTACACCCTTGGCTACTAACCTACACTTCAATGCCACATCCTTAACTTGATGTCAATCTGTTCAGGAACATTTCCTCTACAGGACTGTGAAACTGCTAACATTTTCGAGTTGGGACTTTTGAGATATTTGAGTTTATGCCCGATGAGTGCCCGCACCCATTGACTGCAATGAAAAGCTTCATGGAACTCCGACTCGGAATTTGAGCTTCAGGGACGCCTGACAAAAAATGACAACATTTGGCGTGTCGGACGTTTTAGAATTGTTTATGTGATGTGTTCCCATCGAGTTTAAGACGATATATTTTACAAACAAGAGGTTTGTTAACGTAGCTGTATACATATCTCACTCGTAAAGGCTAATCAGCTAATATGTTAAAGTAGGCTACATCCAAAGTCGCTGTCGTAAAACTAGCCTCTTTTTCACAAACAGCTGATTAACGGAAGTAGCTTCGAGGTAAAAGTAAAAACCTTTAAAAACGCATAATATTTGCAAATATTGTTGATATTATTGTGCACAAGTATATTAGTATCGTTAATATGTAATTTAATTCCATAATTTCCCCAGGAATAACTATTAAAACGTCTTTTAGGAAAAACGCTCAAACGGGTTTGTCCTCCCTAAGTATCATGCTAGCTATGGGCTAATTTACTAGTCCCACCTGTGAAATTCTCCCCCCCCCAAATCAATCCCTAATTAAATCTTTTCCCCGACGTTGTAAACACATTTCCGATGAGATATTCCACGTTTTGAGTTCCGTAATAGTCACGTTCTATCAGGAAAGGGGAAACTAAATCAATCAACTAAATCTAACACACACAGTTATGAAAGCCGTTTGATGATCACTCGTGATCCAAACACTAGCCATGGCGCGCTATCTAGCTAGATATGACTAGCTTTTGGACATGTAGCTACTTAAGAACAATTTTGTTTTGGTTCATATTCATGAGTCACGAAATGTGCTTTTCTAATGTCATCGTATCTGAAAAGCTCCGTGTACCCCGTCCACACTACTACGCGTACCCGGCGTTTTCAAATGTCTCCGGCTAGGGCCCGGGGAGCGTATTCGAAAAGCTCCGTTTTCAGTGTCCGAATTCGCCGTATTAGTGTGGCCGGGAAGTGCAACGGAGACATGTATGCGTTTCTAAATGTACCCGGGTAAGTGTGGATGCGGCCTCAGACTTTTCTAATGTCACACTGATTATGACTGTAGTAGTTGGGGGGTTCGTGTTATGGGGCTAGCTAATAAAGAATGTACAATACATTACAGCACAATACATGAACTGTCATCACCTGCTGCATCACGGGCACTGCACCTTCTATAATTCCAGACATCTGTGTGCCACCAATTCTATCAAGGGCTATCAATATTTGTGGCTTCTTAATCACTGAATGCATCATAGCACAAGAACAATGTTCGTACTACTTTATAAAGGATGCATGTCTTAAAGAATATATTGTGCTTATTAACATTATACATTGTGCTTATTAAAGTAATGTTTTATGAACTTAGAAGTTTGCTTAGGCTTAAACATTGTGTCTCACTCAGGGTGGGGGGAACAGGCTGTATTTGGTGTCTTAATCTCTTCATTTTAGGAGCAACCTTGAAGCCGGGCTGAGATGGCACCGGAGCGTGGGGCGCGCCAGCAAGAACAACTCCCGCATGAGAAAGCTCAACCCTCTTTTGATCATTTTGTATGACGGCACTGTAGTCTATAATATATCCTGGGGCAGGGACAGATAGCCAGTTGGACTTCGTGAACCAAGCCCTAACATTGTTGCGGTTAGGGAAACGTAGACAACCCCAGAGCTCTGTACTTGATTTCCAACTGCTGCATTAAAACTGATATTATCGGACCTCTGCGACTCCAGACCACTCTTTCTAGAACACAGACTTGTGTCATTGAAAACTAGCATTACATAGGCCTATTGGAATAGACACAAAGAATCTCAACCCTTCAATTGGTGACCCGACGCTGAAAAGAGGGAGTCCAGAGGGTTCCGGCCCGACCGACAGATCGGGAGAGAGACCCATACACCGGTACGAGGAGGCAGACGTAATCGTCAGGGGGCCCTCAACATAAAAAAGGTAAGCAGACGCCTGTTAATTCAAAGTACTGCTATTCGGAACTGAGAACCAAATTTAGATGATTACTATGTCTCATCGTACCTAGTCAAACAACAGTGGTGGGAAATCAACTTAGTTTCCATCAAAGGGTTAGAGTCCCTGAGGTTAGAGTCCTCGAAAGGGTTCGAGTCCCTGAGGTTAGAGTCCTCGAAAGGGTTAGAGGCCCTGAGGTTAGAGTCCTCGAAAGGGTTCGAGTCCCTGAGGTTAGAGTCCTCGAACTGTGTTTTATGTGTCTCAAGGGTTAGAGTCCCTGTTTTATGTGTCTCAAGGGTTAGAGTCCCTGTTTTATGTGTCTCAAGGGTTAGAGTCCCTGTTTTATGTGTCTCAAGGGTTAGAGTCCCTGTTTTATGTGTCTCAAGGGTTAGAGTCCCTGTTTTATGTGTCTCAAGGGTTAGAGTCCATGTTTTATGTGTCTCAAGGGTTAGAGTCCCTGTTTTATGTGTCTCAAGGGTTAGAGTCCCTGTTTTATGTGTCTCAAGGGTTAGAGTCCCTGTTTTATGTGTCTCAAGGGTTAGAGTCCCTGTTTTATGTGTCTCAAGGGTTAGAGTCCCTGTTATATGTGTCTCAAGGGTTAGAGTCCCTGTTTTATGTGTCTCAAGGGTTAGAGTCCCTGTTTTGTGTTGGGTGTCAAAACTGTTAGTCCCGGTACCGGTTGTGTGGGTTTTGTGGGTTAGAAGTGACAGGTTTGAGTCCTGTCGAGGAGGGGTTAAAGTTCCTAATAGTAATATTTGAGTGGAGTCAGAGTGTGTTGAATAAATATAGAGAGATGAGTGCTTCTTTTTTGTCCTCCTATACAAGATATTTGTCATATTTGAGTGGAGTCAGATTGAGTTGAACAGTGTACAGTCCTATACTATGATGAGAGTGGAATACAAGATGGTAGGTTGAGAGCGCGTGGGGAGGGGAAGGGAGAGAGAGAGAGAGATAGGCTTCTGGAGAACAAGGGCGAGTCTATGTTAACTAATCCTAATGAAAGTTAGGTTAAATCATTTGCAAACTAAAATCAAACGTAACAAATTAAATTAATAACATGGAAGGTTATGAAATGAAACAAGAGAACGTTTTGTGGATGTGAAGAGATGATTGGTTCAAACACTGATGTTTTGAAGAGGACACAATGAATATGGGTTTTTAAGAGTTTTGATAAAGGTATTAAATGTAATTTGGTTAAAAATAAGAAAGAGAACATAACTAAATGTACTTTTATTTTGAGTTTAATTGTAATTTGGTTTAAAGTTTTATTTTAGAGTTTTATCAGAGCCTGGCATACTGTTTGGGATAAACAGTTAGGCTGTGATAATGTTGTATTAATAAATGGTATTAGTGGATGAAGAGGGTTATTATAACATTCAGTTCTGAAATAATTTGGGAAGCCAAGAAATTGTGGTTATGATGGTTTGAGCTAATTGGCTCGTTTTGAACTGCAGCAAAACGAGTTATGAAGTTCTACCTATCTGACCTTTAAAAAAATATATAGTTGGGGAGGAATGTTTTGTTAATAGATACATTAAGAACATTATTTGGTCTATATTTCATTTGAGAAGCATACAGATTAAATTCTGGTTTGGAATAATGACAATAGTTTTTCATATCTTTGACAATAAGAAATGTGAAGGGAAAATACTGCCTGGTAATTATAGATATGTTAACTGAGTGGATTTAAGTATTTCCTAGTTCCCTTACCACATGCATTAACAACATTTGAATTAAATTATGGAAGATCATATGTAATTCCACAACTTAAACCTGATACTAACTAGAAAAGAGGTATCTTCTGCTAAATTCTGTTCCAGGTGAAGCAGTCAACCAAAGAGTGGAGGAGTCAAACGAGGAGATTGGGTATTGAGTAACTATATTATGGTTGTCTTTGGAACTTTATGCTGCACGTTTATCCCTAATAACACTGCACCAGACGGCTCTGTATTCAGGGCATTGAAGGAGCTAACATATTTGAGTAAGGAGCTGGCTGAGAACAATGGAGTGGACAGCTACTTCACCACAATGTTACAATCATGGTTCAGTAGATGGACATCTGTTATTGTCTCAGTGGTGGGGGCAGTGGCAGTGACGGTAGCTATCCTGATTGTGTGCAGTTGCTGCTGCATAGCTTGCATTAAGAACCTGACAGGGAGACTGACCAACGCTTTAACAGAGCAGCAGACACAGTTTTATTTGAGATGAAATGATAGTGTGGTGAGATTAAACTATTTTGTGAGGCAGCAGGTGACAGGCATGACTGGTGCAACAACAGTCTTAATTTTTTTATTTTCAATTTTGTATATTTCTTAACCAAAACTTTCAATTTGTCTTATTTTACTTTTTTATTTTACCATATCCTCTTATTTTTCTTATAATGATTAATGGCTTGGCTGAAGTGAAGCATTGACATTTGTGTTGGTTGTCACACCTTTTAGAGGGAGGAATCCAATCCAATGAAAACTTTAAAATAACCTGTCTAATTTTTAGTTTTACTATATGTTTTGAATTTATTTTATTTTATTACATTTCTAAACTTTAAAGTATCTCTCTTTTTTCGAATGTAATTCATTTGATTACAATTCTAAAAGCTTGGCTAAAGTTGTATGTATGTGGTGAAGGGGACCTGTGAGTATGTCCAGGTCTGCCGTGGGTACATGGATGTCGAATGTCCACTCTGCGGAGTGACGGTGGGTTTTCCCCTATAACATCATTAGGGTTTTCCCACTGTGTCCAGTGTGTCCACACCACTTGGCCATAACGCTGCATAGTCTCATTATTATCGTTGTAAGCATTGTTTTCCATAATGGGATATTTTTTTAATGTGTGTTTGTTGTCACACCCTTTAAAGGGTGTGAAAGGAGGGATTCTATGAAACTTTAAAATATCCAGTTTTTAATGTTGACACCACGTAGTGAAAGGAAGGATTTGTGAAAGAATGATAACTTTACTGCTAATCAACGCTGCTATACCAATCACTAACTCAGTACATCAAATGTGTAATGCTTAAAAACAAACATCTCCAATTGAACATCTGAAATTGAGTCTGGGGTTGGTGCACGCGTTCGGGACAGTGCATCACCCCCAGTCACAGGGAAAGGTTGAGCTCATGAATTGGAATCTGGAAAGCAAGTGGACCAAAATCTGTGCAACAACTAACATGAATTGGGTAGATGCTCTCCCTATTGCCCTAACAGCCATCACAAGTTCAGTGAACACCTCTACAGGATTCACCCCATATGAACTTCTGACGGGGCGACAGTTTCTGGGACCGGGAGCTGGGCTGGTGAGTTGGCGCATCCACCATACTATGATCAGCTGTCTGCTTTGGTATCACCCTCAACATAAAAAAGGTACAGGAGAAACGGGGGACAGTACAGGATCCAGTCAAGGCCTTCACTGCTGACTGGATGGGGGTGAAAGCCATTAAGAGGAAGTGGACAGAACCTCGGTGGACAGGACCATTCAAGGTTATCGAGAAAACCTCGCACGCCCTAAGGGTGCTGGGGAAAGGGAGTACGTGGTACCACTGGAACATGTGTTCTGCTGCTCCAGAACCCAGTCGGTCATTGCAGGAGTTGGTGGAGAAGGGCCAGTGAACCGTTTCTTATTGCTACGAATGTGAGAGTCCGGAAAAGAGGGTTACGACTAGGTCAAGAGTGATACTGCTTGACCACACTAGAATTGTACTGGACTAAGAAGGTTTCCGCTATTTTACTTCAGAGTGTGTTATATCAATATCAACATGAATTGTCTCTGTCTTCCTCTCCATATTTGGTATGTTGTGCATGTTAGCTCTGTGTGGGTGTTGCTGTATCCCATGCATCAGGTCCCTTTGCAACCGGATCATTGTCTTAGCTGTGGAGAACCCGAAGGCGGGGTTACAAATGCCATTGCTGGGGCTGGCTGACCAGGATGAGGATGCGGTGGTTGGCCTGGGCTATGTTGATTGATCTCTGGTGTTTTCAGAGATCAAAAGAGGGATTAAAGAATGTACAATACATTACAGCACAATACATGAACTGTCATCACCTGCTGCATCACGGGCACTGCACCTTCTATAATTCCAGACATCTGTGTGCCACCAATTCTATCAAGGGCTATCAATATTTGTGGCTTCTTAATCACTGAATGCATCATAGCACAAGAACAATGTTCGTACTACTTTATAAAGGATGCATGTCTTAAAGAATATATTGTGCTTATTAACATTATACATTGTGCTTATTGAAGTAATGTTTTATGAACTTAGAAGTTTGCTTAGGCTTAAACATTGTGTCTCACTCAGGGTGGGGGGGAACAGGCTGTATTTGGTGTCTTAATCTCTTCATTTTAGGAGCAACCTTGAAGCCGGGCTGAGATGGCACCGGAGCGTGGGGCGCGCCAGCAAGAACAACTCCCGCATGAGAAAGCTCAACCCTCTTTTGATCATTTTGTATGACGGCACTGTAGTCTATAATATATCCTGGGGCAGGGACAGATAGCCAGTTGGACTTCGTGAACCAAGCCCTAACATTGTTGCGGTTAGGGAAACGTAGACAACCCCAGAGCTCTGTACTTGATTTCCAACTGCTGCATTAAAACTGATATTATCGGACCTCTGCGACTCCAGACCACTCTTTCTAGAACACAGACTTGTGTCATTGAAAACTAGCATTACATAGGCCTATTGGAATAGACACAAAGAATCTCAACCCTTCACTAACTTGCACTGCAGCTTGTAAACATTAGCCTGAGGCTTACCGTTGCCAGCTCTCGCTTGCGGCGGGCGGCACCGAGCTTTTCAGTGCTTCTCGGTCTCGGGCCAGGGCAGACAGAGATTTGTACACCCCCCACAAACACAGTAGTTTACAATTTTTCCGACCTATACATATGTATATCTAGCTTTATCTCTATATCTATATATGTAGGCTAGTACTAGTAGCTATTTATGTATCTAGTGCTAGCTAGCTATGCTATCTGACTGTCTATCTATTTCTCTCTCTCTATATATATACATATATATATCTATGCTATCTATATATCTATCTATTGATCTTTATATCTATGCTAATTATATATTATATCTATGTATTTATCTATAAACTATCTACTGCTGAACACTCTTTCGTTAACCTCTCTCGTTGATTTCAATGGGGCTTTGGTCTATCGTCTCCCCAACGTGACGTCATGCAATGCATTGTGGGGGAAAGAAGAATCATTGCAAAAAAGTACCTACTTTTTCGTATTATATTACGTTTTGTGACACCCAACAACATCAAATACAATAGATAACAGTTAAAATGTTTATAACCAACATGTAAATAGCGCAAATTCGTTGGAAAAATCAACCTGCTATATGGGCTTTAAGGCTAATACAAATGCCCAGCGTCAACTGTGCAGTTAGTGGCTGCCATAACAACTGGAGAAACGAAATCAGACCCTGTCTTTTGATTGTTTTGACCATGGAAAGAAGAGGTCCGAGTGCATCTAAATGTAATGTAAAGCTTTTGAAACAACGCATCAATCAAATTAGTTAATAGATGCGTCTTTCTAATTGCCATTAGATACAAGGGAAGATTACTAGTGCATTACTAGTGCACTCATGTAAGTTTTAACACGTTGAATAAAGATTCTACCAAAGACCCTCGATGAAAAAGTTGTTACTAACTACTTACTAACCGAGAGTGAGGTCATGCCGGGAAATATCAAACGAGACTTGAACGTATCGACCGAGCGATAGCGAGGTTGATACGGCAAAGTCGAGGTTTGATATTTCCCGGCATGACCGAACGGTCGAGGTTAGTAAGTTGTTTATTATATGGCATTGTTAGCTCTTTTCATTTTGTAAATTGTAGGCTAATTGTAGCTAGCTAGGCTAGCTCTCAAGTCTTCTCACGGTGTGTTTCAGGTGTTGTCTAGCAACCAATTACTTTTGATAGAAAGCGGACAGTACGGTTCTGCTAAAATGGCTTTAATTCCAACACAAATAACGATTCTTTTAGAAAGTTAACAATGTCTTCGTCGCTGTTGATGTCTACAGTATCGTCTGGATAGTAAAACTCAGTTGACTTCGATATCGCTAATTTTGAAGATGACGTCAGAGGAGGGCAATAACAATACTTATTGGACCGCTGGTCAATACGGGTTTGGCATGACTACCCATTAGCCAATCAGAAGGCTCGTACTGTCGTTGCCATATAATAATATTTATTATTACAGCACAATTTGTGTAATCTGTCACTCATACATTTGCAGTTTATGGCTAATAGCAAGCTTAAGCTTTTAAACAAGCTATAGCAAATATGCCCTGCAGTGAAATCGTTAGAACATCTTATGTTTGTGGCTAATGTAACACCTTCTTATAGCAGCAAAGCAGAGCAGCGATGTGACCGGTGTTACAAGCCAACTGGTTTTCAAGACAACTGGTTTTTCTACGCGTGCACGCGCTGTGTTCCCCTTCACATATGCGGTGGCTGTCTGTCTCGGTCACCAGATTCGTCACACATTCACAAACATATTACTGGAGTTCTTCAATCTACATTTCATATCCATTGCGGCGATCTTGACTGTATAAGTGAGCGCTACATCCCAACGAAGTATAAAGAAACACATTCAAGAAAATATATTTATAGAAAGATCGCAAGGACCTGGATTCGATCCCTGTTGAACAAAACGACAAACCCGTCCAGGTGTGCGGCTCATCTGATTGAGCCACCGATTAACTGAAACGCCACTGTCATTTTGGCTATTAGTAATGACGTCAAATCGCATCTGTGTCCAAAACACCTTTTGGTTTAGGTGAGCTAAGACAACTGGTTTGGTTACCTCGGGCGGATATTAAAGCACTTCCAAACATATTTAGCGGCTCTTTACCGAGGCTGCGGCTAGACACCACTGACGCATTTTGACATAAACAAATGTACGTTTTGTGACCAATATACAGTAATGATCGTACTGTGAAAAGATACTACAAACACTGTGGTAGCCACAGGACGAGTGGAATATACTAGTAATGTTCTACCCACAAACAATGGGAAGTAGGCTACTGTTGGATCCAAGCTGTAAACCTAGGGGAAACACTGACCTGCAACCCAGCACACCTGCATACAGTATCAACAAATACTTGGAGGAACTCCACTCAGAGCTTTGTGATATTGACTGTGTGTGTTAGTAGTGAACTTAATTTGCCAAGGGCATCTTAGGCTATAGTTAGCACAAGTGTACACACGCACAAACTGCTCTGCACATCACACAGATGCTTAGAAATTCTTGGACTGCTTTCCAATATGTGTCCATTATTGATCATGTTTAGTCGCCAGCCTGATCTGATGCAGTCTTCTGCTTCTGCTGTCTTCCTTGTGTCCATGGTTACAAGAATGACACTGTAAGGCTGGGTGTCAAACCTGCCCCCACCTCTCATATGCTAAAGTCTGGAGTTTCTGGACGGTCTCAACTTGATGGCCCTGACACCCCATTCAAGATGTGGTCTGATTGGTTGTTCTTGTGTATAAAGGGAATTGTAATGCATTGTTCTTTGGATTCTTGATCTCCTGAGACCTTCTCCTCAGTTCTCCCTTGTCCTACTGTCCTACTACTTGCTCACTCTTGCTTTCTCTCTGATTTTACAATGATCACGGTAGAGTAGGTAAGATTTAAAGCCTTCATTTGTAACATGTTTGCCTTGTAATTGATTTCAGTCATTTGCAATGTTATTAAATACGTATTCTATTTGACCGTACTTTGACCATTCTTGCTCTGATTTAACCCATAGTCAAATAACTATAATTTATATTTGTATTGGCATTATTTGGTTCATGCTAATACACTGTTCAGTTTCCCATCTTCTTTTAAACCATAGGGGAATTCGTTTTGGTTCTTTCGACCATATTTTACCCCCCTACAACACTACATTTAACCTTGGCAAACGAAGGTTCAAAATGAACAGAGGAACAACGGTTCTGTAAGTAATAAGGACATAAATCAAAAGTTCAATGGGTGAGACTGGAAGAAGCAAAAAATTCCTTAAAGGTCTAATGGAATGCTGTTTTTGGATGCTTTTATGATGGCTTTAGTGGTCCCCTTATACTGTATCTGAAGTCTCTTTCCCGAAATTCAGCCTTGGTGCAGAATTACAGCCACTACGAGCAGTCCCACAATGAGCTTTCCTTAGGACGTGCCATTTCTGTGTCTATAGCTTTAAATGCTATGAGGAGGAGAGAGGCGGGGCTAACTCTTTTGTAAGCCATGATGTCTCTCGAGGAAAAAACAATATCACGTAGCTCATTTTCTCATTGGCGGGCCAAATTCTCTGGGCGGGCAAAGCAGAGAAAGGGGATATAACATTTCCCCTTATGACGACATAAGGAGAAAGGTTCCAGATCGGACCGTTTGAGCTTTAATTTTCTCAGAAGAATACCCAGGGCTTGGTTTATACTTATCAACATTTCAAGCCACTGGGGGACCATAGGCAGGCTAGGGGAACTCATATTCATGTTAAATAACCTCATAAAGTGAAATGTTCATGCCATGGGACCTTTAAATAAATAATACCTAAATAATCATTACATTATTTAAATGGCTGAGTTTGGAAGCAAGGTTATGTAAACTAAAGAGGATCACCACCAAACCTGTTGATATATCAACTATCAAATATCCAGATATTTAGAGAAAGACAAGCAGGTGTACTTAGGTTTTCCAATGAATATTTCTGTATATTTTAAATATATATGCGATAAATAATCTTGAAATGTGAGAAAACGCAGAAACAGCTGCAGAAAAAACAGGGAAACATTGCGGATCTAGCCAGAGCATTTCCCAAGATAACACTACCCTGGACTGTATTCTTTGTCAACTGTAGCTATGCACAGGGCTCTCAAGTCTCACGCATTCACCGTGAGACCAGTACACACGCTTTCACGCAACTCCTTGAATTTCTCATGCAGAGAAGTAAGGGATAACTTGTCACGCTATGCAATTCATGGACGAGGTGCAGGCATTCAGAGGGAGCTTTTTTGCCGAGTTGAGAGCTGTCTCTAGTTAGAGTTAAATGCCACCTAGCAGCCAATCAGAAACACCAACAGCACCCCTGCTGTTAATAATAATAAATAAATAAATATGTGAGATAAGAATAGCGTACCTTGCTGAGAGCAAGCATATCCATAGTTAATATGAGTTTAATTAGTTAGGAGTGTCTTCCAGTCTGACAAGTACTTGACCCAAACATCCAGTACACTTCATCTTGTATTCATTGCTTTTCTGAAGAATCGTATGGGTACACACACACACACACTCACAGATCCCAGCTCAGCTCATCACATCTCCCTGGCCCTCTTATATGTGTACTGCTAGATATCATCCAGCCAGCCTCTCACTTACTTTAACAACATAATAACATGCAGATCAACGTCCATTGCAGATCCCTCCTGACCTCCTTGACTTCCTGTTACAGACAGACCAGGACACGAAAGGTCAGGGTCATGGGTCAGGGTCATGAGGAAGACTGGGTCAGGATAAAGACTGGGTCAGGGTGAAGACTGGGTCAGGGTGAAGACTGGGTCAGGATGAAGACTGGGTCAGGGTGAAGACTGGGTCAGGGTGAAGACTGGGTCAGGATGAAGACTGGGTCAGGATAAGACTGGGTCAGGATGAAGACTGGGTCATGATGAAGACTGGGTCAGGATGAAGACTGGGTCATGGTGAAGACTGGGTCAGGGTGAAGACTGGGTCAGGATGAAGACTGGGTCAGGATGAAGACTGGGTCAGGGTGAAGACTGGATCAGGATGAAGACTGGGTCATGATGAAGACTGGGTCAGGATGAAGACTGGGTCAGGATGAAGACTGGGTCAGGGTGAAGACTGGATCAGGATGAAGACTGGGTCATGATGAAGACTGGGTCAGGGTGAAGACTGGGTCAGGGTGAAGACTGGGTCAGGATGAAGACTGGGTCATGATGAAGAGTGGGTCAGGATGAAGACTGGGTCATGATGAAGACTGGGTCAGGATGAAGACTGGGTCAGGGTGAATACTGGGTCAGGATGACCTTGCCTGCCTGCCTGCCCCCAAATCTCTTTGATATTTTTTCATTGAGCTATTTTGAAGGTGTGCTAAACATTCACAACCGTGCTCAGCATTCACAAACATTTATTTTCCAAAGACTAGCTCTCACCCTAGCCTGCTTGGTCAGGATGGTCGGACATGCAGGGCTGATCTCTCCACTCAGCCTCATCCCTGTCTCATCTCTCTCTCAGCCTCATCCCTGTCTCATCTCTCTCTCAGCCTCATCCCTGTCTCATCTCTCTCTCAGCCTCATCCCTGTCTCATCTCTCTCTCAGCCTCATCCCTGTCTCATCTCTCTCTTAGCCTCACCCCTGTCTCATCTCTCTCTCAGCCTCATCCCTGTCTCATCTCTCTCTCAGCCTCATCCCTGTCTCATCTCTCTCTCAGCCTCATCCCTGTCTCATCTCTCTCTCAGCCTCATCCCTGTCTCATCTCTCTCTTAGCCTCATCCCTGTCTCATCTCTCTCTCAGCCTCACCCCTGCCTCACCTCTCTCTTACTCTCATCCCTGCCTCACCCCTCTCTCAGCCTCATCCTTCCTCACCCCTGTCTCTCTGTAGCTTGGTCAGTCTTTTCAGGACAGGTCTATCCTTATCTCCTGCCCTGTGTGTCTCTGTAGTCCTCTCTTCCAGTGTCTGTCTCTTCCGACAGGATGACAGCTCTGCTCCCTCCCTCCTCTCACCCAACCACCCACACACAGCTCCCTCCCACCTGTCACCTCCCCCCACCCCACCCAAAGAGAGGGAGAGAGGACCAGACCCCCCTCCCACCTACCCCTGCGCCGCCACGGAGATGAGCTCCATCACACCAAACCCTATTATCAACCACAGAGAGAGAGAGTGCTGAAAGAGGGAAACAGAGAGACAGGTACAATACTCTACAGAGAAAGAGAGGTACAGTACTCTACAGAGAAAGAGACTGATAGAAAAAGAGAAGGATGGTAACCAAGAGGGACAGAGAAAGAGAGGAGATGGAGGAAATGAGGATTAAATTGGTGCCTTTGAATTACTGGAAGGAAAAAGCAGATGAGAGAGCACTGCTGTCTCAGATAAACGATGAATAGGTGTGTGTGTGTCCGTGTGTGTGTGTGTGTGTATCCTCTGATGGGAAAGCATTGCTCTCTATTTTCAGTAACTCTTCAAGTAAACACATTAATCAGTGCTAAACTGATAGAAACCAGGCCATTTGTATGGAAACTCTCCTGGAGAGAGGCACCACCCAAACAGCACAGCTCAGAGAGAGAGAGGGAGGAATGGAGAGACTACCCAGCATGCATCCTAAGCTCAGAAATCAGGTGTCTGTAGACTCTGCATCTCCTCTATAATGCATCTTATCTGATTATATAATACTCAACCATGCAGACACACACACACACACACTCTTAACCATCGCCTTGACTGGGCAGCCGCTGCACCATACACACACCACACACTAACACACTCCATGAAACATGGAGCATCACTACTGCTGTCCACCTGCTGTACATGCAGCTGCATCACTACTGCTGTCCACCTGCTGTACATGCAGCTGCATCACTACTGCTGTCCACCTGCTGTACATGCAGCTGCATCACTACTGCTGTCCACCTGCTGTACATGCAGCTGCATCACTACTGCTGTCCACCTGCTGTACATGCAGCTGCATCACTACTGCTGTCCACCTGCTGTACATGCAGCTGCATCACTACTGCTGTCCACCTGCTGTACATGCAGCTGCGTCACTACTGCTGTCCACCTGCTGTACATGCAGCTGCATCACTACTGCTGTACACCTGAGAGAGAGAGAGAGAGAGAGAGTGTTTTTTTGAGTAAGTATTTGATTGTGCATGTGTATGTGTGCATTTGTGCATGTGCATGCGAGTGTACAAGTGTAAGTGTATGTGTGTGCGTGTGTGTGTGCATGTGTGTGTGTGTATGGAGCTAGAAAGCTGACAAAAGTATCTGAATTTGAATATGAAAGATCTGAAATATTTGTATGTCGAATTTCATAAAACTGAAATATTTTACTGTTGAATATATAATATCTGAATTATTTGTATGCCGAATTTAACAAAACGTAATTATTTTGGTCCAGAAATTCAGAATTCAGATTGCGGAAATTCAGATTGCGGAAATTCAGATGGCGGAAATTCAGATGGCGGAAATTCAGACTGCGCAAATTCAGATTTTTTTCTGAACTAGGCCTAAGGTGAAACAGTTTGCTTTACAGGGAAAAGTAGACAATTTCAGAACGACCGAACTTTACCTAAGAACAAACTGAGTTTCTAGTTGGAAGAAGACCCAGATAGCACACAGCTCTACGTAGACTATACTATGGATGTAGTATGGAGATCGTTGGTATTTGATCGAAACTGACTTCCAGATGATGTGTGGAAGATTAATCAAAGCTACACCACCAGGCCACACTACAGATATATGCTGTTAACCAGATATATAACGCCTTTATATCTATGCTGTTAACTAGCCTACTATGTCCGATCTCTCAGACAGCAACTATTTCACTATCTATAACCGATCTGAAATGTCACTTAGCAAATGAACATATATAGGCTGAACATTGACTTTGATATGAATATAAGGAGACAATGAAAAACAATATGCTTGACCACCCAAAATTGGCTATTAGCAATAGTAGCTAGCTAGCGTTACTTGATTCAACCTGGATTTTCTGTTTGGGTATTATAATGAAGAGACACAATTCAAGTTCATGATTTTATATCAGGCTGGATGTTGATGCCATCAAGCTCTTAAAAGAACTCCAACACAGAAAAGAGAACAACGGAACAGAAACATAAATATATAGGCTACAGCTTTGCCAGTTGTTCCGCGTCTTCCATCGGTCTCCGCCGCCCTCCGACTCCGTCTCGACTCACTTGGTTACAGCAACTGCCGATTTTGGCAGAGGAGTTTTTACAAGTTTCATAAGCACTATACCTCGATTGGGCTCCATACTTTTCCTCCAACGAGCAACTCTTAGCTTTTGTTCTGAGGTCAAATTTGGTCGTTCTGAAATTGTCTACTTTTCCCTGTGAAAGCAAGCTGTTTCACCTTTGGCCTAGTTCAGACAAAAATCTGAATTTGCGCAGTCTGAATTTCCGCCATCTGAATTTCCGCCATCTGAATTTCCGCAATCTGAATTCTGAATTTCTGGACCAAAATAATTCAGTTTTGTTAAATTCGGCATACAAATAATTCAGATATTATATATTCAACAGTAAAATATTTCAGTTTTATGAAATTCGACATACAATTATTTCAGATCTTTCATATTCAAATTCAGATACTTTTGTCAGCTTTCTAGCTCCATATGTGTGTGCATGTTTAAATGTATGTGTGTGTGTGTGTGTGTGTAAATGTATGTGTGTGTGTGAATGTGTGTGTGTGTGCATGTGTGTATGCATGTGTGTGTGTGCATGTGTGTGCGTGTGTGTGTATGCGTGTGTGTGTGCATATGTAAATGTAGATGTGTGACTGGATAGGTAAGTGTGCACGAGGATCTGTTCAGGATCACATCTTGGCCTGCACTCTGCTAGCCATTAAACAACCTTAAATTACTGAAAACACACAGGACCACACTATCTATCTGCTTTAGAAAGCAATTACACTGACACAAAGAAAGAGGGAGGGAAGACACAGAGAGGGAGGGAGGGGGGAAGAGAGGGGGAGAGGGAGGGAGGGAGGGGGGGAAGGAAGAGAGATGGAGAGACAGTAAGGGAGGGAGGGAGGGAGGGAGGGAGGGAGGGAGGGAGGGAGGGAGGGAGGGAGGGAGGGAGGGAGGGAGGGAGGGAGGGAGGGAGGGAGGGAGGGAGGGAGGGAGGGAGGGAGGGAGGGAGGGAGGGAGGGAGGGAGGGTTGGGAGAGACACAGGTGAAGGAGAGAGATGGACACATGGAGAAATGAAAGAGTGGTGGTGGCTACTGGTGTGCTATACTAGTGGTGTGCTAAGCTGGTGGTGTGCTAAGCTATTGATGTGCTAAGCTAGTGATGTGCTAAGCTAGTGATGTGCTAAACTAGTGGTGTGCTAAGCTAGTCCTGTCCATGAAGCTCTACATTAGCTGACCTATTAGAGCAGTGCTGGGCACACTAGGCCCTAAGGCTTCTATCTCTGTCTCTAGCGCTCTCTCTCCCTCTTTATCTATCTCTCTCTCTAGCTCTCTCTCTCACTCTCTCTCTCTTTATCTATCTCCCTCTCTCTCAAACCTAACCACTCTCTCTCTTTATCTATCTCCCTCTCTCTCAAACCTCACCACTCTCTCTCTTTATCTATATCCCTCTCTCTCAAACCTCACCACTCTCTCTCTCTCCCTCTCCAACTCTGATACTCCCCCTCCCTCTCTCTCTCTCAAACTCCACCACTCTCTCTCCCTACTATGTTAAATTCGTCCTACTGTCAGCCTCCTCATCAAGGCCTGCCCAGATGGTATCTAAAGCGTCCAGCTGCCCAGAGGAACAGCAACAGGACACACTGTCTCAGACAGGCTACCAGTATTACCAGTAGACCCTGCACAGAGAGACCAGACCCAGAGAGAGACTGTCTCAGGAAAGTTACCAGAGAGAGACCACACCCAGACAGAGACCGTCTCAGGCAAGCTACCAGTACTACCAGTAGACCCTACTAAGAGAGACCAGACCCAAAGAGAGACTGTCTCAGGAAGATTACCAGAGAGAGACCACACCCAGACAGAGACCGTCTCAGGAAGGTTACCAGAGAGAGACCAGACCCAAAGAAAGACCGTCTCAGGCAGGCTACCAGTACTACCAGTAGACCCTGCTAAGAGAGACCAGACCCAGAGAGAGACCAGACCCAGAGAGACTGTCTCAGGAAGGTTACCAGAGAGAGACCAGACCCAGAGAGAGACCGTCTCAGTCAGACTAACTGAGTACCAGTAGTCTCTGTACAGAGAGACCAGACCCAGAGAGAGACCAGACCCAGACAGAGACCGTCTCAGTCAGACTAACTGAGTACCAGTAGTCTCTGTAAAGGTGACATCACTTCCCTCATCGCTTCCTTCCTCCCTACTTCCTTACTTCCTTACCAGGGTCCTCTTACTCACCACACGAAGACCACTTCTCAGAAACATCGCTTTAGCCAGCTGAGCTATTAATCTATTCATTAAATGGCGTGGGTCTCTCCCTCCCCCTGGTCTCTCCCAGCCCCTTGGTCTCTCCCCCTCGTCTCTCCCCCTGGTTTCTCCCCAGTAGTTATGTCTGTCCCTGGCAGTTCATCACCGCCTCCCCGTATGTAACCCTGCCTCATTTCACGCCTCCTGAGTCTCTCCGAGGGTTCCCCCGCAGGACGCTCACGAAGGCACCAGTGAATCAACACCACAACACAACAGACGGGCCTGGCTGGCTGCTGAGGGGAGAGCCATGCTGGCCTGGCTGGCTGCTGAGGGGAGAGCCACGCCGGCCTGGCTCCATCCTGGAGCAGCATGCCAACCTGAACACTCCTGCTTCTACGCTGAGATGTTCATGAAGAAGACCATAGGCATGGAGGAAGGCAGAACTGACAGCTTGGGTAATCTTTTCAGATGGGCTACAGGCAACTGAAACCCTGTTCCTGTGTCTTGGTTCCTTGCCGTGTGGATGAGGAAGACATCCACGCGTTTGTTGTTGCGGTGGAGAACAAGCTGAGTCCCCCAGGGGGATGCCTGTTCTGTTCTGAAACGCTTGTCTGTCTGTAGGTCTATCTGTCTGTCTTACCATGTCCTTCTCCGCCTGCTTGTCTGCCTGTCTGCCTGCTTGTCTGTCTGTCTATCTGCCAACCTAGCATGTGTGTCTGGTTCAATACCTTATCAGTACAAGCTCCTCTCAAGTACCTCTCCAACAGCTATGGTAATTAGCTAGGTGATTAATTCATGAAAAATATGCTGCACTGTAATTCACAGACTAATTGCTGTTTCATGAGTTGATGCAGCTAATTATCTTGAAAGGGCTCCAGACTGCTCTAGGAAACAGCTAACACTTTGTCTCTAATAAAGACTTATGTAGGTCACTTCAGTTGCCTAACTGTGCCACAGGATCACTGCACGTTTTCCATATTTAAGTGACAAGCAGACCAAAAAATGACCCCGCATAGCTATTACAACCGGCAAAAGCATTCTTTGACTTACTGTTTTTGTAAACTGCATTCCAAGGTTGGTAACCGTAGTAGCCGGTGATCCTAAGAATACGCTCTTCTATGGACGCGCTGTTGATGTCTTCCACGGAACGGGACGACTTCAAGTCCTCTTTGATAGCTTCGTCCACGACCAGGTACTTCAGCTGTCTCAGTTGGGGGCTGATGTCCGATAGCCGTCTGGGGCTGACGTCGGGAGACCTTCGCATCCCGCTGGAAAAGGCGAGAACACAAGGGGTGCGGGCGCGACGGTTAGGAGAGAGGTGGGAATCTTTGGCACGAGGTGAGACCATTTGGCTAAAGGAGGAGGCCCGTTCATAACAAATAAGCGGTTGGAGTGGGTATGGAAGGGTGGTATTTGGCTGTTTAGAATAGTTTCAGTTCCATAGCAGACAATAGAGACCACAAACAAGGAAGGCAACGGCCAGTGTTCCTCCAACAGTGGAACCCACATTCGCGCGCGCCGCTGCAAGGAGCGCATGGAGAGGGAAATAATCATCCTTCACTGGCCTCGCGCTACGGAGATGTTGAGAAAGGGAGACACTAAACGAAAGTGACTAGTCAACTGCATCGCTGTATACCGTACTTGCGCCATGCAAACTCACCATTAAGATGAGTAGGCTAAGTAAAGATATGTACGGTGGATTTGGTAACGAATGAATAAATCGATTAGAAACGATTTTGAACGAAGAGGGTGAAGCGCTTGTGACAGCCGAGGCGGCGTGTACGCACTCGAGCACATAACCCACTGGTAATCGTCTCTTCCTGTGTACAGAAAATAGCAGCCAGTCACCATCGCCTAGAGCTGGTTAAACAAGGTCCTATTTGTTTCATTCTTCTGCGAGCAGGCCACCCTGCGGTGCTGAGAAACAAAATGATTTAAGGGGACGAACTCGTTACTGTGGCGTTGCAACCGCTTCACGTACAGCCGAACATAAAATAACAGTCTAACACCATTACGGAGTAAAGGGTTGTCATAGGTCAGGATCTATGGTCTGCGGTTACACCGTTCTACGTGAAGAGAGTTGATCAGTTACTTATGGCACAGGTGTCTGCGATTGTGTGTGTGTTGTTTTTTAAGTTTACCTTTTGGCCTAGATATAATAGGTTCGATTTTCGGGACACTTTATTTTGCCGCTCTTGATAGTCCTTAAACTAACGAGTATTGTAATACGACCATAAATTACAATTGATAGTTTTAATCCTACTCTGTTATCGTCAAAAGCCGTCGTCCATTCGCAGTAGTCTGATTTCCGTATAGCCTACAGAGTGAATGGTTCTTACATGGGCATCAGCGTAGTGGGGGGGTCCAAGGTAACACATGCAGTCCCTCCGCGGGCGCCCGACCCGGTCCCAAACGGTGCCCTCTCCATCGCCGTACATGGTTACGGCCATAGAGCGGGAGACAGCGCAGCTAGCCTATACGGAATATCCAGTGTATCCGGGGAGAGCTAACATCGTCCTGCTTGTCACACACACACATATGCTGCGGCTTCTATTCAACACACACGGACACTAACTGATGCGCTCTTCTACGTTGGCGCACCTCAAGGGGGGATTCAGGGCTGATGGGCACGGCAACAGCGCTGCCTGCCGGATTTGAAAATACTGCTCTTCATGTCAACCTGTGGTCTACCCGACATCCGGAAGATTGCTGCATTTTGGCGATGCCAGTCTGTTCTAAAGCATTTGTCCAAAACAACCACAATGACCAAATTGTATGGAATAGTAGAATTATACAGCGTTGATTTAAAGTAGTCAAAGACAAACATGGGTTTGATTTGACAATATATCCTAGATATTTTAGGCAAATAGAGACTCTTTGAACAGGATCCATAAAATGGATTCAGAGATTAGGCGTACCTTACTGTAGTCCACAGAACAAATAGCATTTGCTGCAGATATTTTATTTATTTCCCCAATGTGTTAAAGGTCATTTATAATTAATATTTCATGCAGGAGACCACTGACTGTGCAGTGTTTATGTATTTTGTCCACTTTATCAGTTTGTCACTCTGATGAACATGGACTAAAGCAGACCCGTGGTTTGAGTGTATCTAACGATGGTAAAAGTAGTTAACCATGGCACACACACGTGTCTGTGAGGAAGGCCTCTCTGGAGGTATACTGGGCCACATTGATATCTACCCTGTCTATCCTACCACACTGATATCGACCCTGTCTATCCTACCACACTGATATCTACCCTGTCTATACCACACTGATATCTACCCTGTCTATCCTACCACACTGATATCTACCCTGTCTATCCTACCACACTGATATCTACCCTGTCTATCCTACCACACTGATATCTACCCTGTCTATCCTACCACACTGATATCTACCCTGTCTATCCTACCACACTGATATGCTACCCTGTCTATCCTACCACACTGATATCTACCCTGTCTATCCTACCACACTGATATGTACCCTGTCTATCCTACCACACTGATATCTACCCTGTATATCTTACCTGTGTGTGTGTTGAGAACATAGTGTGTGTGTGTGTTGAGGACAGAGTGTGTGTGTTGAGGACAGTGTGTGTTTGTTGAGAACAGATAGTGAGTGTGTTGGGGACAGTGTGTGAGTGTCTGCAGGGGTCCTCCACAGCAGGACACCATCTGTGGGCGTCTTGTGCCTGAAGAAATTCTCACTGTCCCTTGGCTTCACTCACCAAACACACACACACACACATACATATTAATTTAGCAGACACATACACACATATACACACAAGATACACACGAAGCACACACATCGAAGCAGTGGTTGGTGGTGCATGTGGAGCTGAACAGCGATGAGAAGAGAGGGTGTTCATGGGGGGAGGGGGCGCGGCCGAGTGGGTGGCATGGGGAACAGGTCTATTTTTAAACCCATTTGAAACGGATTCCAAGATCCAGCCTGTCAGATCCACCAATCAACACAGCAGGCTGCTTCTATACCCACTGGGAGAACCTGTGGCCTTCAACTATATGAAATCCTGTTACAGGGTAGATGGTCTGACTTCATCTGAGGGGTGGCTTTAGAGGGAGGGGGCAGAGAGGGAGGGAAGAGGGATGGAGGGATGGTGGCAGGCAGGGAGGGAAGAGGGATGGGGGGCAGGAAGGAAAGGAGGGAGAGGAGGGAGGGGTGGAGACAGACAGGGAGAAAAAGAAGAGAGGGGGAGGCAGGGAAGGAAGTAGGGTGTAAGGTGACACAAGGGAGGGAGGGAGGGAGGTGACAGGCAGAAAGGCAGGGTGCCACCAGGACTGAGCCAGTCAAGTAATGGTCCCTCAGGACAGAGATAACAGGAGCTGGTGGGGACAAGGTGTGTGTGTTAGAGTCTGTTTGGGGAGATGCACAGGAGAAGCACACCCAGCGCCACAGGCAGGACACGAAACAGCTCTGGGAGACAGGAGGAGAGGAGAGGCACAGGAAGGAGGGCGGAGGGAGACAGAGGAGGAGACAGGAGGAGAGGCACAGGAAGGAGGGCGGAGGGAGACAGAGGAGGAGACAGGAGGAGAGGCACAGGAAGGAGGGCGGAGGGAGACAGAGGAGGAGAGGAGAGGCACAGGAAGGAGGGCGGAGGGAGACAGAGGAGGAGACAGGAGGAGAGGCACAGGAATGAGGGCGGAGGGAGACAGAGGAGGAGAGGAGAGGCACAGGAAGGAGGGCGGAGGGAGACAGAGGAGGAGAGGAGAGGCACAGGAAGGAGGGCGGAGGGAGACAGAGGAGGAGAGGAGAGGCACAGGAAGGAGGGCGGAGGGAGACAGAGGAGGAGAGAGGAGGAGAGGAGAGGCACAGGAAGGAGGGCGGAGGGAGACAGGGTGGAACCGAGGTATGAGGGAAGGTGGAGGAGCGCAATTCAGTACAGAGGCAGAGGCAGCCCTCTCTCCCCTCACTTGTGATTATTTCATGTTGTTGGGTTCCCCTCCTTCTCTGTTTGCTTGGAACGCACACCACTCTGTGTCTTTTAAAAGCACACATTGTCTCAATCTTTCTAACAGCACCTCACCCTTCCCTTCCGCCTGCTAAAAAGAGGACTTTTTAAGTGCTCTAATCTCTTTAATTCATAGAACAAAAGGTTCCCCAATTGCTCTCTCAGAGCAACATGCCTAATGAAAGACCTTGAGTGCTGATCCACATGAGCCATTGTAGGGGTCACCCTAACACTGAACCACATGAGCCACAGTAAGGGTCACCCTAACGTGAGACAGGCTTGTGATGAGAGACAGGGATGTTGGAGACATAGAGTGCCCAGGCTCCCTCTCACCTGTCAATCTCTCAATCCAGTGTCTCTATGAGAGCTGCTCCACTTCCTCTAATTACCATAGTCAGACCCTGTCTCTCTAACTACCATAGTCAGACCCTGTCTCTCTAACTACCATAGTCAGACCCTGTCTCTCTAACTACCATAGTCAGACCCTGTCTCTCTAACAACCATAGTCAGACCTTGTCTCTCTAACTACCATGGCCCGGCCCGTTGCCAGTGTGACTGGGCACAGTGCGCCCTCTCAGGCATCTCCACAGACACCCCGGTGATTCAGTGGACCCCTGGGATCCTTCCTGGACCGTTACTCATACCATCTCTGACCCGGAGTGACTGGCAGCAGGCCAGACCCAACAGCCGCCGCCACAGGCTGCAGCTCCAACTAGTTAGGACAACTGGAGAGAGAGAATGTAGGAAAGGGCAGACAAATATGAACATGAGGAGAGAAAGATGGAGAGAAAAAGTGAGAGAAAGAAAAACGAGTGAGAAAGATGGAGAGAGTTGGAGCCGAGAGAGAGAGGGTAGCGCGGGCAAGACAGGGAGAGAAAGGGAGAAATATGAGGAGGAGGAGAGAACGAGAGTGCAGGAGGGCGGCTGCTCTGTCATCAGGCCGCCGCTGCTGTTCAGCAGGGCCAGAGGTACGCAGGAGCACAGCTGGATGGAGACGAGCAACGCTGTTCCTCCACCTGTCTGTGATCACCTCCCCTCCGCCTGTCTGTGATCACCCCCCCTCCGCCTGTCTGTGATCACCCCCCCTCCACCTGTCTGTGATCACCCCCCTGTCTGTGATCACCCCCCCCTGTCTGTGATCACCCCCCCTCCCCCTGTCTGTGATCACCCCCCCCTCCACCTGTCTGTGATCACCCCCCCTCCGCCTGTCTGTGATCACCCCCCCCTCCGCCTGTCTGTGATCACCCCCCCTCCGCCTGTCTGTGATCACCCCCCCCTCCGCCTGTCTGTGATCACCCCCCTGTCTGTGATCACCCCCCCTCCGCCTGTCTGTGATCACCCCCCCCCTCCGCCTGTCTGTGATCACCCCCCCTCCGCCTGTCTGTGATCACCCCCCCTCCGCCTGTCTGTGATCACCCCCCTGTCTGTGATCACCCCCCCTCCGCCTGTCTGTGATCACCCCCCCCCCTCCGCCTGTCTGTGATCACCCCCCCTCCGCCTGTCTGTGATCACCCCCCCTCCGCCTGTCTGTGATTACCCCCCATCCGCCTGCATACTGAGCATCAACCAGCAGGATGCAGACCTGCTTTCTATACGCACGATTTGGACGTTGCTTTGGATGAAACTGTACTGTCTGTATGAATACTATGTAATATCTCCCTTCTCACAGACCTCCACACCAGCCTAGCCAGTCCCCCTTCTCACAGACCTCCACCAGTCATTCAGCAGCTACAGCATGTGTTACAAACAAAGCACCAGTTACATGATTAAGCACCCGTTACATGATTAAGCACCAGTTATATGATTAAGGAATAGTTAAATGAAGGACTAGTTAGATGGTTAAGCACCAGTTACATGATTAAGCACCAGTTACATGATGAAGCACCACTTACAGGATGAAGGTCTACTTTCATCATTAAGGACTAGTTACATGATTAAGCACCAGTTAAATGATTAAGAACTAGTTATAAATGAAGGGTAATTACATTTTCTAGTTACAAGTCTTACCTTATTCACATACATCCTTATAGTAAAATGAAGAACCAATATTATAATGTATACAATTAAAAAGGTAAAACAGGATTAGCACATACCAATGGTAAATCCCTCCATTTCTCCCTCATATTAGAGCATGTTCTAGGTGGGGAGTCCCAGATCGCATGTGTCCCAGGGCAGGCAGTGTGTGTGTATGTATGTGTGTGTGTATGTGTGTGCGTGTGTGTACGTGTGTGTACGTGTGTGTATGTGTGTGTATGTGTGTATGTATGTGTGTGTGTATATGTGTGTACGTGTGTGTGTGTGTGTGTGTGCGTGTGTACGTGTGTGCGTGTGTGTGTGTACGTGTGTGTGTGTATGTGTGTACCTGGTGCTGAGGGGGTGCTCTCCTGTGGGTGTCCCAGCTCTACGTTCCACTCCCTGCATTGCGTTTGCATCCTGTGGCTCCCAGACTGCGGAGAGGGGTGGAGAGAGTTGGAGAGAGAGGTGGTAAGAGGTGGAGGGAGGGATGGATGGAGAGAGGTGGAGAACTACACAGGGGGTTGCTTCTTTTTTTGATGATAGGTTTTGCATCGATTGAAGAACGCCAGCCCAAGCTGGCAGGTCCCTGTCGACGGAGGAACCTGTGCTTACTCTAGCATAACAGTGGCCTCCAGTCCAAGTCATCAATAGACCAATACACCCCACCATGGGCAGAAAGAGAGAGCGTGTGAGACAGAGAGAGAGAGAGAGAGAGTGAGTGTGTGAGAGAGAGAAATAGTGTGTGAGAGAGTGGAGAGGAGGTGAGAGAGAATGAGAGAGAGAGAGAGAGAGAGAGAGAGAGAAAGTGACAGAAAGTGAGAGAAAGTGAGTACTGTACTAGACAGTCCTGTAATCAAGACGTTATTGTCAGGCAGGGGCTGAGGAATTGAGATGTTATTATTATTAGCCCACATCGCTGCTGTCCCGGTCGTGTAGATTCACCCTCTACAACATCCGGAAGATCAGGAGATACCTGTCTGAGCACTCCACCCAGCTGCTGGTCCAGGCACTTGTCCTCTCCAAGTTGGACTACTGCAACTCGCTGCTCGCCGGGCTCCCAGCATGCGCAACCCGCCCTCTCCAGAGGATTCAGAACGCAGCGGCCCGTCTGGTCTTCAACCTACCCAGACGCTCCCATGTTACCCCGCTCCTCGTCTCCCTTCACTGGCTGCCCGTCACGGCCCGTATCAGATTCAAGACCCTGGTACTGACCTTCCGAGCGGTGAATGGGACTGCACCCGACTACATCAAGTCTCTCCTCCAGCCCTACACCCCCTCTCGCCACCTTCGGTCCTCCTCTGACAACCGTCTGGTGGTCCCACCGCTCAAGACCGCCCGGTCCCAACACAAGCTCTTCCCCTGTCTGGCCCCCCAGTGGTGGAATCAACTCCCCACCTCCATCAGAGACACTGACTGTCTCCCCACCTTCAAGAATAGGCTCAAGACACACTTGTTCCGGGAATACAACGGTACCTAGGAAAGATCTGCTGGACATGATGTTAGTTTCTCCCAGGATTAGAAGGACTCTTACTTAGAGACCTGCTGCTCTTGCTGGTTAGCTGTAACTGATTAAACTGTTGTTTGCTCTTCCACAGGTACACTCGTGCACTTTTAAGGTTCATGCTGTTCAATTGTAACTTGTTTAACTCCATGCTCTTATGATTCTTCCCTTTGGCACTTATTGTTGTTTTTTTCACAATGTACGATCCATGTTTGACTACTTGCAATGTTGGGGATATCTCGTTGTTATGATCAGTGACCTATGCACTATTGTAAAGCTCTCTCTTGGAAGTCGCTTTGGATAAAAGCGTCTGCTAAATGAATAAATGTAAATGTAAATGTATTATTGCACTACAGTTTTATTAGGAATGTTCACTATACGTCAATCAGCTAGCTATTGCAATCGAGATGTCATTGTTGCATTGTAGTGTTATGTTTTGTTCACAGTGCTTGCTAGCTGAGATGTGGTTACTTGCAATATGGCCAAATTCTTGACTCTGACGCAAGTCTGACCTTTGCTCTTTTGTTGTATTTTCCATAACAGTATTTGTACGTTGCTTTGGATAAAAGCATTTGCTGAATGAATCAAATGTAACGGAAATGTTACAGAAGTCTCTTTGCTCCGATGCAGCGTGTGTGAAAGGGGTTTGAACCTGCAAACTCTCGAGCTGCTGTCAATCCCTCTAACCACCGAGCTAAACGTGTCCACGTCTCGTGTGCTGTGAGTTACGTGCTGGGTGAGTTAAGATGGCAGAACACAAACCAACATCTGTGAGCAGTTCTGCTTCTTTAATATTTGAGCGCTCAGCTTCTCTCTCCACCAGAGTGGATGATCGTTTCCCTGTAACTGTGTTGGTTGTTGCTCCACCAGACTTGGGTATCATGCTGATGTTCCATAACTCCCTGGTGTCCAGTCAACGTCACATAGTTTTGAACACAACGTAAATCCACTCCCTCCTTAGAATCAATATTTAATGACCATTCCCGCCCGGAGACAGTGCAACAAGCCGGCTCGGATTGGCTGGTGGTGGCGTTGAGGGAAAGTCTCAGCCAGTGAGATGGTAGCATGAATCCGAAAATGTGGATGAAATCCAACATGAAGGTATTTACCTGTTTAGCTGGCCCATTCATGTGTGTGTTTATCTATCTGGCATCGGAGTTCCCTTCACATGAAGACCAGCATGAATATGAACTTGCTGTCTGACTATTGGTCTCTCTGTAGTTTGGGCAGGTGGCGCCCATCATGTACCCATGTGACTCCCGCACAGCTAGCCAGGGTAAACATGACCTTTCTGGGACAGGCCCCCTCTGGACAGACCAACCATCATCCCCCACCTCTCACCCCTTACCCTGACCCACCCCCCTTTGGAGAGACCACCTTCAGAGAGACCACCTTCAGAGACACCACGTTCAGAGATTCCACCTTCAGAGAGACTACCTTCAGAAAGACAACCTTCAGAGAGACCACCTTCAGAGAGACCACCCTGTCCTTCCCCCCTCCAGAGTCAGGAGCTTCTTAAGGAGCTATTTCAAACCTTATGATGTGGGTCACCAATATACAGCGACAACACAGTAACGCTTACCCTCACACACACACACTTATAGACATGCATACATACACATACATACACCCACACTAACGCACATGCATGCACAAACACACACACACCACACACTCTCCAGGGAGGGGATTCGAGGAAGACGCTAAGTCTTTTATGAGTTTCCTCGTATTTGAATGGTCCTACATGGAGGTCTGATATGTTATGTATGAGCCTCATGACAAGAGCTACCCATCCTCTAACCTCCGGACATCTGCAGACTGCAGCCACATGCTTACAGAAGGAGGAGGGGGGAGGGGAAGGCCTGGCAGGGGGAGGGGGAGGGGGGGGGAAGAGGAGGGAGGAGGAGGTAGGGAGAGAAAGGGAAGAGGGCAGCAAGAGGGAGGTGAAAGAGGAGGTAGAAGGAGAGGCGATGGAGGACAAGCGGGAGGTGGAGGGGGAGGAGGACAGAGAGAAGAGGAAGACACATTTCCCTCCCTGCGTCCGTCTGCCCTCCTGGAGCGCTCTCAGTTCCTCCAGTCGTCCTCTGCGGCACCTCCTCCCCTCACCACTGGGGGCTCCATGACCTCCTGCACTCTGAGAGACCAGTCCAGCCCCGGGGTGAGACCAGTCCAGCCCCGGGGTGATCTCCCTGCTGCTCGGCTCTGAACCCCACTGAGGTCATGTGACCCCTGCATCCGCGCATTTAGCCGTCCAGTCTGCTAGGAATATTCATGAGTGCGCTGAGTGCGCTTCACATGCAGAGCTTGGGGGCGGGACAAGATGGCTAAAGAGCTGCAGAATTCGGCACGCAGTTACACGCCCTCCATGTTAACGGAGGGAAGACAGAGAATGAGAGATGACTGGGAGAGA